>CAXARG010000203.1:0-351030 GCA_963971235.1 Cryptus armator | reverse complement strand
CCGGTGCCATGCCGTGCCATGCCGGTGCCATGCCGTGCCATGCCGGTGCCATGCCGGTGCCATGCCGGTGCCATGCCGGTGCCATGCCGGTGCCATGCCGGTGCCATGCCGGTGCCATGCCGGTGCCATGCCGGTGCCATGCCGGTGCCATGCCGGTGCCATGCCGGTGCCATGCCGGTGCCATGCCATTCCATGCCATTCCATGCCATTCCATGCCATTCCATGCAATTCCATGCCATTCCATGCCATTCCATGCCATTCCATGCCATTCCATGCCATTCCATGCCATTCCATGCCATTCCATGCCATTCCATGCCATTCCATGCCATTCCATGCCATTCCATGCCATTCCATGCCATTCCATGCCATTCCATGCCATTCCATGCCATTCCATGCCATTCAATGCCGTGCCATGCCGGTGCCATGCCGTGCCATGCCGGTGCCATGCCGTGCCATGCCGGTGCCATGCCGTGCCATGCCGGTGCCATGCCGTGCCATGCCGGTGCCATGCCGTGCCATGCCGGTGCCATGCCGTGCCATGCCGGTGCCATGCCGTGCCATGCCGGTGCCATGCCGTGCCATGCCGGTGCCATGCCGTGCCATGCCGGTGCCATGCCGTGCCATGCCGGTGCCATGCCGTGCCATGCCGGTGCCATGCCGTGCCATGCCGGTGCCATGCCGTGCCATGCCGGTGCCATGCCGTGCCATGCCGGTGCCATGCCGTGCCATGCCGGTGCCATGCCGTGCCATGCCGGTGCCATGCCGTGCCATGCCGGTGCCATGCCGTGCCATGCCGGTGCCATGCCGTGCCATGCCGGTGCCATGCGGTGCCATGCCGTGCCATGCCGTGCCATGCCGGTGCCATGCCGTGCCATGCCGGTGCCATGCCGGTGCCATGCCGGTGCCATGCCGGTGCCATGCCGGTGCCATGCCGGTGCCATGCCGGTGCCATGCCGGTGCCATGCCGGTGCCATGCCGGTGCCATGCCGGTGCCATGCCGGTGCCATGCCGGTGCCATGCCGGTGCCATGCCGGTGCCATGCCGGTGCCATGCCGGTGCCATGCCGTGCCATGCCGGTGCCATGCCGGTGCCATGCCATTCCATGCCATTCCATGCCATTCCATGCCATTCCATGCCATTCCATGCCATTCCATGCCATTCCATGCCATTCCATGCCATTCCATGCCATTCCATGCCATTCCATGCCATTCCATGCCATTCCATGCCATTCCATGCCATTCCATGCCATTCCATGCCATTCCATGCCATTCCATGCCATTCCATGCCATTCCGTGCCATGCCGTGCCATGCCGTGCCATGCCGGTGCCATGCCGGTGCCATGCCGGTGCCATGCCGGTGCCATGCCGGTGCCATGCCGGTGCCATGCCGGTGCCATGCCGGTGCCATGCCGGTGCCATGCCATTCCATGCCATTCCATGCCATTCCATGCCATTCCATGCCATTCCATGCCATTCCATGCCATTCCATGCCATTCCATGCCATTCCATGCCATTCCATGCCATTCCATGCCATTCCATGCCATTCCATGCCATTCCATGCCATTCCATGCCATTCAATGCCATTCAATGCCATTCCATGCCGTGCCATGCCGTGCCATGCCGGTGCCATGCCGTGCCATGCCGGTGCCATGCCGTGCCATGCCGGTGCCATGCCGTGCCATGCCGGTGCCATGCCGTGCCATGCCGGTGCCATGCCGTGCCATGCCGGTGCCATGCCGTGCCATGCCGGTGCCATGCCATTCCATGCCATTCCATGCCATTCCATGCCATTCCATGCCATTCCATGCCATTCCATGCCATTCCATGCCATTCCATGCCATTCCATGCCATTCCATGCCATTCCATGCCATTCCATGCCATTCCATGCCATTCCATGCCATTCCATGCCATTCCATGCCATTCCATGCCATTCCATGCCATTCCATGCCATTCCATGCCATTCCATGCCATTCCATGCCATTCCACGCCATTCCATGCCATTCCATGCCATTCCATGCCATTCCATGCCATTCCATGCCATTCCATGCCATTCCATGCCATTCCATGCCATTCCATGCCATTCCATGCCATTCCATGCCATTCCATGCCATTCCATGCCATTCCATGCCATTCCATGCCATTCCATGCCATTCCATGCCATTCCATGCCATTCCATGCCATTCCATGCCATTCCATGCCATTCCATGCCATTCCATGCCATTCCATGCCATTCCATGCCATTCCATGCCATTCCATGCCATTCAATGCCGTGCCATGCCGTGCCATGCCGGTGCCATGCCGTGCCATGCCGGTGCCATGCCGTGCCATGCCGGTGCCATGCCGTGCCATGCCGGTGCCATGCCGTGCCATGCCGGTGCCATGCCGTGCCATGCCGGTGCCATGCCGTGCCATGCAGTGCCATGCCGGTGCCATGCCGTGCCATGCCGTGCCATGCCGTGCCATGCCATTCCATGCCATTCCATGCCATTCCATGCCATTCCATGCCATTCCATGCCATTCCATGCCATTCCGTGCCATGCCGTGCCATGCCGTGCCATTCCATGCCATTCCATGCCATTCCGTGCCATGCCGTGCCATGCCGTGCCATGCCGGTGCCATGCCATTCCATGCCATTCCATGCCATTCCATGCCATTCCATGCCATTCCATGCCATTCCATGCCATTCCATGCCATTCAATGCCGTGCCATGCCGTGCCATGCCGGTGCCATGCCGGTGCCATGCCGTGCCATGCCGGTGCCATGCCGTGCCATGCCGGTGCCATGCCGTGCCATGCCGGTGCCATGCCGTGCCATGCCGGTGCCATGCCGTGCCATGCCGGTGCCATGCCGTGCCATGCCGGTGCCATGCCGTGCCATGCCGGTGCCATGCCGTGCCATGCCGGTGCCATGCCGTGCCATGCCGTGCCATGCCGGTGCCATGCCGTGCCATGCCGTGCCATGCCGTGCCATGCCATTCCATGCCATTCCATGCCATTCCATGCCATTCCATGCCATTCCATGCCATTCCATGCCATTCCGTGCCATGCCGTGCCATGCCGTGCCATTCCATGCCATTCCATGCCATTCCGTGCCATGCCGTGCCATGCCGTGCCATGCCGGTGCCATGCCATTCCATGCCATTCCATGCCATTCCATGCCATTCCATGCCATTCCATGCCATTCCATGCCATTCCATGCCATTCCATGCCATTCCATGCCATTCCATGCCATTCCATGCCATTCCATGCCATTCCATGCCATTCCATGCCATTCCATGCCATTCCATGCCATTCCATGCCATTCCATGCCATTCCATGCCATTCCATGCCATTCCATGCCATTCCGTGCCATGCCGGTGCCATGCCGGTGCCATGCCGTGCCATGCCGGTGCCATGCCGTGCCATGCCGTGCCATGCCGGTGCCATGCCGTGCCATGCCGGTGCCATGCCGTGCCATGCCGGTGCCATGCCGTGCCATGCCGGTGCCATGCCGTGCCATGCCGGTGCCATGCCGGTGCCATGCCGTGCCATGCCGTGCCATGCCGGTGCCATGCCGTGCCATGCCGTGCCATGCCGTGCCATGCCGTGCCATGCCGTGCCATGCCGGTGCCATGCCGTGCCATGCCGGTGCCATGCCGTGCCATGCCGTGCCATGCCGGTGCCATGCCGTGCCATGCCGGTGCCATGCCATTCCATGCCATTCCATGCCATTCCATGCCATTCCATGCCATTCCATGCCATTCCATGCCATTCCATGCCATTCCATGCCATTCCATGCCATT
Source organism: Cryptus armator (assembly GCA_963971235.1). Taxonomy (NCBI): domain Eukaryota; kingdom Metazoa; phylum Arthropoda; class Insecta; order Hymenoptera; family Ichneumonidae; genus Cryptus; species Cryptus armator. Next base: position 347,250 of record CAXARG010000203.1, on the reverse strand, counting down.
CCATGCCATGTCATGCCGGTGCCATGCCGTGCCATGCCGGTGCCATGCCGTGCCATGGCGGTGCCATGCCGTGCCATGCCGGTGCCATGCCGTGCCATGCCGGTGCCATGCCGGTGCCATGCCGTGCCATGCCGGTGCCATGCCGGTGCCATGCCGGTGCCATGCCGGTGCCATGCCGGTGCCATGCCGGTGCCATGCCGGTGCCATGCCGGTGCCATGCCGGTGCCATGCCGGTGCCATGCCGGTGCCATGCCGGTGCCATGCCGGTGCCATGCCGGTGCCATGCCGGTGCCATGCCATTCCATGCCATTCCATGCCATTCCATGCCATTCCATGCAATTCCATGCCATTCCATGCCATTCCATGCCATTCCATGCCATTCCATGCCATTCCATGCCATTCCATGCCATTCCATGCCATTCCATGCCATTCCATGCCATTCCGTGCCATGCCGTGCCATGCCGGTGCCATGCCGGTGCCATGCCATTCCATGCCATTCCATGCCATTCCGTGCCATGCCGTGCCATGCCATTCCATGCCATTCCATGCCATTCCATGCCATTCCATGCCATTCCATGCCATTCCGTGCCATGCCGTGCCATGCCGTGCCATGCCGGTGCCATGCCATTCCATGCCATTCCATGCCGGTGCCATGCCATTCCATGCCATTCCATGCCATTCCATGCCATTCCATGCCATTCCATGCCATTCCATGCCATTCCATGCCATTCCATGCCATTCCATGCCATTCCATGCCATTCCATGCCATTCCATGCCATTCCATGCCATTCCATGCCATTCCATGCCATTCCATGCCATTCCTTGCCATTCCATGCCATTCCATGCCATTCCATGCCATTCCATGCCATTCCATGCCATTCCATGCCATTCCATGCCATTCCATGCCATTCCATGCCATTCCATGCCATTCCATGCCATTCCATGCCATTCCATGCCATTCCATGCCATTCCATGCCATTCCATGCCATTCCATGCCATTCCATGCCATTCCATGCCATTCCATGCCATTCCATGCCATTCCATGCCATTCCATGCCATTCCATGCCATTCCATGCCATTCCATGCCATTCCATGCCATTCCATGCCATTCCATGCCATTCCATGCCATTCCATGCCATTCCATGCCATTCCATGCCATTCAATGCCGTGCCATGCCGTGCCATGCCGTGCCATGCGGTGCCATGCCGTGCCATGCGGTGCCATGCCATTCCATGCCATTCCATGCCATTCCATGCCATTCCATGCCATTCCATGCCATTCCAAGCCATTCCGTGCCATGCCGTGCCATGCCGGTGCCATGCCGTGCCATGCCGGTGCCATGCCGTGCCATGCCGGTGCCATGCCGTGCCATGCCGGTGCCATGCCGTGCCATGCCGGTGCCATGCCGTGCCATGCCGGTGCCATGCCGTGCCATGCCGGTGCCATGCCGTGCCATGCCGGTGCCATGCCGTGCCATGCCGGTGCCATGCCGTGCCATGCCGGTGCCATGCCGTGCCATGCCGGTGCCATGCCGTGCCATGCCGGTGCCATGCCGTGCCATGCCGGTGCCATGCCGTGCCATGCCGTGCCATGCCGGTGCCATGCCGTGCCATGCCGGTGCCATGCCGTGCCATGCCGGTGCCATGCCGTGCCATGCCGGTGCCATGCCGTGCCATGCCGGTGCCATGCCGTGCCATGCCGGTGCCATGCCGTGCCATGCCGGTGCCATGCCGTGCCATGCCGGTGCCATGCCGTGCCATGCCGGTGCCATGCCGGTGCCATGCCGGTGCCATGCCGTGCCATGCCGGTGCCATGCCGGTGCCATGCCGTGCCATGCCGGTGCCATGCCGTGCCATGCCGGTGCCATGCCGTGCCATGCCGTGCCATGCCGGTGCCATGCCGTGCCATGCCGTGCCATGCCGGTGCCATGCCGTGCCATGCCGTGCCATGCCGTGCCATGCCATTCCATGCCATTCCATGCCATTCCATGCCATTCCATGCCATTCCATGCCATTCCGTGCCATGCCGTGCCATGCCGTGCCATTCCGTGCCATTCCATGCCATTCCGTGCCATGCCGTGCCATGCCGTGCCATGCCGGTGCCATGCCATTCCATGCCATTCCATGCCATTCCATGCCATTCCATGCCATTCCATGCCATTCCATGCCATTCCATGCCATTCCATGCCATTCCATGCCATTCCATGCCATTCCTTGCCATTCCATGCCATTCCATGCCATTCCATGCCATTCCATGCCATTCCATGCCATTCCATGCCATTCCATGCCATTCCATGCCATTCCATGCCATTCCATGCCATTCCATGCCATTCCATGCCATTCCATGCCATTCCATGCCATTCCATGCCATTCCATGCCATTCCATGCCATTCCATGCCATTCCATGCCATTCCATGCCATTCCATGCCATTCCATGCCATTCCATGCCATTCCATGCCATTCCATGCCATTCCATGCCATTCCATGCCATTCAATGCCGTGCCATGCCGTGCCATGCCATTCCATGCCATTCAATGCCGTGCCATGCCGTGCCATCCATGCCATTCAATGCCGTGCCATGCCGTGCCATGCCGTGCCATGCGGTGCCATGCCATTCCATGCCATTCCATGCCATTCCATGCCATTCCATGCCATTCCATGCCATTCCGTGCCATGCCGTGCCATGCCGTGCCATGCCGGTGCCATGCCGTGCCATGCCGGTGCCATGCCGTGCCATGCCGGTGCCATGCCGTGCCATGCCGGTGCCATGCCGTGCCATGCCGGTGCCATGCCGTGCCATGCCGGTGCCATGCCGGTGCCATGCCGTGCCATGCCGGTGCCATGCCGTGCCATGCCGGTGCCATGCCGTGCCATGCCGTGCCATGCCGGTGCCATGCCGTGCCATGCCGGTGCCATGCCGGTGCCATGCCGTGCCATGCCGTGCCATGCCGTGCCATGCCGTGCCATGCCGTGCCATGCCGTGCCATGCCGGTGCCATGCCGTGCCATGCCGGTGCCATGCCGGTGCCATGCCGTGCCATGCCGGTGCCATGCCGTGCCATGCCGGTGCCATGCCGTGCCATGCCGGTGCCATGCCGGTGCCATGCCGGTGCCATGCCGTGCCATGCCGTGCCATGCCGGTGCCATGCCGTGCCATGCCATTCCATGCCATTCCATGCCATTCCATGCCATTCCATGCCATTCCATGCCATTCCATGCCATTCCATGCCATTCCATGCCATTCCATGCCATTCCGTGCCATGCCGTGCCATGCCGTGCCATGCCGTGCCATGCCGGTGCCATGCCGGTGCCATGCCGGTGCCATGCCATTCCATGCCATTCCATGCCATTCCATGCCATTCCATGCCATTCCATGCCATTCCATGCCATTCCATGCCATTCCATGCCATTCCATGCCATTCCATGCCATTCCATGCCATTCCATGCCATTCCATGCCATTCCATGCCATTCCATGCCATTCCATGCCATTCCATGCCATTCCATGCCATTCCATGCCATTCCATGCCATTCCATGCCATTCCATGCCATTCCATGCCATTCCATGCCATTCCATGCCATTCCATGCCATTCAATGCCGTGCCATGCCGTGCCATGCCGGTGCCATGCCGTGCCATGCCGGTGCCATGCCGTGCCATGCCGGTGCCATGCCGTGCCATGCCGGTGCCATGCCGTGCCATGCCGGTGCCATGCCGTGCCATGCCGGTGCCATGCCGTGCCATGCCGGTGCCATGCCGTGCCATGCCGGTGCCATGCCGTGCCATGCCGGTGCCATGCCGTGCCATGCCGGTGCCATGCCGTGCCATGCCGGTGCCATGCCGTGCCATGCCGGTGCCATGCCGTGCCATGCCGGTGCCATGCCGTGCCATGCCGGTGCCATGCCGTGCCATGCCGGTGCCATGCCGTGCCATGCCGGTGCCATGCCGTGCCATGCCGGTGCCATGCCGTGCCATGCCGGTGCCATGCCGTGCCATGCCGGTGCCATGCCGTGCCATGCCGGTGCCATGCCGTGCCATGCCGGTGCCATGCCGTGCCATGCCGTGCCATGCCGGTGCCATGCCGTGCCATGCCGGTGCCATGCCGTGCCATGCCGTGCCATGCCGTGCCATGCCATTCCATGCCATTCCATGCCATTCCATGCCATTCCATGCCATTCCATGCCATTCCATGCCATTCCGTGCCATGCCGTGCCATGCCGTGCCATTCCATGCCATTCCATGCCATTCCGTGCCATGCCGTGCCATGCCGTGCCATGCCGGTGCCATGCCATTCCATGCCATTCCATGCCATTCCATGCCATTCCATGCCATTCCATGCCATTCCATGCCATTCCATGCCATTCCATGCCATTCCATGCCATTCCATGCCATTCCATGCCATTCCATGCCATTCCATGCCATTCCATGCCATTCCATGCCATTCCATGCCATTCCATGCCATTCCATGCCATTCCATGCCATTCCATGCCATTCCATGCCATTCCATGCCATTCCATGCCATTCCATGCCATTCCATGCCATTCCATGCCATTCCATGCCATTCCATGCCATTCCATGCCATTCCATGCCATTCCGTGCCATGCCGGTGCCATGCCGGTGCCATGCCGTGCCATGCCGGTGCCATGCCGTGCCATGCCGGTGCCATGCCGTGCCATGCCGGTGCCATGCCGTGCCATGCCGGTGCCATGCCGTGCCATGCCGGTGCCATGCCGTGCCATGCCGGTGCCATGCCGTGCCATGCCGGTGCCATGCCGTGCCATGCCGGTGCCATGCCGTGCCATGCCGGTGCCATGCCGTGCCATGCCGGTGCCATGCCGTGCCATGCCGGTGCCATGCGGTGCCATGCCGTGCCATGCCGTGCCATGCCGGTGCCATGCCGTGCCATGCCGGTGCCATGCCGGTGCCATGCCGGTGCCATGCCGGTGCCATGCCGGTGCCATGCCGGTGCCATGCCGGTGCCATGCCGGTGCCATGCCGGTGCCATGCCGGTGCCATGCCGGTGCCATGCCGGTGCCATGCCGGTGCCATGCCGGTGCCATGCCGGTGCCATGCCGGTGCCATGCCGTGCCATGCCGGTGCCATGCCGGTGCCATGCCATTCCATGCCATTCCATGCCATTCCATGCCATTCCATGCCATTCCATGCCATTCCATGCCATTCCATGCCATTCCATGCCATTCCATGCCATTCCATGCCATTCCATGCCATTCCATGCCATTCCATGCCATTCCATGCCATTCCATGCCATTCCATGCCATTCCATGCCATTCCATGCCATTCCATGCCATTCCATGCCATTCCATGCCATTCCGTGCCATGCCGTGCCATGCCGTGCCATGCCGGTGCCATGCCGGTGCCATGCCGGTGCCATGCCGGTGCCATGCCGGTGCCATGCCGGTGCCATGCCGGTGCCATGCCGGTGCCATGCCGGTGCCATGCCATTCCATGCCATTCCATGCCATTCCATGCCATTCCATGCCATTCCATGCCATTCCATGCCATTCCATGCCATTCCATGCCATTCCATGCCATTCCATGCCATTCCATGCCATTCCATGCCATTCCATGCCATTCAATGCCATTCAATGCCATTCCATGCCGTGCCATGCCGTGCCATGCCGGTGCCATGCCGTGCCATGCCGGTGCCATGCCGTGCCATGCCGGTGCCATGCCGTGCCATGCCGGTGCCATGCCGTGCCATGCCGGTGCCATGCCGTGCCATGCCGGTGCCATGCCGTGCCATGCCGGTGCCATGCCATTCCATGCCATTCCATGCCATTCCATGCCATTCCATGCCATTCCATGCCATTCCATGCCATTCCATGCCATTCCATGCCATTCCATGCCATTCCATGCCATTCCATGCCATTCCATGCCATTCCATGCCATTCCATGCCATTCCATGCCATTCCATGCCATTCCATGCCATTCCATGCCATTCCATGCCATTCCATGCCATTCCATGCCATTCCACGCCATTCCATGCCATTCCATGCCATTCCATGCCATTCCATGCCATTCCATGCCATTCCATGCCATTCCATGCCATTCCATGCCATTCCATGCCATTCCATGCCATTCCATGCCATTCCATGCCATTCCATGCCATTCCATGCCATTCCATGCCATTCCATGCCATTCCATGCCATTCCATGCCATTCCATGCCATTCCATGCCATTCCATGCCATTCCATGCCATTCCATGCCATTCCATGCCATTCCATGCCATTCCATGCCATTCCATGCCATTCCATGCCATTCCATGCCATTCAATGCCGTGCCATGCCGTGCCATGCCGGTGCCATGCCGTGCCATGCCGGTGCCATGCCGTGCCATGCCGGTGCCATGCCGTGCCATGCCGGTGCCATGCCGTGCCATGCCGGTGCCATGCCGTGCCATGCCGGTGCCATGCCGTGCCATGCAGTGCCATGCCGGTGCCATGCCGTGCCATGCCGTGCCATGCCGTGCCATGCCATTCCATGCCATTCCATGCCATTCCATGCCATTCCATGCCATTCCATGCCATTCCATGCCATTCCGTGCCATGCCGTGCCATGCCGTGCCATTCCATGCCATTCCATGCCATTCCGTGCCATGCCGTGCCATGCCGTGCCATGCCGGTGCCATGCCATTCCATGCCATTCCATGCCATTCCATGCCATTCCATGCCATTCCATGCCATTCCATGCCATTCCATGCCATTCAATGCCGTGCCATGCCGTGCCATGCCGGTGCCATGCCGGTGCCATGCCGTGCCATGCCGGTGCCATGCCGTGCCATGCCGGTGCCATGCCGTGCCATGCCGGTGCCATGCCGTGCCATGCCGGTGCCATGCCGTGCCATGCCGGTGCCATGCCGTGCCATGCCGGTGCCATGCCGTGCCATGCCGGTGCCATGCCGTGCCATGCCGGTGCCATGCCGTGCCATGCCGTGCCATGCCGGTGCCATGCCGTGCCATGCCGTGCCATGCCGTGCCATGCCATTCCATGCCATTCCATGCCATTCCATGCCATTCCATGCCATTCCATGCCATTCCATGCCATTCCGTGCCATGCCGTGCCATGCCGTGCCATTCCATGCCATTCCATGCCATTCCGTGCCATGCCGTGCCATGCCGTGCCATGCCGGTGCCATGCCATTCCATGCCATTCCATGCCATTCCATGCCATTCCATGCCATTCCATGCCATTCCATGCCATTCCATGCCATTCCATGCCATTCCATGCCATTCCATGCCATTCCATGCCATTCCATGCCATTCCATGCCATTCCATGCCATTCCATGCCATTCCATGCCATTCCATGCCATTCCATGCCATTCCATGCCATTCCATGCCATTCCATGCCATTCCGTGCCATGCCGGTGCCATGCCGGTGCCATGCCGTGCCATGCCGGTGCCATGCCGTGCCATGCCGTGCCATGCCGGTGCCATGCCGTGCCATGCCGGTGCCATGCCGTGCCATGCCGGTGCCATGCCGTGCCATGCCGGTGCCATGCCGTGCCATGCCGGTGCCATGCCGGTGCCATGCCGTGCCATGCCGTGCCATGCCGGTGCCATGCCGTGCCATGCCGTGCCATGCCGTGCCATGCCGTGCCATGCCGTGCCATGCCGGTGCCATGCCGTGCCATGCCGGTGCCATGCCGTGCCATGCCGTGCCATGCCGGTGCCATGCCGTGCCATGCCGGTGCCATGCCATTCCATGCCATTCCATGCCATTCCATGCCATTCCATGCCATTCCATGCCATTCCATGCCATTCCATGCCATTCCATGCCATTCCATGCCATTCCATGCCATGTCATGCCGGTGCCATGCCGTGCCATGCCGGTGCCATGCCGTGCCATGGCGGTGCCATGCCGTGCCATGCCGGTGCCATGCCGTGCCATGCCGGTGCCATGCCGGTGCCATGCCGTGCCATGCCGGTGCCATGCCGGTGCCATGCCGGTGCCATGCCGGTGCCATGCCGGTGCCATGCCGGTGCCATGCCGGTGCCATGCCGGTGCCATGCCGGTGCCATGCCGGTGCCATGCCGGTGCCATGCCGGTGCCATGCCGGTGCCATGCCGGTGCCATGCCGGTGCCATGCCATTCCATGCCATTCCATGCCATTCCATGCCATTCCATGCAATTCCATGCCATTCCATGCCATTCCATGCCATTCCATGCCATTCCATGCCATTCCATGCCATTCCATGCCATTCCATGCCATTCCATGCCATTCCATGCCATTCCGTGCCATGCCGTGCCATGCCGGTGCCATGCCGGTGCCATGCCATTCCATGCCATTCCATGCCATTCCGTGCCATGCCGTGCCATGCCATTCCATGCCATTCCATGCCATTCCATGCCATTCCATGCCATTCCATGCCATTCCGTGCCATGCCGTGCCATGCCGTGCCATGCCGGTGCCATGCCATTCCATGCCATTCCATGCCGGTGCCATGCCATTCCATGCCATTCCATGCCATTCCATGCCATTCCATGCCATTCCATGCCATTCCATGCCATTCCATGCCATTCCATGCCATTCCATGCCATTCCATGCCATTCCATGCCATTCCATGCCATTCCATGCCATTCCATGCCATTCCATGCCATTCCATGCCATTCCATGCCATTCCTTGCCATTCCATGCCATTCCATGCCATTCCATGCCATTCCATGCCATTCCATGCCATTCCATGCCATTCCATGCCATTCCATGCCATTCCATGCCATTCCATGCCATTCCATGCCATTCCATGCCATTCCATGCCATTCCATGCCATTCCATGCCATTCCATGCCATTCCATGCCATTCCATGCCATTCCATGCCATTCCATGCCATTCCATGCCATTCCATGCCATTCCATGCCATTCCATGCCATTCCATGCCATTCCATGCCATTCCATGCCATTCCATGCCATTCCATGCCATTCCATGCCATTCCATGCCATTCCATGCCATTCAATGCCGTGCCATGCCGTGCCATGCCGTGCCATGCGGTGCCATGCCGTGCCATGCGGTGCCATGCCATTCCATGCCATTCCATGCCATTCCATGCCATTCCATGCCATTCCATGCCATTCCAAGCCATTCCGTGCCATGCCGTGCCATGCCGGTGCCATGCCGTGCCATGCCGGTGCCATGCCGTGCCATGCCGGTGCCATGCCGTGCCATGCCGGTGCCATGCCGTGCCATGCCGGTGCCATGCCGTGCCATGCCGGTGCCATGCCGTGCCATGCCGGTGCCATGCCGTGCCATGCCGGTGCCATGCCGTGCCATGCCGGTGCCATGCCGTGCCATGCCGGTGCCATGCCGTGCCATGCCGGTGCCATGCCGTGCCATGCCGGTGCCATGCCGTGCCATGCCGTGCCATGCCGGTGCCATGCCGTGCCATGCCGGTGCCATGCCGTGCCATGCCGGTGCCATGCCGTGCCATGCCGGTGCCATGCCGTGCCATGCCGGTGCCATGCCGTGCCATGCCGGTGCCATGCCGTGCCATGCCGGTGCCATGCCGTGCCATGCCGGTGCCATGCCGTGCCATGCCGGTGCCATGCCGGTGCCATGCCGGTGCCATGCCGTGCCATGCCGGTGCCATGCCGGTGCCATGCCGTGCCATGCCGGTGCCATGCCGTGCCATGCCGGTGCCATGCCGTGCCATGCCGTGCCATGCCGGTGCCATGCCGTGCCATGCCGTGCCATGCCGGTGCCATGCCGTGCCATGCCGTGCCATGCCGTGCCATGCCATTCCATGCCATTCCATGCCATTCCATGCCATTCCATGCCATTCCATGCCATTCCGTGCCATGCCGTGCCATGCCGTGCCATTCCGTGCCATTCCATGCCATTCCGTGCCATGCCGTGCCATGCCGTGCCATGCCGGTGCCATGCCATTCCATGCCATTCCATGCCATTCCATGCCATTCCATGCCATTCCATGCCATTCCATGCCATTCCATGCCATTCCATGCCATTCCATGCCATTCCATGCCATTCCTTGCCATTCCATGCCATTCCATGCCATTCCATGCCATTCCATGCCATTCCATGCCATTCCATGCCATTCCATGCCATTCCATGCCATTCCATGCCATTCCATGCCATTCCATGCCATTCCATGCCATTCCATGCCATTCCATGCCATTCCATGCCATTCCATGCCATTCCATGCCATTCCATGCCATTCCATGCCATTCCATGCCATTCCATGCCATTCCATGCCATTCCATGCCATTCCATGCCATTCCATGCCATTCCATGCCATTCCATGCCATTCCATGCCATTCCATGCCATTCCATGCCATTCCATGCCATTCCATGCCATTCAATGCCGTGCCATGCCGTGCCATGCCATTCCATGCCATTCAATGCCGTGCCATGCCGTGCCATGCCGTGCCATGCGGTGCCATGCCATTCCATGCCATTCCATGCCATTCCATGCCATTCCATGCCATTCCATGCCATTCCGTGCCATGCCGTGCCATGCCGTGCCATGCCGGTGCCATGCCGTGCCATGCCGGTGCCATGCCGTGCCATGCCGGTGCCATGCCGTGCCATGCCGGTGCCATGCCGTGCCATGCCGGTGCCATGCCGTGCCATGCCGGTGCCATGCCGGTGCCATGCCGTGCCATGCCGGTGCCATGCCGTGCCATGCCGGTGCCATGCCGTGCCATGCCGTGCCATGCCGGTGCCATGCCGTGCCATGCCGGTGCCATGCCGGTGCCATGCCGTGCCATGCCGTGCCATGCCGTGCCATGCCGTGCCATGCCGTGCCATGCCGTGCCATGCCGGTGCCATGCCGTGCCATGCCGGTGCCATGCCGGTGCCATGCCGTGCCATGCCGGTGCCATGCCGTGCCATGCCGGTGCCATGCCGTGCCATGCCGGTGCCATGCCGGTGCCATGCCGGTGCCATGCCGTGCCATGCCGTGCCATGCCGGTGCCATGCCGTGCCATGCCATTCCATGCCATTCCATGCCATTCCATGCCATTCCATGCCATTCCATGCCATTCCATGCCATTCCATGCCATTCCATGCCATTCCATGCCATTCCGTGCCATGCCGTGCCATGCCGTGCCATGCCGTGCCATGCCGGTGCCATGCCGGTGCCATGCCGGTGCCATGCCATTCCATGCCATTCCATGCCATTCCATGCCATTCCATGCCATTCCATGCCATTCCATGCCATTCCATGCCATTCCATGCCATTCCATGCCATTCCATGCCATTCCATGCCATTCCATGCCATTCCATGCCATTCCATGCCATTCCATGCCATTCCATGCCATTCCATGCCATTCCATGCCATTCCATGCCATTCCATGCCATTCCATGCCATTCCATGCCATTCCATGCCATTCCATGCCATTCAATGCCGTGCCATGCCGTGCCATGCCGGTGCCATGCCGTGCCATGCCGGTGCCATGCCGTGCCATGCCGGTGCCATGCCGTGCCATGCCGGTGCCATGCCGTGCCATGCCGGTGCCATGCCGTGCCATGCCGGTGCCATGCCGTGCCATGCCGGTGCCATGCCGTGCCATGCCGGTGCCATGCCGTGCCATGCCGGTGCCATGCCGTGCCATGCCGGTGCCATGCCGTGCCATGCCGGTGCCATGCCGTGCCATGCCGGTGCCATGCCGTGCCATGCCGGTGCCATGCCGTGCCATGCCGGTGCCATGCCGTGCCATGCCGGTGCCATGCCGTGCCATGCCGGTGCCATGCCGTGCCATGCCGGTGCCATGCCGTGCCATGCCGGTGCCATGCCGTGCCATGCCGGTGCCATGCCGTGCCATGCCGGTGCCATGCCGTGCCATGCCGTGCCATGCCGGTGCCATGCCGTGCCATGCCGTGCCATGCCGTGCCATGCCATTCCATGCCATTCCATGCCATTCCATGCCATTCCATGCCATTCCATGCCATTCCATGCCATTCCGTGCCATGCCGTGCCATGCCGTGCCATTCCATGCCATTCCATGCCATTCCGTGCCATGCCGTGCCATGCCGTGCCATGCCGGTGCCATGCCATTCCATGCCATTCCATGCCATTCCATGCCATTCCATGCCATTCCATGCCATTCCATGCCATTCCATGCCATTCCATGCCATTCCATGCCATTCCATGCCATTCCATGCCATTCCATGCCATTCCATGCCATTCCATGCCATTCCATGCCATTCCATGCCATTCCATGCCATTCCATGCCATTCCATGCCATTCCATGCCATTCCATGCCATTCCATGCCATTCCATGCCATTCCATGCCATTCCATGCCATTCCATGCCATTCCATGCCATTCCATGCCATTCCATGCCATTCCATGCCATTCCATGCCATTCCGTGCCATGCCGGTGCCATGCCGGTGCCATGCCGTGCCATGCCGGTGCCATGCCGTGCCATGCCGTGCCATGCCGGTGCCATGCCGTGCCATGCCGGTGCCATGCCGTGCCATGCCGGTGCCATGCCGTGCCATGCCGGTGCCATGCCGGTGCCATGCCGTGCCATGCCGTGCCATGCCGGTGCCATGCCGTGCCATGCCGTGCCATGCCGTGCCATGCCGGTGCCATGCCGTGCCATGCCGTGCCATGCCGGTGCCATGCCGTGCCATGCCGGTGCCATGCCGGTGCCATGCCATTCCATGCCATTCCATGCCATTCCATGCCATTCCATGCCATTCCATGCCATTCCATGCCATTCCATGCCATTCCATGCCATTCCATGCCATTCCATGCCATTCCATGCCATGTCATGCCGGTGCCATGCCGTGCCATGCCGGTGCCATGCCGTGCCATGGCGGTGCCATGCCGTGCCATGCCGGTGCCATGCCGTGCCATGCCGGTGCCATGCCGGTGCCATGCCGGTGCCATGCCGGTGCCATGCCGGTGCCATGCCGGTGCCATGCCGGTGCCATGCCGGTGCCATGCCGGTGCCATGCCGGTGCCATGCCGGTGCCATGCCGGTGCCATGCCGGTGCCATGCCGGTGCCATGCCGGTGCCATGCCGGTGCCATGCCGGTGCCATGCCATTCCATGCCATTCCATGCCATTCCATGCCATTCCATGCAATTCCATGCCATTCCATGCCATTCCATGCCATTCCATGCCATTCCATGCCATTCCATGCCATTCCATGCCATTCCATGCCATTCCATGCCATTCCATGCCATTCCATGCCATTCCATGCCATTCCATGCCATTCCATGCCATTCCATGCCATTCCGTGCCATGCCGTGCCATGCCGGTGCCATGCCGGTGCCATGCCATTCCATGCCATTCCATGCCATTCCGTGCCATGCCGTGCCATGCCATTCCATGCCATTCCATGCCATTCCATGCCATTCCATGCCATTCCATGCCATTCCGTGCCATGCCGTGCCATGCCGTGCCATGCCGGTGCCATGCCATTCCATGCCATTCCATGCCGGTGCCATGCCATTCCATGCCATTCCATGCCATTCCATGCCATTCCATGCCATTCCATGCCATTCCATGCCATTCCATGCCATTCCATGCCATTCCATGCCATTCCATGCCATTCCATGCCATTCCATGCCATTCCATGCCATTCCATGCCATTCCATGCCATTCCATGCCATTCCATGCCATTCCATGCCATTCCATGCCATTCCTTGCCATTCCATGCCATTCCATGCCATTCCATGCCATTCCATGCCATTCCATGCCATTCCATGCCATTCCATGCCATTCCATGCCATTCCATGCCATTCCATGCCATTCCATGCCATTCCATGCCATTCCATGCCATTCCATGCCATTCCATGCCATTCCATGCCATTCCATGCCATTCCATGCCATTCCATGCCATTCCATGCCATTCCATGCCATTCCATGCCATTCCATGCCATTCCATGCCATTCCATGCCATTCCATGCCATTCCATGCCATTCCATGCCGTGCCATGCCGTGCCATGCGGTGCCATGCCATTCCATGCCATTCCATGCCATTCCATGCCATTCCATGCCATTCCATGCCATTCCAAGCCATTCCGTGCCATGCCGTGCCATGCCGGTGCCATGCCGTGCCATGCCGGTGCCATGCCGTGCCATGCCGGTGCCATGCCGTGCCATGCCGGTGCCATGCCGTGCCATGCCGGTGCCATGCCGTGCCATGCCGGTGCCATGCCGTGCCATGCCGGTGCCATGCCGTGCCATGCCGGTGCCATGCCGTGCCATGCCGGTGCCATGCCGTGCCATGCCGGTGCCATGCCGTGCCATGCCGTGCCATGCCGGTGCCATGCCGTGCCATGCCGGTGCCATGCCGTGCCATGCCGGTGCCATGCCGTGCCATGCCGGTGCCATGCCGTGCCATGCCGGTGCCATGCCGTGCCATGCCGGTGCCATGCCGTGCCATGCCGGTGCCATGCCGTGCCATGCCGGTGCCATGCCGTGCCATGCCGGTGCCATGCCGTGCCATGCCGGTGCCATGCCGGTGCCATGCCGTGCCATGCCGGTGCCATGCCGTGCCATGCCGGTGCCATGCCGTGCCATGCCGTGCCATGCCGGTGCCATGCCGTGCCATGCCGTGCCATGCCGTGCCATGCCGTGCCATGCCATTCCATGCCATTCCATGCCATTCCATGCCATTCCATGCCATTCCATGCCATTCCATGCCATTCCATGCCATTCCATGCCATTCCATGCCATTCCATGCCATTCCATGCCATTCCATGCCATTCCATGCCATTCCATGCCATTCCATGCCATTCCATGCCGTGCCATGCCGTGCCATGCGGTGCCATGCCATTCCATGCCATTCCATGCCATTCCATGCCATTCCATGCCATTCCATGCCATTCCAAGCCATTCCGTGCCATGCCGTGCCATGCCGGTGCCATGCCGTGCCATGCCGGTGCCATGCCGTGCCATGCCGGTGCCATGCCGTGCCATGCCGGTGCCATGCCGTGCCATGCCGGTGCCATGCCGTGCCATGCCGGTGCCATGCCGTGCCATGCCGGTGCCATGCCGTGCCATGCCGGTGCCATGCCGTGCCATGCCGGTGCCATGCCGTGCCATGCCGGTGCCATGCCGTGCCATGCCGGTGCCATGCCGTGCCATGCCGTGCCATGCCGGTGCCATGCCGTGCCATGCCGGTGCCATGCCGTGCCATGCCGGTGCCATGCCGTGCCATGCCGGTGCCATGCCGTGCCATGCCGGTGCCATGCCGTGCCATGCCGGTGCCATGCCGTGCCATGCCGGTGCCATGCCGTGCCATGCCGGTGCCATGCCGTGCCATGCCGGTGCCATGCCGTGCCATGCCGGTGCCATGCCGGTGCCATGCCGTGCCATGCCGGTGCCATGCCGTGCCATGCCGGTGCCATGCCGTGCCATGCCGTGCCATGCCGGTGCCATGCCGTGCCATGCCGTGCCATGCCGGTGCCATGCCGTGCCATGCCGTGCCATGCCGTGCCATGCCATTCCATGCCATTCCATGCCATTCCATGCCATTCCATGCCATTCCATGCCATTCCGTGCCATGCCGTGCCATGCCGTGCCATTCCGTGCCATTCCATGCCATTCCGTGCCATGCCGTGCCATGCCGTGCCATGCCGGTGCCATGCCATTCCATGCCATTCCATGCCATTCCATGCCATTCCATGCCATTCCATGCCATTCCATGCCATTCCATGCCATTCCATGCCATTCCATGCCATTCCATGCCATTCCTTGCCATTCCATGCCATTCCATGCCATTCCATGCCATTCCATGCCATTCCATGCCATTCCATGCCATTCCATGCCATTCCATGCCATTCCATGCCATTCCATGCCATTCCATGCCATTCCATGCCATTCCATGCCATTCCATGCCATTCCATGCCATTCCATGCCATTCCATGCCATTCCATGCCATTCCATGCCATTCCATGCCATTCCATGCCATTCCATGCCATTCCATGCCATTCCATGCCATTCCATGCCATTCCATGCCATTCCATGCCATTCCATGCCATTCAATGCCGTGCCATGCCGTGCCATGCCATTCCATGCCATTCAATGCCGTGCCATGCCGTGCCATGCCGTGCCATGCGGTGCCATGCCATTCCATGCCATTCCATGCCATTCCATGCCATTCCATGCCATTCCATGCCATTCCATGCCATTCCAAGCCATTCCGTGCCATGCCGTGCCATGCCGTGCCATGCCGGTGCCATGCCGTGCCATGCCGGTGCCATGCCGTGCCATGCCGGTGCCATGCCGTGCCATGCCGGTGCCATGCCGTGCCATGCCGGTGCCATGCCGTGCCATGCCGGTGCCATGCCGGTGCCATGCCGTGCCATGCCGGTGCCATGCCGTGCCATGCCGGTGCCATGCCGTGCCATGCCGTGCCATGCCGGTGCCATGCCGTGCCATGCCGGTGCCATGCCGGTGCCATGCCGTGCCATGCCGTGCCATGCCGTGCCATGCCGTGCCATGCCGTGCCATGCCGTGCCATGCCGGTGCCATGCCGTGCCATGCCGGTGCCATGCCGGTGCCATGCCGTGCCATGCCGGTGCCATGCCGTGCCATGCCGGTGCCATGCCGTGCCATGCCGGTGCCATGCCGGTGCCATGCCGGTGCCATGCCGTGCCATGCCGTGCCATGCCGGTGCCATGCCGTGCCATGCCATTCCATGCCATTCCATGCCATTCCATGCCATTCCATGCCATTCCATGCCATTCCATGCCATTCCATGCCATTCCATGCCATTCCGTGCCATGCCGTGCCATGCCGTGCCATGCCGTGCCATGCCGGTGCCATGCCGGTGCCATGCCGGTGCCATGCCATTCCATGCCATTCCATGCCATTCCATGCCATTCCATGCCATTCCATGCCATTCCATGCCATTCCATGCCATTCCATGCCATTCCATGCCATTCCATGCCATTCCATGCCATTCCATGCCATTCCATGCCATTCCATGCCATTCCATGCCATTCCATGCCATTCCATGCCATTCCATGCCATTCCATGCCATTCCATGCCATTCCATGCCATTCCATGCCATTCAATGCCGTGCCATGCCGTGCCATGCCGGTGCCATGCCGTGCCATGCCGGTGCCATGACGTGCCATGCCGGTGCCATGCCGTGCCATGCCGGTGCCATGCCGTGCCATGCCGGTGCCATGCCGTGCCATGCCGGTGCCATGCCGTGCCATGCCGGTGCCATGCCGTGCCATGCCGGTGCCATGCCGTGCCATGCCGGTGCCATGCCGTGCCATGCCGGTG
Organism: Cryptus armator; assembly: GCA_963971235.1. Lineage (NCBI taxonomy): Eukaryota > Metazoa > Arthropoda > Insecta > Hymenoptera > Ichneumonidae > Cryptus > Cryptus armator. The sequence continues at coordinate 330,026 of CAXARG010000203.1, read as the reverse complement.
CCATGCCGTGCCATGCCGGTGCCATGCCGTGCCATGCCGGTGCCATGCCGTGCCATGCCGGTGCCATGCCGTGCCATGCCGGTGCCATGCCGTGCCATGCCGGTGCCATGCCGTGCCATGCCGGTGCCATGCCGTGCCATGCCGGTGCCATGCCGTGCCATGCCGGTGCCATGCCGTGCCATGCCGTGCCATGCCGGTGCCATGCCGTGCCATGCCGTGCCATGCCGTGCCATGCCATTCCATGCCATTCCATGCCATTCCATGCCATTCCATGCCATTCCATGCCATTCCATGCCATTCCGTGCCATGCCGTGCCATGCCGTGCCATTCCATGCCATTCCATGCCATTCCGTGCCATGCCGTGCCATGCCGTGCCATGCCGGTGCCATGCCATTCCATGCCATTCCATGCCATTCCATGCCATTCCATGCCATTCCATGCCATTCCATGCCATTCCATGCCATTCCATGCCATTCCATGCCATTCCATGCCATTCCATGCCATTCCATGCCATTCCATGCCATTCCATGCCATTCCATGCCATTCCATGCCATTCCATGCCATTCCATGCCATTCCATGCCATTCCATGCCATTCCATGCCATTCCGTGCCATGCCGGTGCCATGCCGGTGCCATGCCGTGCCATGCCGGTGCCATGCCGTGCCATGCCGTGCCATGCCGGTGCCATGCCGTGCCATGCCGGTGCCATGCCGTGCCATGCCGGTGCCATGCCGTGCCATGCCGGTGCCATGCCGGTGCCATGCCGTGCCATGCCGTGCCATGCCGGTGCCATGCCGTGCCATGCCGTGCCATGCCGTGCCATGCCGGTGCCATGCCGTGCCATGCCGTGCCATGCCGGTGCCATGCCGTGCCATGCCGGTGCCATGCCGGTGCCATGCCATTCCATGCCATTCCATGCCATTCCATGCCATTCCATGCCATTCCATGCCATTCCATGCCATTCCATGCCATTCCATGCCATTCCATGCCATTCCATGCCATTCCATGCCATTCCATGCCATGTCATGCCGGTGCCATGCCGTGCCATGCCGGTGCCATGCCGTGCCATGGCGGTGCCATGCCGTGCCATGCCGGTGCCATGCCGTGCCATGCCGGTGCCATGCCGGTGCCATGCCGGTGCCATGCCGGTGCCATGCCGGTGCCATGCCGGTGCCATGCCGGTGCCATGCCGGTGCCATGCCGGTGCCATGCCGGTGCCATGCCGGTGCCATGCCGGTGCCATGCCGGTGCCATGCCGGTGCCATGCCGGTGCCATGCCGGTGCCATGCCGGTGCCATGCCATTCCATGCCATTCCATGCCATTCCATGCCATTCCATGCAATTCCATGCCATTCCATGCCATTCCATGCCATTCCATGCCATTCCATGCCATTCCATGCCATTCCATGCCATTCCATGCCATTCCATGCCATTCCATGCCATTCCATGCCATTCCGTGCCATGCCGTGCCATGCCGGTGCCATGCCGGTGCCATGCCATTCCATGCCATTCCGTGCCATGCCGTGCCATGCCGGTGCCATGCCGGTGCCATGCCATTCCATGCCATTCCATGCCATTCCATGCCATTCCATGCCATTCCATGCCATTCCGTGCCATGCCGTGCCATGCCGTGCCATGCCGGTGCCATGCCATTCCATGCCATTCCATGCCGGTGCCATGCCATTCCATGCCATTCCATGCCATTCCATGCCATTCCATGCCATTCCATGCCATTCCATGCCATTCCATGCCATTCCATGCCATTCCATGCCATTCCATGCCATTCCATGCCATTCCATGCCATTCCATGCCATTCCATGCCATTCCATGCCATTCCATGCCATTCCATGCCATTCCATGCCATTCCATGCCATTCCATGCCATTCCATGCCATTCCATGCCATTCCATGCCATTCCATGCCATTCCATGCCATTCCATGCCATTCCATGCCATTCCATGCCATTCCATGCCATTCCATGCCATTCCATGCCATTCCATGCCATTCCATGCCATTCCATGCCATTCAATGCCGTGCCATGCCGTGCCATGCCATTCCATGCCATTCAATGCCGTGCCATGCCGTGCCATGCCGTGCCATGCGGTGCCATGCCATTCCATGCCATTCCATGCCATTCCATGCCATTCCATGCCATTCCATGCCATTCCATGCCATTCCAAGCCATTCCGTGCCATGCCGTGCCATGCCGTGCCATGCCGGTGCCATGCCGTGCCATGCCGGTGCCATGCCGTGCCATGCCGGTGCCATGCCGTGCCATGCCGGTGCCATGCCGTGCCATGCCGGTGCCATGCCGTGCCATGCCGGTGCCATGCCGGTGCCATGCCGTGCCATGCCGGTGCCATGCCGTGCCATGCCGGTGCCATGCCGTGCCATGCCGTGCCATGCCGGTGCCATGCCGTGCCATGCCGGTGCCATGCCGGTGCCATGCCGTGCCATGCCGTGCCATGCCGTGCCATGCCGTGCCATGCCGTGCCATGCCGTGCCATGCCGGTGCCATGCCGTGCCATGCCGGTGCCATGCCGGTGCCATGCCGTGCCATGCCGGTGCCATGCCGTGCCATGCCGGTGCCATGCCGTGCCATGCCGGTGCCATGCCGGTGCCATGCCGGTGCCATGCCGTGCCATGCCGTGCCATGCCGGTGCCATGCCGTGCCATGCCATTCCATGCCATTCCATGCCATTCCATGCCATTCCATGCCATTCCATGCCATTCCATGCCATTCCATGCCATTCCATGCCATTCCGTGCCATGCCGTGCCATGCCGTGCCATGCCGTGCCATGCCGGTGCCATGCCGGTGCCATGCCGGTGCCATGCCATTCCATGCCATTCCATGCCATTCCATGCCATTCCATGCCATTCCATGCCATTCCATGCCATTCCATGCCATTCCATGCCATTCCATGCCATTCCATGCCATTCCATGCCATTCCATGCCATTCCATGCCATTCCATGCCATTCCATGCCATTCCATGCCATGTCATGCCGGTGCCATGCCGTGCCATGCCGGTGCCATGCCGTGCCATGGCGGTGCCATGCCGTGCCATGCCGGTGCCATGCCGTGCCATGCCGGTGCCATGCCGGTGCCATGCCGGTGCCATGCCGGTGCCATGCCGGTGCCATGCCGGTGCCATGCCGGTGCCATGCCGGTGCCATGCCGTGCCATGCCGGTGCCATGCCGGTGCCATGCCGGTGCCATGCCGGTGCCATGCCGTGCCATGCCGGTGCCATGCCGTGCCATGCCATTCCATGCCATTCCATGCCATTCCATGCCATTCCATGCCATTCCATGCCATTCCATGCCATTCCATGCCATTCCATGCCATTCCGTGCCATGCCGTGCCATGCCGTGCCATGCCGTGCCATGCCGGTGCCATGCCGGTGCCATGCCGGTGCCATGCCATTCCATGCCATTCCATGCCATTCCATGCCATTCCATGCCATTCCGTGCCATGCCGTGCCATGCCGTGCCATGCCGTGCCATGCCGTGCCATGCCGTGCCATGCCGTGCCATGCCGTGCCATGCCGGTGCCATGCCGTGCCATGCCGGTGCCATGCCGGTGCCATGCCGTGCCATGCCGGTGCCATGCCGTGCCATGCCGGTGCCATGCCGTGCCATGCCGGTGCCATGCCGGTGCCATGCCGGTGCCATGCCGTGCCATGCCGTGCCATGCCGGTGCCATGCCGTGCCATGCCATTCCATGCCATTCCATGCCATTCCATGCCATTCCATGCCATTCCATGCCATTCCATGCCATTCCATGCCATTCCATGCCATTCCGTGCCATGCCGGTGCCATGCCGTGCCATGCCGTGCCATGCCGGTGCCATGCCGTGCCATGCCGGTGCCATGCCGGTGCCATGCCATTCCATGCCATTCCATGCCATTCCATGCCATTCCATGCCATTCCATGCCATTCCATGCCATTCCATGCCATTCCATGCCATTCCATGCCATTCCATGCCATTCCATGCCATTCCATGCCATTCCATGCCATGTCATGCCGGTGCCATGCCGTGCCATGCCGGTGCCATGCCGTGCCATGGCGGTGCCATGCCGTGCCATGCCGGTGCCATGCCGTGCCATGCCGGTGCCATGCCGGTGCCATGCCGGTGCCATGCCGGTGCCATGCCGGTGCCATGCCGGTGCCATGCCGGTGCCATGCCGGTGCCATGCCGGTGCCATGCCGGTGCCATGCCGGTGCCATGCCATTCCATGCCATTCCATGCCATTCCATGCCATTCCATGCAATTCCATGCCATTCCATGCCATTCCATGCCATTCCATGCCATTCCATGCCATTCCATGCCATTCCATGCCATTCCATGCCATTCCATGCCATTCCATGCCATTCCATGCCATTCCATGCCATTCCATGCCATTCCATGCCATTCCATGCCATTCCATGCCATTCCGTGCCATGCCGTGCCATGCCGGTGCCATGCCGGTGCCATGCCATTCCATGCCATTCCATGCCATTCCGTGCCATGCCGTGCCATGCCATTCCATGCCATTCCATGCCATTCCATGCCATTCCATGCCATTCCATGCCATTCCGTGCCATGCCGTGCCATGCCGTGCCATGCCGGTGCCATGCCATTCCATGCCATTCCATGCCGGTGCCATGCCATTCCATGCCATTCCATGCCATTCCATGCCATTCCATGCCATTCCATGCCATTCCATGCCATTCCATGCCATTCCATGCCATTCCATGCCATTCCATGCCATTCCATGCCATTCCATGCCATTCCATGCCATTCCATGCCATTCCATGCCATTCCATGCCATTCCATGCCATTCCATGCCATTCCTTGCCATTCCATGCCATTCCATGCCATTCCATGCCATTCCATGCCATTCCATGCCATTCCATGCCATTCCATGCCATTCCATGCCATTCCATGCCATTCCATGCCATTCCATGCCATTCCATGCCATTCCATGCCATTCCATGCCATTCCATGCCATTCCATGCCATTCCATGCCATTCCATGCCATTCCATGCCATTCCATGCCATTCCATGCCATTCCATGCCATTCCATGCCATTCCATGCCATTCCATGCCATTCCATGCCATTCCATGCCATTCCATGCCATTCCATGCCATTCCATGCCGTGCCATGCCGTGCCATGCGGTGCCATGCCATTCCATGCCATTCCATGCCATTCCATGCCATTCCATGCCATTCCATGCCATTCCAAGCCATTCCGTGCCATGCCGTGCCATGCCGGTGCCATGCCGTGCCATGCCGGTGCCATGCCGTGCCATGCCGGTGCCATGCCGTGCCATGCCGGTGCCATGCCGTGCCATGCCGGTGCCATGCCGTGCCATGCCGGTGCCATGCCGTGCCATGCCGGTGCCATGCCGTGCCATGCCGGTGCCATGCCGTGCCATGCCGGTGCCATGCCGTGCCATGCCGGTGCCATGCCGTGCCATGCCGGTGCCATGCCGTGCCATGCCGGTGCCATGCCGTGCCATGCCGTGCCATGCCGGTGCCATGCCGTGCCATGCCGGTGCCATGCCGTGCCATGCCGGTGCCATGCCGTGCCATGCCGGTGCCATGCCGTGCCATGCCGGTGCCATGCCGTGCCATGCCGGTGCCATGCCGTGCCATGCCGGTGCCATGCCGTGCCATGCCGGTGCCATGCCGTGCCATGCCGGTGCCATGCCGGTGCCATGCCGTGCCATGCCGGTGCCATGCCGTGCCATGCCGGTGCCATGCCGTGCCATGCCGTGCCATGCCGGTGCCATGCCGTGCCATGCCGTGCCATGCCGGTGCCATGCCGTGCCATGCCGTGCCATGCCGTGCCATGCCATTCCATGCCATTCCATGCCATTCCATGCCATTCCATGCCATTCCATGCCATTCCGTGCCATGCCGTGCCATGCCGTGCCATTCCGTGCCATTCCATGCCATTCCGTGCCATGCCGTGCCATGCCGTGCCATGCCGGTGCCATGCCATTCCATGCCATTCCATGCCATTCCATGCCATTCCATGCCATTCCATGCCATTCCATGCCATTCCATGCCATTCCATGCCATTCCATGCCATTCCATGCCATTCCTTGCCATTCCATGCCATTCCATGCCATTCCATGCCATTCCATGCCATTCCATGCCATTCCATGCCATTCCATGCCATTCCATGCCATTCCATGCCATTCCATGCCATTCCATGCCATTCCATGCCATTCCATGCCATTCCATGCCATTCCATGCCATTCCATGCCATTCCATGCCATTCCATGCCATTCCATGCCATTCCATGCCATTCCATGCCATTCCATGCCATTCCATGCCATTCCATGCCATTCCATGCCATTCCATGCCATTCCATGCCATTCCATGCCATTCAATGCCGTGCCATGCCGTGCCATGCCATTCCATGCCATTCAATGCCGTGCCATGCCGTGCCATGCCGTGCCATGCGGTGCCATGCCATTCCATGCCATTCCATGCCATTCCATGCCATTCCATGCCATTCCATGCCATTCCATGCCATTCCAAGCCATTCCGTGCCATGCCGTGCCATGCCGTGCCATGCCGGTGCCATGCCGTGCCATGCCGGTGCCATGCCGTGCCATGCCGGTGCCATGCCGTGCCATGCCGGTGCCATGCCGTGCCATGCCGGTGCCATGCCGTGCCATGCCGGTGCCATGCCGGTGCCATGCCGTGCCATGCCGGTGCCATGCCGTGCCATGCCGGTGCCATGCCGTGCCATGCCGTGCCATGCCGGTGCCATGCCGTGCCATGCCGGTGCCATGCCGGTGCCATGCCGTGCCATGCCGTGCCATGCCGTGCCATGCCGTGCCATGCCGTGCCATGCCGTGCCATGCCGGTGCCATGCCGTGCCATGCCGGTGCCATGCCGGTGCCATGCCGTGCCATGCCGGTGCCATGCCGTGCCATGCCGGTGCCATGCCGTGCCATGCCGGTGCCATGCCGGTGCCATGCCGGTGCCATGCCGTGCCATGCCGTGCCATGCCGGTGCCATGCCGTGCCATGCCATTCCATGCCATTCCATGCCATTCCATGCCATTCCATGCCATTCCATGCCATTCCATGCCATTCCATGCCATTCCATGCCATTCCGTGCCATGCCGTGCCATGCCGTGCCATGCCGTGCCATGCCGGTGCCATGCCGGTGCCATGCCGGTGCCATGCCATTCCATGCCATTCCATGCCATTCCATGCCATTCCATGCCATTCCATGCCATTCCATGCCATTCCATGCCATTCCATGCCATTCCATGCCATTCCATGCCATTCCATGCCATTCCATGCCATTCCATGCCATTCCATGCCATTCCATGCCATTCCATGCCATTCCATGCCATTCCATGCCATTCCATGCCATTCCATGCCATTCCATGCCATTCAATGCCGTGCCATGCCGTGCCATGCCGGTGCCATGCCGTGCCATGCCGGTGCCATGCCGTGCCATGCCGGTGCCATGCCGTGCCATGCCGGTGCCATGCCGTGCCATGCCGGTGCCATGCCGTGCCATGCCGGTGCCATGCCGTGCCATGCCGGTGCCATGCCGTGCCATGCCGGTGCCATGCCGTGCCATGCCGGTGCCATGCCGTGCCATGCCGGTGCCATGCCGTGCCATGCCGGTGCCATGCCGTGCCATGCCGTGCCATGCCGGTGCCATGCCGTGCCATGCCGTGCCATGCCGTGCCATGCCATTCCATGCCATTCCATGCCATTCCATGCCATTCCATGCCATTCCATGCCATTCCATGCCATTCCGTGCCATGCCGTGCCATGCCGTGCCATTCCATGCCATTCCATGCCATTCCGTGCCATGCCGTGCCATGCCGTGCCATGCCGGTGCCATGCCATTCCATGCCATTCCATGCCATTCCATGCCATTCCATGCCATTCCATGCCATTCCATGCCATTCCATGCCATTCCATGCCATTCCATGCCATTCCATGCCATTCCATGCCATTCCATGCCATTCCATGCCATTCCATGCCATTCCATGCCATTCCATGCCATTCCATGCCATTCCATGCCATTCCATGCCATTCCATGCCATTCCATGCCATTCCATGCCATTCCATGCCATTCCATGCCATTCCATGCCATTCCATGCCATTCCATGCCATTCCATGCCATTCCGTGCCATGCCGGTGCCATGCCGGTGCCATGCCGTGCCATGCCGGTGCCATGCCGTGCCATGCCGTGCCATGCCGGTGCCATGCCGTGCCATGCCGGTGCCATGCCGTGCCATGCCGGTGCCATGCCGTGCCATGCCGGTGCCATGCCGGTGCCATGCCGTGCCATGCCGTGCCATGCCGGTGCCATGCCGTGCCATGCCGTGCCATGCCGTGCCATGCCGGTGCCATGCCGTGCCATGCCGTGCCATGCCGGTGCCATGCCGTGCCATGCCGGTGCCATGCCGGTGCCATGCCATTCCATGCCATTCCATGCCATTCCATGCCATATTCCATGCCATTCCATGCCATTCCATGCCATTCCATGCCATTCCATGCCATTCCATGCCATTCCATGCCATTCCATGCCATTCCATGCCATTCCATGCCATTCCATGCCATTCCATGCCATTCCATGCCATTCCATGCCATTCCATGCCATTCCATGCCATTCCATGCCATTCCATGCCATTCCATGCCATTCCATGCCATTCCATGCCATTCCATGCCATTCCATGCCATTCCATGCCATTCCATGCCATTCCATGCCATTCCATGCCATTCCATGCCATTCCATGCCATTCCATGCCATTCCATGCCATTCCATGCCATTCCATGCCATTCCATGCCATTCCATGCCATTCCGTGCCATGCCGGTGCCATGCCGGTGCCATGCCGTGCCATGCCGGTGCCATGCCGTGCCATGCCGTGCCATGCCGGTGCCATGCCGTGCCATGCCGGTGCCATGCCGTGCCATGCCGGTGCCATGCCGTGCCATGCCGGTGCCATGCCGGTGCCATGCCGTGCCATGCCGTGCCATGCCGGTGCCATGCCGTGCCATGCCGTGCCATGCCGTGCCATGCCGTGCCATGCCGGTGCCATGCCGTGCCATGCCGTGCCATGCCGGTGCCATGCCGTGCCATGCCGGTGCCATGCCGGTGCCATGCCATTCCATGCCATTCCATGCCATTCCATGCCATTCCATGCCATTCCATGCCATTCCATGCCATTCCATGCCATTCCATGCCATTCCATGCCATTCCATGCCATTCCATGCCATGTCATGCCGGTGCCATGCCGTGCCATGCCGGTGCCATGCCGTGCCATGGCGGTGCCATGCCGTGCCATGCCGGTGCCATGCCGTGCCATGCCGGTGCCATGCCGGTGCCATGCCGGTGCCATGCCGGTGCCATGCCGGTGCCATGCCGGTGCCATGCCGGTGCCATGCCGGTGCCATGCCGGTGCCATGCCGGTGCCATGCCGGTGCCATGCCGGTGCCATGCCGGTGCCATGCCGGTGCCATGCCGGTGCCATGCCATTCCATGCCATTCCATGCCATTCCATGCCATTCCATGCAATTCCATGCCATTCCATGCCATTCCATGCCATTCCATGCCATTCCATGCCATTCCATGCCATTCCATGCCATTCCATGCCATTCCATGCCATTCCGTGCCATGCCGTGCCATGCCGGTGCCATGCCGGTGCCATGCCATTCCATGCCATTCCGTGCCATGCCGTGCCATGCCGGTGCCATGCCGGTGCCATGCCATTCCATGCCATTCCATGCCATTCCATGCCATTCCATGCCATTCCATGCCATTCCATGCCATTCCGTGCCATGCCGTGCCATGCCGTGCCATGCCGGTGCCATGCCATTCCATGCCATTCCATGCCGGTGCCATGCCATTCCATGCCATTCCATGCCATTCCATGCCATTCCATGCCATTCCATGCCATTCCATGCCATTCCATGCCATTCCATGCCATTCCATGCCATTCCATGCCATTCCATGCCATTCCATGCCATTCCATGCCATTCCATGCCATTCCATGCCATTCCATGCCATTCCATGCCATTCCATGCCATTCCATGCCATTCCATGCCATTCCATGCCATTCCATGCCATTCCATGCCATTCCATGCCATTCCATGCCATTCAATGCCGTGCCATGCCGTGCCATGCCATTCCATGCCATTCCATGCCATTCCATGCCATTCCATGCCATTCCATGCCATTCCATGCCATTCAATGCCGTGCCATGCCATGCGGTGCCATGCCATTCCATGCCATTCCATGCCATTCCATGCCATTCCAAGCCATTCCGTGCCATGCCGTGCCATGCCGGTGCCATGCCGTGCCATGCCGGTGCCATGCCGTGCCATGCCGGTGCCATGCCGTGCCATGCCGGTGCCATGCCGTGCCATGCCGGTGCCATGCCGTGCCATGCCGGTGCCATGCCGTGCCATGCCGGTGCCATGCCGTGCCATGCCGGTGCCATGCCGGTGCCATGCCGTGCCATGCCGGTGCCATGCCGTGCCATGCCGGTGCCATGCCGTGCCATGCCGTGCCATGCCGGTGCCATGCCGTGCCATGCCGGTGCCATGCCGGTGCCATGCCGTGCCATGCCGTGCCATGCCGTGCCATGCCGTGCCATGCCGGTGCCATGCCGTGCCATGCCGGTGCCATGCCGGTGCCATGCCGTGCCATGCCGGTGCCATGCCGTGCCATGCCGGTGCCATGCCGTGCCATGCCGGTGCCATGCCGGTGCCATGCCGGTGCCATGCCGGTGCCATGCCGGTGCCATGCCGGTGCCATGCCGTGCCATGCCGTGCCATGCCATTCCATGCCATTCCATGCCATTCCATGCCATTCCATGCCATTCCATGCCATTCCATGCCATTCCGTGCCATGCCGTGCCATGCCGTGCCATGCCGGTGCCATGCCGGTGCCATGCCGGTGCCATGCCATTCCATGCCATTCCATGCCATTCCATGCCATTCCATGCCATTCCATGCCATTCCATGCCATTCCATGCCATTCCATGCCATTCCATGCCATTCCATGCCATTCCATGCCATTCCATGCCATTCCATGCCATTCCATGCCATTCCATGCCATTCCATGCCATTCCATGCCATTCCATGCCATTCCATGCCATTCCATGCCATTCCATGCCATTCCATGCCATTCCATGCCATTCCATGCCATTCCATGCCATTCCATGCCATTCCATGCCATTCCATGCCATTCCATGCCATTCCATGCCATTCCATGCCATTCCATGCCATTCCATGCCATTCCATGCCATTCCGTGCCATGCCGGTGCCATGCCGGTGCCATGCCGTGCCATGCCGGTGCCATGCCGTGCCATGCCGTGCCATGCCGGTGCCATGCCGTGCCATGCCGGTGCCATGCCGTGCCATGCCGGTGCCATGCCGTGCCATGCCGGTGCCATGCCGTGCCATGCCGGTGCCATGCCGGTGCCATGCCGTGCCATGCCGTGCCATGCCGGTGCCATGCCGTGCCATGCCGTGCCATGCCGTGCCATGCCGGTGCCATGCCGTGCCATGCCGTGCCATGCCGGTGCCATGCCGTGCCATGCCGGTGCCATGCCGGTGCCATGCCGGTGCCATGCCATTCCATGCCATTCCATGCCATTCCATGCCATTCCATGCCATTCCATGCCATTCCATGCCATTCCATGCCATTCAATGCCATTCAATGCCATTCCATGCCGTGCCATGCCGTGCCATGCCGTGCCATGCCGTGCCATGCCGTGCCATGCCGGTGCCATGCCGGTGCCATGCCGTGCCATGCCGTGCCATGCCGTGCCATGCCGGTGCCATGCCGGTGCCATGCCGTGCCATGCCGGTGCCATGCCGTGCCATGCCGGTGCCATGCCGTGCCATGCCGGTGCCATGCCGTGCCATGCCGGTGCCATGCCGGTGCCATGCCGGTGCCATGCCGGTGCCATGCCGTGCCATGCCGGTGCCATGCCGTGCCATGCCGGTGCCATGCCGTGCCATGCCGGTGCCATGCCGGTGCCATGCCGGTGCCATGCCATTCCATGCCATTCCATGCCATTCCATGCCATTCCATGCAATTCCATGCCATTCCATGCCATTCCATGCCATTCCATGCCATTCCATGCCATTCCATGCCATTCCATGCCATTCCATGCCATTCCATGCCATTCCATGCCATTCCATGCCATTCCATGCCATTCCATGCCATTCCATGCCATTCCATGCCATTCCATGCCATTCCATGCCGGTGCCATGCCATTCCATGCCATTCCATGCCGGTGCCATGCCATTCCATGCCATTCCATGCCATTCCATGCCATTCCATGCCATTCCATGCCATTCCATGCCATTCCATGCCATTCCATGCCATTCCATGCCATTCCATGCCATTCCATGCCATTCCATGCCATTCCATGCCATTCCATGCCATTCCATGCCATTCCATGCCATTCCATGCCATTCCATGCCATTCCATGCCATTCCATGCCATTCCATGCCATTCCATGCCATTCCATGCCATTCCATGCCATTCCATGCCATTCCATGCCATTCCATGCCATTCCATGCCATTCCATGCCATTCCATGCCATTCCATGCCATTCCATGCCATTCCATGCCATTCCATGCCATTCCATGCCATTCCATGCCATTCCATGCCATTCCATGCCATTCCATGCCATTCCATGCCATTCCATGCCATTCCATGCCATTCCATGCCATTCCATGCCATTCCATGCCATTCCATGCCATTCCATGCCATTCCATGCCATTCCATGCCATTCCATGCCATTCCATGCCATTCCATGCCATTCCATGCCATTCCATGCCATTCCATGCCATTCCATGCCATTCCATGCCATTCCATGCCATTCCATGCCATTCCATGCCATTCCATGCCATTCCATGCCATTCCATGCCATTCAATGCCGTGCCATGCCGTGCCATGCCGTGCCATGCGGTGCCATGCCATTCCATGCCATTCCATGCCATTCCATGCCATTCCATGCCATTCCATGCCATTCAATGCCATTCAATGCCATTCCATGCCGTGCCATGCCGTGCCATGCCGTGCCATGCCGGTGCCATGCCGTGCCATGCCGGTGCCATGCCGTGCCATGCCGGTGCCATGCCGTGCCATGCCGGTGCCATGCCGTGCCATGCCGGTGCCATGCCGTGCCATGCCGGTGCCATGCCGTGCCATGCCGGTGCCATGCCGTGCCATGCCGTGCCATGCCGTGCCATGCCGATGCCATGCCGTGCCATGCCGGTGCCATGCCGGTGCCATGCCGGTGCCATGCCATTCCATGCCATTCCATGCCATTCCATGCCATTCCATGCCATTCCATGCCATTCCATGCCATTCCATGCCATTCCATGCCATTCCATGCCATTCCATGCCATTCCATGCCATTCCATGCCATTCCATGCCATGCCGGTGCCATGCCGTGCCATGCCGGTGCCATGCCGTGCCATGCCGGTGCCATGCCGTGCCATGCCGGTGCCATGCCGGTGCCATGCCGGTGCCATGCCGGTGCCATGCCATTCCATGCCATTCCATGCCATTCCATGCCATTCCATGCCATTCCATGCCATTCCATGCCATTCCATGCCATTCCATGCCATTCCATGCCATTCCATGCCATTCCATGCCATTCCATGCCATTCCATGCCATTCCATGCCATTCCATGCCATTCCATGCCATTCCATGCCATTCCATGCCATTCCATGCCATTCCATGCCATTCCATGCCATTCCATGCCATTCCATGCCATTCCATGCCATTCCATGCCATTCCATGCCATTCCATGCCATTCCATGCCATTCCATGCCATTCCATGCCATTCCATGCCATTCCATGCCATTCCGTGCCATGCCGGTGCCATGCCGGTGCCATGCCGTGCCATGCCGGTGCCATGCCGTGCCATGCCGTGCCATGCCGGTGCCATGCCGTGCCATGCCGGTGCCATGCCGGGCCATGCCGGTGCCATGCCGTGCCATGCCGGTGCCATGCCGTGCCATGCCGGTGCCATGCCGTGCCATGCCGGTGCCATGCCGGTGCCATGCCGTGCCATGCCGTGCCATGCCGGTGCCATGCCGTGCCATGCCGTGCCATGCCGTGCCATGCCGGTGCCATGCCGTGCCATGCCGTGCCATGCCGGTGCCATGCCGTGCCATGCCGGTGCCATGCCGGTGCCATGCCGGTGCCATGCCATTCCATGCCATTCCATGCCATTCCATGCCATTCCATGCCATTCCATGCCATTCAATGCCATTCAATGCCATTCCATGCCGTGCCATGCCGTGCCATGCCGTGCCATGCCGTGCCATGCCGTGCCATGCCGGTGCCATGCCGGTGCCATGCCGTGCCATGCCGTGCCATGCCGTGCCATGCCGGTGCCATGCCGGTGCCATGCCGTGCCATGCCGGTGCCATGCCGTGCCATGCCGGTGCCATGCCGTGCCATGCCGGTGCCATGCCGTGCCATGCCGGTGCCATGCCGTGCCATGCCGGTGCCATGCCGTGCCATGCCGGTGCCATGCCGGTGCCATGCCGGTGCCATGCCGGTGCCATGCCGTGCCATGCCGGTGCCATGCCGTGCCATGCCGGTGCCATGCCGTGCCATGCCGGTGCCATGCCGGTGCCATGCCGGTGCCATGCCATTCCATGCCATTCCATGCCATTCCATGCCATTCCATGCCATTCCATGCCATTCCATGCAATTCCATGCCATTCCATGCCATTCCATGCCATTCCATGCCATTCCATGCCATTCCATGCCATTCCATGCCATTCCATGCCATTCCATGCCATTCCATGCCATTCCATGCCATTCCATGCCATTCCATGCCATTCCATGCCGGTGCCATGCCATTCCATGCCATTCCATGCCATTCCATGCCATTCCATGCCATTCCATGCCATTCCATGCCATTCCATGCCATTCCATGCCATTCCATGCCATTCCATGCCATTCCATGCCATTCCATGCCATTCCATGCCATTCCATGCCATTCCATGCCATTCCATGCCATTCCATGCCATTCCATGCCATTCCATGCCATTCCATGCCATTCCATGCCATTCCATGCCATTCCATGCCATTCCATGCCATTCCATGCCATTCAATGCCGTGCCATGCCGTGCCATGCCGTGCCATGCGGTGCCATGCCATTCCATGCCATTCCATGCCATTCCATGCCATTCCATGCCATTCCATGCCATTCCATGCCATTCCAAGCCATTCCGTGCCATGCCGTGCCATGCCGGTGCCATGCCGTGCCATGCCGGTGCCATGCCGTGCCATGCCGGTGCCATGCCGTGCCATGCCGGTGCCATGCCGTGCCATGCCGGTGCCATGCCGTGCCATGCCGGTGCCATGCCGTGCCATGCCGGTGCCATGCCGTGCCATGCCGTGCCATGCCGGTGCCATGCCGTGCCATGCCGGTGCCATGCCGTGCCATGCCGTGCCATGCCGGTGCCATGCCGTGCCATGCCGGTGCCATGCCGTGCCATGCCGGTGCCATGCCGTGCCATGCCGGTGCCATGCCGTGCCATGCCGGTGCCATGCCGTGCCATGCCGGTGCCATGCCGTGCCATGCCGGTGCCATGCCGTGCCATGCCGGTGCCATGCCGGTGCCATGCCGTGCCATGCCGGTGCCATGCCGTGCCATGCCGGTGCCATGCCGTGCCATGCCGTGCCATGCCGGTGCCATGCCGTGCCATGCCGTGCCATGCCGGTGCCATGCCGTGCCATGCCGTGCCATGCCGTGCCATGCCATTCCATGCCATTCCATGCCATTCCATGCCATTCCATGCCATTCCATGCCATTCCATGCCATTCCATGCCATTCCGTGCCATGCCGTGCCATGCCGTGCCATTCCATGCCATTCCATGCCATTCCGTGCCATGCCGGTGCCATGCCGGTGCCATGCCGGTGCCATGCCATTCCATGCCATTCCATGCCATTCCATGCCATTCCATGCCATTCCATGCCATTCCATGCCATTCCATGCCATTCCATGCCATTCCATGCCATTCCATGCCATTCCATGCCATTCCATGCCATTCCATGCCATTCCATGCCATTCCATGCCATTCCATGCCATTCCATGCCATTCCATGCCATTCCATGCCATTCCATGCCATTCCATGCCATTCAATGCCGTGCCATGCCGTGCCATGCCGGTGCCATGCCGTGCCATGCCGGTGCCATGCCGTGCCATGCCGGTGCCATGCCGTGCCATGCCGGTGCCATGCCGTGCCATGCCGGTGCCATGCCGTGCCATGCCGGTGCCATGCCGTGCCATGCCGGTGCCATGCCGTGCCATGCCGGTGCCATGCCGTGCCATGCCGGTGCCATGCCGTGCCATGCCGGTGCCATGCCGTGCCATGCCGGTGCCATGCCGTGCCATGCCGTGCCATGCCGGTGCCATGCCGTGCCATGCCGGTGCCATGCCGTGCCATGCCGGTGCCATGCCGTGCCATGCCGGTGCCATGCCGTGCCATGCCGGTGCCATGCCGTGCCATGCCGGTGCCATGCCGTGCCATGCCGGTGCCATGCCGTGCCATGCCGGTGCCATGCCGTGCCATGCCGGTGCCATGCCGTGCCATGCCGGTGCCATGCCGTGCCATGCCGGTGCCATGCCGTGCCATGCCGTGCCATGCCGGTGCCATGCCGTGCCATGCCGTGCCATGCCGTGCCATGCCATTCCATGCCATTCCATGCCATTCCATGCCATTCCATGCCATTCCATGCCATTCCATGCCATTCCGTGCCATGCCGTGCCATGCCGTGCCATTCCATGCCATTCCATGCCATTCCGTGCCATGCCGTGCCATGCCGTGCCATGCCGGTGCCATGCCATTCCATGCCATTCCATGCCATTCCATGCCATTCCATGCCATTCCATGCCATTCCATGCCATTCCATGCCATTCCATGCCATTCCATGCCATTCCATGCCATTCCATGCCATTCCATGCCATTCCATGCCATTCCATGCCATTCCATGCCATTCCATGCCATTCCATGCCATTCCATGCCATTCCATGCCATTCCATGCCATTCCATGCCATTCCATGCCATTCCATGCCATTCCATGCCATTCCATGCCATTCCATGCCATTCCATGCCATTCCATGCCATTCCATGCCATTCCATGCCATTCCATGCCATTCCATGCCATTCCATGCCATTCCATGCCATTCCATGCCATTCCATGCCATTCCATGCCATTCCATGCCATTCCGTGCCATGCCGGTGCCATGCCGGTGCCATGCCGTGCCATGCCGGTGCCATGCCGTGCCATGCCGTGCCATGCCGGTGCCATGCCGTGCCATGCCGGTGCCATGCCGTGCCATGCCGGTGCCATGCCGTGCCATGCCGGTGCCATGCCGGTGCCATGCCGTGCCATGCCGTGCCATGCCGGTGCCATGCCGTGCCATGCCGTGCCATGCCGTGCCATGCCGGTGCCATGCCGTGCCATGCCGTGCCATGCCGGTGCCATGCCGTGCCATGCCATTCCATGCCATTCCATGCCATTCCATGCCATTCCATGCCATTCCATGCCATTCCATGCCATTCCATGCCATTCCATGCCATTCCATGCCATGTCATGCCGGTGCCATGCCGTGCCATGCCGGTGCCATGCCGTGCCATGGCGGTGCCATGCCGTGCCATGCCGGTGCCATGCCGGTGCCATGCCGGTGCCATGCCGGTGCCATGCCGGTGCCATGCCGGTGCCATGCCGGTGCCATGCCGGTGCCATGCCGGTGCCATGCCGGTGCCATGCCGGTGCCATGCCGGTGCCATGCCGGTGCCATGCCGGTGCCATGCCGGTGCCATGCCGGTGCCATGCCGGTGCCATGCCGGTGCCATGCCAGTGCCATGCCATTCCATGCCATTCCATGCCATTCCATGCCATTCCATGCAATTCCATGCCATTCCATGCCATTCCATGCCATTCCATGCCATTCCATGCCATTCCATGCCATTCCATGCCATTCCATGCCATTCCATGCCATTCCATGCCATTCCGTGCCATGCCGTGCCATGCCGGTGCCATGCCGGTGCCATGCCATTCCATGCCATTCCGTGCCATGCCGTGCCATGCCGGTGCCATGCCGGTGCCATGCCATTCCATGCCATTCCATGCCATTCCATGCCATTCCATGCCATTCCATGCCATTCCGTGCCATGCCGTGCCATGCCGTGCCATGCCGGTGCCATGCCATTCCATGCCATTCCATGCCGGTGCCATGCCATTCCATGCCATTCCATGCCATTCCATGCCATTCCATGCCATTCCATGCCATTCCATGCCATTCCATGCCATTCCATGCCATTCCATGCCATTCCATGCCATTCCATGCCATTCCATGCCATTCCATGCCATTCCATGCCATTCCATGCCATTCCATGCCATTCCATGCCATTCCATGCCATTCCATGCCATTCAATGCCGTGCCATGCCGTGCCATGCCATTCCATGCCATTCCATGCCATTCCATGCCATTCCATGCCATTCCATGCCATTCCATGCCATTCAATGCCGTGCCATGCCATGCGGTGCCATGCCATTCCATGCCATTCCATGCCATTCCATGCCATTCCAAGCCATTCCGTGCCATGCCGTGCCATGCCGGTGCCATGCCGTGCCATGCCGGTGCCATGCCGTGCCATGCCGGTGCCATGCCGTGCCATGCCGGTGCCATGCCGTGCCATGCCGGTGCCATGCCGTGCCATGCCGGTGCCATGCCGTGCCATGCCGGTGCCATGCCGTGCCATGCCGGTGCCATGCCGGTGCCATGCCGTGCCATGCCGGTGCCATGCCGTGCCATGCCGGTGCCATGCCGTGCCATGCCGTGCCATGCCGGTGCCATGCCGTGCCATGCCGGTGCCATGCCGGTGCCATGCCGTGCCATGCCGTGCCATGCCGTGCCATGCCGTGCCATGCCGGTGCCATGCCGTGCCATGCCGGTGCCATGCCGGTGCCATGCCGTGCCATGCCGGTGCCATGCCGTGCCATGCCGGTGCCATGCCGTGCCATGCCGGTGCCATGCCGGTGCCATGCCGGTGCCATGCCGGTGCCATGCCGGTGCCATGCCGGTGCCATGCCGTGCCATGCCGTGCCATGCCGGTGCCATGCCGTGCCATGCCATTCCATGCCATTCCATGCCATTCCATGCCATTCCATGCCATTCCATGCCATTCCATGCCATTCCGTGCCATGCCGTGCCATGCCGTGCCATGCCGGTGCCATGCCGGTGCCATGCCGGTGCCATGCCATTCCATGCCATTCCATGCCATTCCATGCCATTCCATGCCATTCCATGCCATTCCATGCCATTCCATGCCATTCCATGCCATTCCATGCCATTCCATGCCATTCCATGCCATTCCATGCCATTCCATGCCATTCCATGCCATTCCATGCCATTCCATGCCATTCCATGCCATTCCATGCCATTCCATGCCATTCCATGCCATTCCATGCCATTCCATGCCATTCCATGCCATTCCATGCCATTCCATGCCATTCCATGCCATTCCATGCCATTCCATGCCATTCCATGCCATTCCATGCCATTCCATGCCATTCCATGCCATTCCATGCCATTCCATGCCATTCCATGCCATTCCATGCCATTCCATGCCATTCCATGCCATTCCATGCCATTCCATGCCATTCCATGCCATTCCGTGCCATGCCGGTGCCATGCCGGTGCCATGCCGTGCCATGCCGGTGCCATGCCGTGCCATGCCGTGCCATGCCGGTGCCATGCCGTGCCATGCCGGTGCCATGCCGTGCCATGCCGGTGCCATGCCGTGCCATGCCGGTGCCATGCCGTGCCATGCCGGTGCCATGCCGGTGCCATGCCGTGCCATGCCGTGCCATGCCGGTGCCATGCCGTGCCATGCCGTGCCATGCCGTGCCATGCCGGTGCCATGCCGTGCCATGCCGTGCCATGCCGGTGCCATGCCGTGCCATGCCGGTGCCATGCCGGTGCCATGCCGGTGCCATGCCATTCCATGCCATTCCATGCCATTCCATGCCATTCCATGCCATTCCATGCCATTCCATGCCATTCAATGCCATTCAATGCCATTCCATGCCGTGCCATGCCGTGCCATGCCGTGCCATGCCGTGCCATGCCGTGCCATGCCGGTGCCATGCCGGTGCCATGCCGTGCCATGCCGTGCCATGCCGTGCCATGCCGGTGCCATGCCGGTGCCATGCCGTGCCATGCCGGTGCCATGCCGTGCCATGCCGGTGCCATGCCGTGCCATGCCGGTGCCATGCCGGTGCCATGCCGGTGCCATGCCGGTGCCATGCCGTGCCATGCCGGTGCCATGCCGTGCCATGCCGGTGCCATGCCGTGCCATGCCGGTGCCATGCCGGTGCCATGCCGGTGCCATGCCATTCCATGCCATTCCATGCCATTCCATGCCATTCCATGCAATTCCATGCCATTCCATGCCATTCCATGCCATTCCATGCCATTCCATGCCATTCCATGCCATTCCATGCCATTCCATGCCATTCCATGCCATTCCATGCCATTCCATGCCATTCCATGCCATTCCATGCCATTCCATGCCATTCCATGCCATTCCATGCCGGTGCCATGCCATTCCATGCCATTCCATGCCATTCCATGCCATTCCATGCCATTCCATGCCATTCCATGCCATTCCATGCCATTCCATGCCATTCCATGCCATTCCATGCCATTCCATGCCATTCCATGCCATTCCATGCCATTCCATGCCATTCCATGCCATTCCATGCCATTCCATGCCATTCCATGCCATTCCATGCCATTCCATGCCATTCCATGCCATTCCATGCCATTCCATGCCATTCCATGCCATTCCATGCCATTCCATGCCATTCCATGCCATTCCATGCCATTCCATGCCATTCCATGCCATTCCATGCCATTCCATGCCATTCCATGCCATTCCATGCCATTCCATGCCATTCCATGCCATTCCATGCCATTCCATGCCATTCCATGCCATTCCATGCCATTCCATGCCATTCCATGCCATTCCATGCCATTCCATGCCATTCCATGCCATTCCATGCCATTCCATGCCATTCCATGCCATTCCATGCCATTCCATGCCATTCCATGCCATTCCATGCCATTCCATGCCATTCCATGCCATTCCATGCCATTCCATGCCATTCCATGCCATTCAATGCCGTGCCATGCCGTGCCATGCCGTGCCATGCGGTGCCATGCCATTCCATGCCATTCCATGCCATTCCATGCCATTCCATGCCATTCCATGCCATTCCATGCCATTCAATGCCATTCAATGCCATTCCATGCCGTGCCATGCCGTGCCATGCCGGTGCCATGCCGTGCCATGCCGGTGCCATGCCGTGCCATGCCGGTGCCATGCCGTGCCATGCCGGTGCCATGCCGTGCCATGCCGGTGCCATGCCGTGCCATGCCGGTGCCATGCCGTGCCATGCCGGTGCCATGCCGTGCCATGCCGGTGCCATGCCGGTGCCATGCCGGTGCCATGCCGGTGCCATGCCGGTGCCATGCCGGTGCCATGCCGGTGCCATGCCGGTGCCATGCCATTCCATGCCATTCCATGCCATTCCATGCCATTCCATGCAATTCCATGCCATTCCATGCCATTCCATGCCATTCCATGCCATTCCATGCCATTCCATGCCATTCCATGCCATTCCATGCCATTCCATGCCATTCCATGCCATTCCGTGCCATGCCGTGCCATGCCGGTGCCATGCCGGTGCCATGCCATTCCATGCCATTCCGTGCCATGCCGTGCCATGCCGGTGCCATGCCGGTGCCATGCCATTCCATGCCATTCCATGCCATTCCATGCCATTCCATGCCATTCCATGCCATTCCATGCCATTCCGTGCCATGCCGTGCCATGCCGTGCCATGCCGGTGCCATGCCATTCCATGCCATTCCATGCCGGTGCCATGCCATTCCATGCCATTCCATGCCATTCCATGCCATTCCATGCCATTCCATGCCATTCCATGCCATTCCATGCCATTCCATGCCATTCCATGCCATTCCATGCCATTCCATGCCATTCCATGCCATTCCATGCCATTCCATGCCATTCCATGCCATTCCATGCCATTCCATGCCATTCCATGCCATTCCATGCCATTCCATGCCATTCCATGCCATTCCATGCCATTCCATGCCATTCAATGCCGTGCCATGCCGTGCCATGCCATTCCATGCCATTCCATGCCATTCCATGCCATTCCATGCCATTCCATGCCATTCCATGCCATTCAATGCCGTGCCATGCCATGCGGTGCCATGCCATTCCATGCCATTCCATGCCATTCCATGCCATTCCAAGCCATTCCGTGCCATGCCGTGCCATGCCGGTGCCATGCCGTGCCATGCCGGTGCCATGCCGTGCCATGCCGGTGCCATGCCGTGCCATGCCGGTGCCATGCCGTGCCATGCCGGTGCCATGCCGTGCCATGCCGGTGCCATGCCGTGCCATGCCGGTGCCATGCCGTGCCATGCCGGTGCCATGCCGGTGCCATGCCGTGCCATGCCGGTGCCATGCCGTGCCATGCCGGTGCCATGCCGTGCCATGCCGTGCCATGCCGGTGCCATGCCGTGCCATGCCGGTGCCATGCCGGTGCCATGCCGTGCCATGCCGTGCCATGCCGTGCCATGCCGTGCCATGCCGGTGCCATGCCGTGCCATGCCGGTGCCATGCCGGTGCCATGCCGTGCCATGCCGGTGCCATGCCGTGCCATGCCGGTGCCATGCCGTGCCATGCCGGTGCCATGCCGGTGCCATGCCGGTGCCATGCCGGTGCCATGCCGGTGCCATGCCGGTGCCATGCCGTGCCATGCCGTGCCATGCCATTCCATGCCATTCCATGCCATTCCATGCCATTCCATGCCATTCCATGCCATTCCATGCCATTCCGTGCCATGCCGTGCCATGCCGTGCCATGCCGGTGCCATGCCGGTGCCATGCCGGTGCCATGCCATTCCATGCCATTCCATGCCATTCCATGCCATTCCATGCCATTCCATGCCATTCCATGCCATTCCATGCCATTCCATGCCATTCCATGCCATTCCATGCCATTCCATGCCATTCCATGCCATTCCATGCCATTCCATGCCATTCCATGCCATTCCATGCCATTCCATGCCATTCCATGCCATTCCATGCCATTCCATGCCATTCCATGCCATTCCATGCCATTCCATGCCATTCCATGCCATTCCATGCCATTCCATGCCATTCCATGCCATTCCATGCCATTCCATGCCATTCCATGCCATTCCATGCCATTCCGTGCCATGCCGGTGCCATGCCGGTGCCATGCCGTGCCATGCCGGTGCCATGCCGTGCCATGCCGTGCCATGCCGGTGCCATGCCGTGCCATGCCGGTGCCATGCCGTGCCATGCCGGTGCCATGCCGTGCCATGCCGGTGCCATGCCGTGCCATGCCGGTGCCATGCCGGTGCCATGCCGTGCCATGCCGTGCCATGCCGGTGCCATGCCGTGCCATGCCGTGCCATGCCGTGCCATGCCGGTGCCATGCCGTGCCATGCCGTGCCATGCCGGTGCCATGCCGTGCCATGCCGGTGCCATGCCGGTGCCATGCCGGTGCCATGCCATTCCATGCCATTCCATGCCATTCCATGCCATTCCATGCCATTCCATGCCATTCCATGCCATTCCATGCCATTCAATGCCATTCAATGCCATTCCATGCCGTGCCATGCCGTGCCATGCCGTGCCATGCCGTGCCATGCCGTGCCATGCCGGTGCCATGCCGGTGCCATGCCGTGCCATGCCGTGCCATGCCGTGCCATGCCGGTGCCATGCCGGTGCCATGCCGTGCCATGCCGGTGCCATGCCGTGCCATGCCGGTGCCATGCCGTGCCATGCCGGTGCCATGCCGTGCCATGCCGGTGCCATGCCGTGCCATGCCGGTGCCATGCCGGTGCCATGCCGGTGCCATGCCGGTGCCATGCCGTGCCATGCCGGTGCCATGCCGTGCCATGCCGGTGCCATGCCGTGCCATGCCGGTGCCATGCCGGTGCCATGCCGGTGCCATGCCATTCCATGCCATTCCATGCCATTCCATGCCATTCCATGCAATTCCATGCCATTCCATGCCATTCCATGCCATTCCATGCCATTCCATGCCATTCCATGCCATTCCATGCCATTCCATGCCATTCCATGCCATTCCATGCCATTCCATGCCATTCCATGCCATTCCATGCCATTCCATGCCATTCCATGCCATTCCATGCCATTCCATGCCGGTGCCATGCCATTCCATGCCATTCCATGCCGGTGCCATGCCATTCCATGCCATTCCATGCCATTCCATGCCATTCCATGCCATTCCATGCCATTCCATGCCATTCCATGCCATTCCATGCCATTCCATGCCATTCCATGCCATTCCATGCCATTCCATGCCATTCCATGCCATTCCATGCCATTCCATGCCATTCCATGCCATTCCATGCCATTCCATGCCATTCCATGCCATTCCATGCCATTCCATGCCATTCCATGCCATTCCATGCCATTCCATGCCATTCCATGCCATTCCATGCCATTCCATGCCATTCCATGCCATTCCATGCCATTCCATGCCATTCCATGCCATTCCATGCCATTCCATGCCATTCCATGCCATTCCATGCCATTCCATGCCATTCCATGCCATTCCATGCCATTCCATGCCATTCCATGCCATTCCATGCCATTCCATGCCATTCCATGCCATTCCATGCCATTCCATGCCATTCCATGCCATTCCATGCCATTCCATGCCATTCCATGCCATTCCATGCCATTCCATGCCATTCCATGCCATTCCATGCCATTCCATGCCATTCCATGCCATTCCATGCCATTCCATGCCATTCCATGCCATTCCATGCCATTCCATGCCATTCAATGCCGTGCCATGCCGTGCCATGCCGTGCCATGCGGTGCCATGCCATTCCATGCCATTCCATGCCATTCCATGCCATTCCATGCCATTCCATGCCATTCAATGCCATTCAATGCCATTCCATGCCGTGCCATGCCGTGCCATGCCGTGCCATGCCGGTGCCATGCCGTGCCATGCCGGTGCCATGCCGTGCCATGCCGGTGCCATGCCGTGCCATGCCGGTGCCATGCCGTGCCATGCCGGTGCCATGCCGTGCCATGCCGGTGCCATGCCGTGCCATGCCGGTGCCATGCCGTGCCATGCCGTGCCATGCCGTGCCATGCCGATGCCATGCCGTGCCATGCCGGTGCCATGCCGGTGCCATGCCGGTGCCATGCCATTCCATGCCATTCCATGCCATTCCATGCCATTCCATGCCATTCCATGCCATTCCATGCCATTCCATGCCATTCCATGCCATTCCATGCCATTCCATGCCATTCCATGCCATTCCATGCCATTCCATGCCATTCCATGCCATGCCGGTGCCATGCCGTGCCATGCCGGTGCCATGCCGTGCCATGCCGGTGCCATGCCGTGCCATGCCGGTGCCATGCCGGTGCCATGCCGGTGCCATGCCATTCCATGCCATTCCATGCCATTCCATGCCATTCCATGCCATTCCATGCCATTCCATGCCATTCCATGCCATTCCATGCCATTCCATGCCATTCCATGCCATTCCATGCCATTCCATGCCATTCCATGCCATTCCATGCCATTCCATGCCATTCCATGCCATTCCATGCCATTCCATGCCATTCCATGCCATTCCATGCCATTCCATGCCATTCCATGCCATTCCATGCCATTCCATGCCATTCCATGCCATTCCATGCCATTCCATGCCATTCCATGCCATTCCATGCCATTCCATGCCATTCCATGCCATTCCATGCCATTCCGTGCCATGCCGGTGCCATGCCGGTGCCATGCCGTGCCATGCCGGTGCCATGCCGTGCCATGCCGTGCCATGCCGGTGCCATGCCGTGCCATGCCGGTGCCATGCCGGGCCATGCCGGTGCCATGCCGTGCCATGCCGGTGCCATGCCGTGCCATGCCGGTGCCATGCCGTGCCATGCCGGTGCCATGCCGGTGCCATGCCGTGCCATGCCGTGCCATGCCGGTGCCATGCCGTGCCATGCCGTGCCATGCCGTGCCATGCCGGTGCCATGCCGTGCCATGCCGTGCCATGCCGGTGCCATGCCGTGCCATGCCGGTGCCATGCCGGTGCCATGCCGGTGCCATGCCATTCCATGCCATTCCATGCCATTCCATGCCATTCCATGCCATTCCATGCCATTCAATGCCATTCAATGCCATTCCATGCCGTGCCATGCCGTGCCATGCCGTGCCATGCCGTGCCATGCCGTGCCATGCCGGTGCCATGCCGGTGCCATGCCGTGCCATGCCGTGCCATGCCGTGCCATGCCGGTGCCATGCCGGTGCCATGCCGTGCCATGCCGGTGCCATGCCGTGCCATGCCGGTGCCATGCCGTGCCATGCCGGTGCCATGCCGTGCCATGCCGGTGCCATGCCGTGCCATGCCGGTGCCATGCCGTGCCATGCCGGTGCCATGCCGGTGCCATGCCGGTGCCATGCCGGTGCCATGCCGTGCCATGCCGGTGCCATGCCGTGCCATGCCGGTGCCATGCCGTGCCATGCCGGTGCCATGCCGGTGCCATGCCGGTGCCATGCCATTCCATGCCATTCCATGCCATTCCATGCCATTCCATGCCATTCCATGCCATTCCATGCAATTCCATGCCATTCCATGCCATTCCATGCCATTCCATGCCATTCCATGCCATTCCATGCCATTCCATGCCATTCCATGCCATTCCATGCCATTCCATGCCATTCCATGCCATTCCATGCCATTCCATGCCGGTGCCATGCCATTCCATGCCATTCCATGCCATTCCATGCCATTCCATGCCATTCCATGCCATTCCATGCCATTCCATGCCATTCCATGCCATTCCATGCCATTCCATGCCATTCCATGCCATTCCATGCCATTCCATGCCATTCCATGCCATTCCATGCCATTCCATGCCATTCCATGCCATTCCATGCCATTCCATGCCATTCCATGCCATTCCATGCCATTCCATGCCATTCCATGCCATTCAATGCCGTGCCATGCCGTGCCATGCCGTGCCATGCGGTGCCATGCCATTCCATGCCATTCCATGCCATTCCATGCCATTCCATGCCATTCCATGCCATTCCATGCCATTCCAAGCCATTCCGTGCCATGCCGTGCCATGCCGGTGCCATGCCGTGCCATGCCGGTGCCATGCCGTGCCATGCCGGTGCCATGCCGTGCCATGCCGGTGCCATGCCGTGCCATGCCGGTGCCATGCCGTGCCATGCCGGTGCCATGCCGTGCCATGCCGGTGCCATGCCGTGCCATGCCGGTGCCATGCCGTGCCATGCCGGTGCCATGCCGTGCCATGCCGTGCCATGCCGGTGCCATGCCGTGCCATGCCGGTGCCATG
Source organism: Cryptus armator (assembly GCA_963971235.1). Classification (NCBI taxonomy): domain Eukaryota; kingdom Metazoa; phylum Arthropoda; class Insecta; order Hymenoptera; family Ichneumonidae; genus Cryptus; species Cryptus armator. Next base: position 302,520 of record CAXARG010000203.1, on the reverse strand, counting down.
CCGTGCCATGCCGGTGCCATGCCGTGCCATGCCGGTGCCATGCCGTGCCATGCCGGTGCCATGCCGTGCCATGCCGGTGCCATGCCGTGCCATGCCGGTGCCATGCCGTGCCATGCCGGTGCCATGCCGGTGCCATGCCGTGCCATGCCGGTGCCATGCCGTGCCATGCCGGTGCCATGCCGTGCCATGCCGTGCCATGCCGGTGCCATGCCGTGCCATGCCGTGCCATGCCGGTGCCATGCCGTGCCATGCCGTGCCATGCCGTGCCATGCCATTCCATGCCATTCCATGCCATTCCATGCCATTCCATGCCATTCCATGCCATTCCATGCCATTCCATGCCATTCCGTGCCATGCCGTGCCATGCCGTGCCATTCCATGCCATTCCATGCCATTCCGTGCCATGCCGTGCCATGCCGTGCCATGCCGGTGCCATGCCATTCCATGCCATTCCATGCCATTCCATGCCATTCCATGCCATTCCATGCCATTCCATGCCATTCCATGCCATTCCATGCCATTCCATGCCATTCCTTGCCATTCCATGCCATTCCATGCCATTCCATGCCATTCCATGCCATTCCATGCCATTCCATGCCATTCCATGCCATTCCATGCCATTCCATGCCATTCCATGCCATTCCATGCCATTCCATGCCATTCCATGCCATTCCATGCCATTCCATGCCATTCCATGCCATTCCATGCCATTCCATGCCATTCCATGCCATTCCATGCCATTCCATGCCATTCCATGCCATTCCATGCCATTCCATGCCATTCCATGCCATTCCATGCCATTCCATGCCATTCCATGCCATTCCATGCCATTCAATGCCGTGCCATGCCGTGCCATGCCATTCCATGCCATTCAATGCCGTGCCATGCCGTGCCATGCCGTGCCATGCGGTGCCATGCCATTCCATGCCATTCCATGCCATTCCATGCCATTCCATGCCATTCCAAGCCATTCCGTGCCATGCCGTGCCATGCCGTGCCATGCCGGTGCCATGCCGTGCCATGCCGGTGCCATGCCGTGCCATGCCGGTGCCATGCCGTGCCATGCCGGTGCCATGCCGGTGCCATGCCGTGCCATGCCGGTGCCATGCCGTGCCATGCCGGTGCCATGCCGTGCCATGCCGTGCCATGCCGGTGCCATGCCGTGCCATGCCGGTGCCATGCCGGTGCCATGCCGTGCCATGCCGTGCCATGCCGTGCCATGCCGTGCCATGCCGTGCCATGCCGGTGCCATGCCGTGCCATGCCGGTGCCATGCCGGTGCCATGCCGTGCCATGCCGGTGCCATGCCGTGCCATGCCGGTGCCATGCCGTGCCATGCCGGTGCCATGCCGGTGCCATGCCGTGCCATGCCGTGCCATGCCGGTGCCATGCCGTGCCATGCCATTCCATGCCATTCCATGCCATTCCATGCCATTCCATGCCATTCCATGCCATTCCATGCCATTCCATGCCATTCCGTGCCATGCCGTGCCATGCCGTGCCATGCCGGTGCCATGCCGGTGCCATGCCGGTGCCATGCCATTCCATGCCATTCCATGCCATTCCATGCCATTCCATGCCATTCCATGCCATTCCATGCCATTCCATGCCATTCCATGCCATTCCATGCCATTCCATGCCATTCCATGCCATTCCATGCCATTCCATGCCATTCCATGCCATTCCATGCCATTCCATGCCATTCCATGCCATTCCATGCCATTCAATGCCGTGCCATGCCGTGCCATGCCGGTGCCATGCCGTGCCATGCCGGTGCCATGCCGTGCCATGCCGGTGCCATGCCGTGCCATGCCGGTGCCATGCCGTGCCATGCCGGTGCCATGCCGTGCCATGCCGGTGCCATGCCGTGCCATGCCGGTGCCATGCCGTGCCATGCCGGTGCCATGCCGTGCCATGCCGGTGCCATGCCGTGCCATGCCGGTGCCATGCCGTGCCATGCCGGTGCCATGCCGTGCCATGCCGGTGCCATGCCGTGCCATGCCGTGCCATGCCGGTGCCATGCCGTGCCATGCCGGTGCCATGCCGTGCCATGCCGGTGCCATGCCGTGCCATGCCGGTGCCATGCCGTGCCATGCCGGTGCCATGCCGTGCCATGCCGGTGCCATGCCGTGCCATGCCGGTGCCATGCCGTGCCATGCCGGTGCCATGCCGTGCCATGCCGGTGCCATGCCGTGCCATGCCGGTGCCATGCCGTGCCATGCCGTGCCATGCCGGTGCCATGCCGTGCCATGCCGTGCCATGCCGTGCCATGCCATTCCATGCCATTCCATGCCATTCCATGCCATTCCATGCCATTCCATGCCATTCCATGCCATTCCGTGCCATGCCGTGCCATGCCGTGCCATTCCATGCCATTCCATGCCATTCCGTGCCATGCCGTGCCATGCCGTGCCATGCCGGTGCCATGCCATTCCATGCCATTCCATGCCATTCCATGCCATTCCATGCCATTCCATGCCATTCCATGCCATTCCATGCCATTCCATGCCATTCCATGCCATTCCATGCCATTCCATGCCATTCCATGCCATTCCATGCCATTCCATGCCATTCCATGCCATTCCATGCCATTCCATGCCATTCCATGCCATTCCATGCCATTCCATGCCATTCCATGCCATTCCATGCCATTCCATGCCATTCCATGCCATTCCATGCCATTCCATGCCATTCCATGCCATTCCATGCCATTCCATGCCATTCCATGCCATTCCATGCCATTCCATGCCATTCCATGCCATTCCATGCCATTCCGTGCCATGCCGGTGCCATGCCGGTGCCATGCCGTGCCATGCCGGTGCCATGCCGTGCCATGCCGTGCCATGCCGGTGCCATGCCGTGCCATGCCGGTGCCATGCCGTGCCATGCCGGTGCCATGCCGTGCCATGCCGGTGCCATGCCGGTGCCATGCCGTGCCATGCCGTGCCATGCCGGTGCCATGCCGTGCCATGCCGTGCCATGCCGTGCCATGCCGGTGCCATGCCGTGCCATGCCGTGCCATGCCGGTGCCATGCCGTGCCATGCCATTCCATGCCATTCCATGCCATTCCATGCCATTCCATGCCATTCCATGCCATTCCATGCCATTCCATGCCATTCCATGCCATTCCATGCCATGTCATGCCGGTGCCATGCCGTGCCATGCCGGTGCCATGCCGTGCCATGGCGGTGCCATGCCGTGCCATGCCGGTGCCATGCCGGTGCCATGCCGGTGCCATGCCGGTGCCATGCCGGTGCCATGCCGGTGCCATGCCGGTGCCATGCCGGTGCCATGCCGGTGCCATGCCGGTGCCATGCCGGTGCCATGCCGGTGCCATGCCGGTGCCATGCCGGTGCCATGCCGGTGCCATGCCGGTGCCATGCCGGTGCCATGCCGGTGCCATGCCGGTGCCATGCCATTCCATGCCATTCCATGCCATTCCATGCCATTCCATGCAATTCCATGCCATTCCATGCCATTCCATGCCATTCCATGCCATTCCATGCCATTCCATGCCATTCCATGCCATTCCATGCCATTCCATGCCATTCCATGCCATTCCGTGCCATGCCGTGCCATGCCGGTGCCATGCCGGTGCCATGCCATTCCATGCCATTCCGTGCCATGCCGTGCCATGCCGGTGCCATGCCGGTGCCATGCCATTCCATGCCATTCCATGCCATTCCATGCCATTCCATGCCATTCCATGCCATTCCATGCCATTCCGTGCCATGCCGTGCCATGCCGTGCCATGCCGGTGCCATGCCATTCCATGCCGGTGCCATGCCATTCCATGCCATTCCATGCCATTCCATGCCATTCCATGCCATTCCATGCCATTCCATGCCATTCCATGCCATTCCATGCCATTCCATGCCATTCCATGCCATTCCATGCCATTCCATGCCATTCCATGCCATTCCATGCCATTCCATGCCATTCCATGCCATTCCATGCCATTCCATGCCATTCAATGCCGTGCCATGCCGTGCCATGCCATTCCATGCCATTCCATGCCATTCCATGCCATTCCATGCCATTCCATGCCATTCCATGCCATTCAATGCCGTGCCATGCCATGCGGTGCCATGCCATTCCATGCCATTCCATGCCATTCCATGCCATTCCAAGCCATTCCGTGCCATGCCGTGCCATGCCGGTGCCATGCCGTGCCATGCCGGTGCCATGCCGTGCCATGCCGGTGCCATGCCGTGCCATGCCGGTGCCATGCCGTGCCATGCCGGTGCCATGCCGTGCCATGCCGGTGCCATGCCGTGCCATGCCGGTGCCATGCCGTGCCATGCCGGTGCCATGCCGGTGCCATGCCGTGCCATGCCGGTGCCATGCCGTGCCATGCCGGTGCCATGCCGTGCCATGCCGTGCCATGCCGGTGCCATGCCGTGCCATGCCGGTGCCATGCCGGTGCCATGCCGTGCCATGCCGTGCCATGCCGTGCCATGCCGTGCCATGCCGGTGCCATGCCGTGCCATGCCGGTGCCATGCCGGTGCCATGCCGTGCCATGCCGGTGCCATGCCGTGCCATGCCGGTGCCATGCCGTGCCATGCCGGTGCCATGCCGGTGCCATGCCGGTGCCATGCCGGTGCCATGCCGGTGCCATGCCGGTGCCATGCCGTGCCATGCCGTGCCATGCCGGTGCCATGCCGTGCCATGCCATTCCATGCCATTCCATGCCATTCCATGCCATTCCATGCCATTCCATGCCATTCCATGCCATTCCGTGCCATGCCGTGCCATGCCGTGCCATGCCGGTGCCATGCCGGTGCCATGCCGGTGCCATGCCATTCCATGCCATTCCATGCCATTCCATGCCATTCCATGCCATTCCATGCCATTCCATGCCATTCCATGCCATTCCATGCCATTCCATGCCATTCCATGCCATTCCATGCCATTCCATGCCATTCCATGCCATTCCATGCCATTCCATGCCATTCCATGCCATTCCATGCCATTCCATGCCATTCCATGCCATTCCATGCCATTCCATGCCATTCCATGCCATTCCATGCCATTCCATGCCATTCCATGCCATTCCATGCCATTCCATGCCATTCCATGCCATTCCATGCCATTCCATGCCATTCCATGCCATTCCATGCCATTCCATGCCATTCCATGCCATTCCATGCCATTCCGTGCCATGCCGGTGCCATGCCGGTGCCATGCCGTGCCATGCCGGTGCCATGCCGTGCCATGCCGTGCCATGCCGGTGCCATGCCGTGCCATGCCGGTGCCATGCCGTGCCATGCCGGTGCCATGCCGTGCCATGCCGGTGCCATGCCGTGCCATGCCGGTGCCATGCCGGTGCCATGCCGTGCCATGCCGTGCCATGCCGGTGCCATGCCGTGCCATGCCGTGCCATGCCGTGCCATGCCGGTGCCATGCCGTGCCATGCCGTGCCATGCCGGTGCCATGCCGTGCCATGCCGGTGCCATGCCGGTGCCATGCCGGTGCCATGCCATTCCATGCCATTCCATGCCATTCCATGCCATTCCATGCCATTCCATGCCATTCCATGCCATTCAATGCCATTCAATGCCATTCCATGCCGTGCCATGCCGTGCCATGCCGTGCCATGCCGTGCCATGCCGTGCCATGCCGGTGCCATGCCGGTGCCATGCCGTGCCATGCCGTGCCATGCCGTGCCATGCCGGTGCCATGCCGGTGCCATGCCGTGCCATGCCGGTGCCATGCCGTGCCATGCCGGTGCCATGCCGTGCCATGCCGGTGCCATGCCGGTGCCATGCCGGTGCCATGCCGGTGCCATGCCGTGCCATGCCGGTGCCATGCCGTGCCATGCCGGTGCCATGCCGTGCCATGCCGGTGCCATGCCGGTGCCATGCCGGTGCCATGCCATTCCATGCCATTCCATGCCATTCCATGCCATTCCATGCAATTCCATGCCATTCCATGCCATTCCATGCCATTCCATGCCATTCCATGCCATTCCATGCCATTCCATGCCATTCCATGCCATTCCATGCCATTCCATGCCATTCCATGCCATTCCATGCCATTCCATGCCATTCCATGCCATTCCATGCCATTCCATGCCATTCCATGCCGGTGCCATGCCATTCCATGCCATTCCATGCCATTCCATGCCATTCCATGCCATTCCATGCCATTCCATGCCATTCCATGCCATTCCATGCCATTCCATGCCATTCCATGCCATTCCATGCCATTCCATGCCATTCCATGCCATTCCATGCCATTCCATGCCATTCCATGCCATTCCATGCCATTCCATGCCATTCCATGCCATTCCATGCCATTCCATGCCATTCCATGCCATTCCATGCCATTCCATGCCATTCCATGCCATTCCATGCCATTCCATGCCATTCCATGCCATTCCATGCCATTCCATGCCATTCCATGCCATTCCATGCCATTCCATGCCATTCCATGCCATTCCATGCCATTCCATGCCATTCCATGCCATTCCATGCCATTCCATGCCATTCCATGCCATTCCATGCCATTCCATGCCATTCCATGCCATTCCATGCCATTCCATGCCATTCCATGCCATTCCATGCCATTCCATGCCATTCCATGCCATTCCATGCCATTCCATGCCATTCCATGCCATTCCATGCCATTCCATGCCATTCCATGCCATTCCATGCCATTCCATGCCATTCCATGCCATTCCATGCCATTCCATGCCATTCAATGCCGTGCCATGCCGTGCCATGCCGTGCCATGCGGTGCCATGCCATTCCATGCCATTCCATGCCATTCCATGCCATTCCATGCCATTCCATGCCATTCCATGCCATTCAATGCCATTCAATGCCATTCCATGCCGTGCCATGCCGTGCCATGCCGGTGCCATGCCGTGCCATGCCGGTGCCATGCCGTGCCATGCCGGTGCCATGCCGTGCCATGCCGGTGCCATGCCGTGCCATGCCGGTGCCATGCCGTGCCATGCCGGTGCCATGCCGTGCCATGCCGGTGCCATGCCGTGCCATGCCGGTGCCATGCCGTGCCATGCCGGTGCCATGCCGTGCCATGCCGTGCCATGCCGTGCCATGCCGATGCCATGCCGTGCCATGCCGGTGCCATGCCGTGCCATGCCGGTGCCATGCCGTGCCATGCCGGTGCCATGCCGTGCCATGCCGGTGCCATGCCGTGCCATGCCGGTGCCATGCCGTGCCATGCCGTGCCATGCCGTGCCATGCCGGTGCCATGCCGTGCCATGCCGGTGCCATGCCGGTGCCATGCCGGTGCCATGCCGGTGCCATGCCGGTGCCATGCCGGTGCCATGCCGGTGCCATGCCGGTGCCATGCCGGTGCCATGCCGGTGCCATGCCGGTGCCATGCCGGTGCCATGCCGGTGCCATGCCGGTGCCATGCCGGTGCCATGCCGGTGCCATGCCGGTGCCATGCCGGTGCCATGCCGGTGCCATGCCATTCCATGCCATTCCATGCCATTCCATGCCATTCCATGCAATTCCATGCCATTCCATGCCATTCCATGCCATTCCATGCCATTCCATGCCATTCCATGCCATTCCATGCCATTCCATGCCATTCCATGCCATTCCATGCCATTCCATGCCATTCCATGCCATTCCATGCCATTCCATGCCATTCCATGCCATTCCATGCCATTCAATGCCATTCAATGCCATTCCATGCCGTGCCATGCCGTGCCATGCCGTGCCATGCCGGTGCCATGCCGTGCCATGCCGGTGCCATGCCGTGCCATGCCGGTGCCATGCCGTGCCATGCCGGTGCCATGCCGTGCCATGCCGGTGCCATGCCGTGCCATGCCGGTGCCATGCCGTGCCATGCCGGTGCCATGCCGTGCCATGCCGTGCCATGCCGTGCCATGCCGATGCCATGCCGTGCCATGCCGGTGCCATGCCGGTGCCATGCCGGTGCCATGCCATTCCATGCCATTCCATGCCATTCCATGCCATTCCATGCCATTCCATGCCATTCCATGCCATTCCATGCCATTCCATGCCATTCCATGCCATTCCATGCCATTCCATGCCATTCCATGCCATTCCATGCCATTCCATGCCATTCCATGCCATGCCGGTGCCATGCCGTGCCATGCCGGTGCCATGCCGTGCCATGCCGGTGCCATGCCGTGCCATGCCGGTGCCATGCCGGTGCCATGCCGGTGCCATGCCATTCCATGCCATTCCATGCCATTCCATGCCATTCCATGCCATTCCATGCCATTCCATGCCATTCCATGCCATTCCATGCCATTCCATGCCATTCCATGCCATTCCATGCCATTCCATGCCATTCCATGCCATTCCATGCCATTCCATGCCATTCCATGCCATTCCATGCCATTCCATGCCATTCCATGCCATTCCATGCCATTCCATGCCATTCCATGCCATTCCATGCCATTCCATGCCATTCCATGCCATTCCATGCCATTCCATGCCATTCCATGCCATTCCATGCCATTCCATGCCATTCCATGCCATTCCATGCCATTCCGTGCCATGCCGGTGCCATGCCGGTGCCATGCCGTGCCATGCCGGTGCCATGCCGTGCCATGCCGTGCCATGCCGGTGCCATGCCGTGCCATGCCGGTGCCATGCCGGGCCATGCCGGTGCCATGCCGTGCCATGCCGGTGCCATGCCGTGCCATGCCGGTGCCATGCCGTGCCATGCCGGTGCCATGCCGGTGCCATGCCGTGCCATGCCGTGCCATGCCGGTGCCATGCCGTGCCATGCCGTGCCATGCCGTGCCATGCCGGTGCCATGCCGTGCCATGCCGTGCCATGCCGGTGCCATGCCGTGCCATGCCGGTGCCATGCCGGTGCCATGCCGGTGCCATGCCATTCCATGCCATTCCATGCCATTCCATGCCATTCCATGCCATTCCATGCCATTCAATGCCATTCAATGCCATTCCATGCCGTGCCATGCCGTGCCATGCCGTGCCATGCCGTGCCATGCCGTGCCATGCCGGTGCCATGCCGGTGCCATGCCGTGCCATGCCGTGCCATGCCGTGCCATGCCGGTGCCATGCCGGTGCCATGCCGTGCCATGCCGGTGCCATGCCGTGCCATGCCGGTGCCATGCCGTGCCATGCCGGTGCCATGCCGTGCCATGCCGGTGCCATGCCGTGCCATGCCGGTGCCATGCCGTGCCATGCCGGTGCCATGCCGGTGCCATGCCGGTGCCATGCCGGTGCCATGCCGTGCCATGCCGGTGCCATGCCGTGCCATGCCGGTGCCATGCCGTGCCATGCCGGTGCCATGCCGGTGCCATGCCGGTGCCATGCCATTCCATGCCATTCCATGCCATTCCATGCCATTCCATGCCATTCCATGCCATTCCATGCAATTCCATGCCATTCCATGCCATTCCATGCCATTCCATGCCATTCCATGCCATTCCATGCCATTCCATGCCATTCCATGCCATTCCATGCCATTCCATGCCATTCCATGCCATTCCATGCCATTCCATGCCATTCCATGCCGGTGCCATGCCATTCCATGCCATTCCATGCCATTCCATGCCATTCCATGCCATTCCATGCCATTCCATGCCATTCCATGCCATTCCATGCCATTCCATGCCATTCCATGCCATTCCATGCCATTCCATGCCATTCCATGCCATTCCATGCCATTCCATGCCATTCCATGCCATTCCATGCCATTCCATGCCATTCCATGCCATTCCATGCCATTCCATGCCATTCCATGCCATTCCATGCCATTCCATGCCATTCAATGCCGTGCCATGCCGTGCCATGCCGTGCCATGCGGTGCCATGCCATTCCATGCCATTCCATGCCATTCCATGCCATTCCATGCCATTCCATGCCATTCCATGCCATTCCAAGCCATTCCGTGCCATGCCGTGCCATGCCGGTGCCATGCCGTGCCATGCCGGTGCCATGCCGTGCCATGCCGGTGCCATGCCGTGCCATGCCGGTGCCATGCCGTGCCATGCCGGTGCCATGCCGTGCCATGCCGGTGCCATGCCGTGCCATGCCGGTGCCATGCCGTGCCATGCCGGTGCCATGCCGTGCCATGCCGGTGCCATGCCGTGCCATGCCGTGCCATGCCGGTGCCATGCCGTGCCATGCCGGTGCCATGCCGTGCCATGCCGGTGCCATGCCGTGCCATGCCGGTGCCATGCCGTGCCATGCCGGTGCCATGCCGTGCCATGCCGGTGCCATGCCGTGCCATGCCGGTGCCATGCCGTGCCATGCCGGTGCCATGCCGGTGCCATGCCGTGCCATGCCGGTGCCATGCCGTGCCATGCCGGTGCCATGCCGTGCCATGCCGTGCCATGCCGGTGCCATGCCGTGCCATGCCGTGCCATGCCGGTGCCATGCCGTGCCATGCCGTGCCATGCCGTGCCATGCCATTCCATGCCATTCCATGCCATTCCATGCCATTCCATGCCATTCCATGCCATTCCATGCCATTCCATGCCATTCCGTGCCATGCCGTGCCATGCCGTGCCATTCCATGCCATTCCATGCCATTCCGTGCCATGCCGTGCCATGCCGTGCCATGCCGGTGCCATGCCATTCCATGCCATTCCATGCCATTCCATGCCATTCCATGCCATTCCATGCCATTCCATGCCATTCCATGCCATTCCATGCCATTCCATGCCATTCCATGCCATTCCTTGCCATTCCATGCCATTCCATGCCATTCCATGCCATTCCATGCCATTCCATGCCATTCCATGCCATTCCATGCCATTCCATGCCATTCCATGCCATTCCATGCCATTCCATGCCATTCCATGCCATTCCATGCCATTCCATGCCATTCCATGCCATTCCATGCCATTCCATGCCATTCCATGCCATTCCATGCCATTCCATGCCATTCCATGCCATTCCATGCCATTCCATGCCATTCCATGCCATTCCATGCCATTCCATGCCATTCCATGCCATTCCATGCCATTCAATGCCGTGCCATGCCGTGCCATGCCATTCCATGCCATTCAATGCCGTGCCATGCCGTGCCATGCCGTGCCATGCGGTGCCATGCCATTCCATGCCATTCCATGCCATTCCATGCCATTCCATGCCATTCCAAGCCATTCCGTGCCATGCCGTGCCATGCCGTGCCATGCCGGTGCCATGCCGTGCCATGCCGGTGCCATGCCGTGCCATGCCGGTGCCATGCCGTGCCATGCCGGTGCCATGCCGGTGCCATGCCGTGCCATGCCGGTGCCATGCCGTGCCATGCCGGTGCCATGCCGTGCCATGCCGTGCCATGCCGGTGCCATGCCGTGCCATGCCGGTGCCATGCCGGTGCCATGCCGTGCCATGCCGTGCCATGCCGTGCCATGCCGTGCCATGCCGTGCCATGCCGGTGCCATGCCGTGCCATGCCGGTGCCATGCCGGTGCCATGCCGTGCCATGCCGGTGCCATGCCGTGCCATGCCGGTGCCATGCCGTGCCATGCCGGTGCCATGCCGGTGCCATGCCGTGCCATGCCGTGCCATGCCGGTGCCATGCCGTGCCATGCCATTCCATGCCATTCCATGCCATTCCATGCCATTCCATGCCATTCCATGCCATTCCATGCCATTCCATGCCATTCCGTGCCATGCCGTGCCATGCCGTGCCATGCCGGTGCCATGCCGGTGCCATGCCGGTGCCATGCCATTCCATGCCATTCCATGCCATTCCATGCCATTCCATGCCATTCCATGCCATTCCATGCCATTCCATGCCATTCCATGCCATTCCATGCCATTCCATGCCATTCCATGCCATTCCATGCCATTCCATGCCATTCCATGCCATTCCATGCCATTCCATGCCATTCCATGCCATTCCATGCCATTCAATGCCGTGCCATGCCGTGCCATGCCGGTGCCATGCCGTGCCATGCCGGTGCCATGCCGTGCCATGCCGGTGCCATGCCGTGCCATGCCGGTGCCATGCCGTGCCATGCCGGTGCCATGCCGTGCCATGCCGGTGCCATGCCGTGCCATGCCGGTGCCATGCCGTGCCATGCCGGTGCCATGCCGTGCCATGCCGGTGCCATGCCGTGCCATGCCGGTGCCATGCCGTGCCATGCCGGTGCCATGCCGTGCCATGCCGTGCCATGCCGGTGCCATGCCGTGCCATGCCGGTGCCATGCCGTGCCATGCCGGTGCCATGCCGTGCCATGCCGGTGCCATGCCGTGCCATGCCGGTGCCATGCCGTGCCATGCCGGTGCCATGCCGTGCCATGCCGGTGCCATGCCGTGCCATGCCGGTGCCATGCCGTGCCATGCCGGTGCCATGCCGTGCCATGCCGGTGCCATGCCGTGCCATGCCGTGCCATGCCGGTGCCATGCCGTGCCATGCCGTGCCATGCCGTGCCATGCCATTCCATGCCATTCCATGCCATTCCATGCCATTCCATGCCATTCCATGCCATTCCATGCCATTCCGTGCCATGCCGTGCCATGCCGTGCCATTCCATGCCATTCCATGCCATTCCGTGCCATGCCGTGCCATGCCGTGCCATGCCGGTGCCATGCCATTCCATGCCATTCCATGCCATTCCATGCCATTCCATGCCATTCCATGCCATTCCATGCCATTCCATGCCATTCCATGCCATTCCATGCCATTCCATGCCATTCCATGCCATTCCATGCCATTCCATGCCATTCCATGCCATTCCATGCCATTCCATGCCATTCCATGCCATTCCATGCCATTCCATGCCATTCCATGCCATTCCATGCCATTCCATGCCATTCCATGCCATTCCATGCCATTCCATGCCATTCCATGCCATTCCATGCCATTCCATGCCATTCCATGCCATTCCATGCCATTCCATGCCATTCCATGCCATTCCATGCCATTCCATGCCATTCCGTGCCATGCCGGTGCCATGCCGGTGCCATGCCGTGCCATGCCGGTGCCATGCCGTGCCATGCCGTGCCATGCCGGTGCCATGCCGTGCCATGCCGGTGCCATGCCGTGCCATGCCGGTGCCATGCCGTGCCATGCCGGTGCCATGCCGGTGCCATGCCGTGCCATGCCGTGCCATGCCGGTGCCATGCCGTGCCATGCCGTGCCATGCCGTGCCATGCCGGTGCCATGCCGTGCCATGCCGTGCCATGCCGGTGCCATGCCGTGCCATGCCATTCCATGCCATTCCATGCCATTCCATGCCATTCCATGCCATTCCATGCCATTCCATGCCATTCCATGCCATTCCATGCCATTCCATGCCATGTCATGCCGGTGCCATGCCGTGCCATGCCGGTGCCATGCCGTGCCATGGCGGTGCCATGCCGTGCCATGCCGGTGCCATGCCGGTGCCATGCCGGTGCCATGCCGGTGCCATGCCGGTGCCATGCCGGTGCCATGCCGGTGCCATGCCGGTGCCATGCCGGTGCCATGCCGGTGCCATGCCGGTGCCATGCCGGTGCCATGCCGGTGCCATGCCGGTGCCATGCCGGTGCCATGCCGGTGCCATGCCGGTGCCATGCCGGTGCCATGCCGGTGCCATGCCGGTGCCATGCCATTCCATGCCATTCCATGCCATTCCATGCCATTCCATGCAATTCCATGCCATTCCATGCCATTCCATGCCATTCCATGCCATTCCATGCCATTCCATGCCATTCCATGCCATTCCATGCCATTCCATGCCATTCCATGCCATTCCGTGCCATGCCGTGCCATGCCGGTGCCATGCCGGTGCCATGCCATTCCATGCCATTCCGTGCCATGCCGTGCCATGCCGGTGCCATGCCGGTGCCATGCCATTCCATGCCATTCCATGCCATTCCATGCCATTCCATGCCATTCCATGCCATTCCGTGCCATGCCGTGCCATGCCGTGCCATGCCGGTGCCATGCCATTCCATGCCATTCCATGCCGGTGCCATGCCATTCCATGCCATTCCATGCCATTCCATGCCATTCCATGCCATTCCATGCCATTCCATGCCATTCCATGCCATTCCATGCCATTCCATGCCATTCCATGCCATTCCATGCCATTCCATGCCATTCCATGCCATTCCATGCCATTCCATGCCATTCCATGCCATTCCATGCCATTCCATGCCATTCAATGCCGTGCCATGCCGTGCCATGCCATTCCATGCCATTCCATGCCATTCCATGCCATTCCATGCCATTCCATGCCATTCCATGCCATTCAATGCCGTGCCATGCCATGCGGTGCCATGCCATTCCATGCCATTCCATGCCATTCCATGCCATTCCAAGCCATTCCGTGCCATGCCGTGCCATGCCGGTGCCATGCCGTGCCATGCCGGTGCCATGCCGTGCCATGCCGGTGCCATGCCGTGCCATGCCGGTGCCATGCCGTGCCATGCCGGTGCCATGCCGTGCCATGCCGGTGCCATGCCGTGCCATGCCGGTGCCATGCCGTGCCATGCCGGTGCCATGCCGGTGCCATGCCGTGCCATGCCGGTGCCATGCCGTGCCATGCCGGTGCCATGCCGTGCCATGCCGTGCCATGCCGGTGCCATGCCGTGCCATGCCGGTGCCATGCCGGTGCCATGCCGTGCCATGCCGTGCCATGCCGTGCCATGCCGTGCCATGCCGGTGCCATGCCGTGCCATGCCGGTGCCATGCCGGTGCCATGCCGTGCCATGCCGGTGCCATGCCGTGCCATGCCGGTGCCATGCCGTGCCATGCCGGTGCCATGCCGGTGCCATGCCGGTGCCATGCCGGTGCCATGCCGGTGCCATGCCGGTGCCATGCCGTGCCATGCCGTGCCATGCCGGTGCCATGCCGTGCCATGCCATTCCATGCCATTCCATGCCATTCCATGCCATTCCATGCCATTCCATGCCATTCCATGCCATTCCGTGCCATGCCGTGCCATGCCGTGCCATGCCGGTGCCATGCCGGTGCCATGCCGGTGCCATGCCATTCCATGCCATTCCATGCCATTCCATGCCATTCCATGCCATTCCATGCCATTCCATGCCATTCCATGCCATTCCATGCCATTCCATGCCATTCCATGCCATTCCATGCCATTCCATGCCATTCCATGCCATTCCATGCCATTCCATGCCATTCCATGCCATTCCATGCCATTCCATGCCATTCCATGCCATTCCATGCCATTCCATGCCATTCCATGCCATTCCATGCCATTCCATGCCATTCCATGCCATTCCATGCCATTCCATGCCATTCCATGCCATTCCATGCCATTCCATGCCATTCCATGCCATTCCATGCCATTCCATGCCATTCCATGCCATTCCATGCCATTCCGTGCCATGCCGGTGCCATGCCGGTGCCATGCCGT
This sequence comes from Cryptus armator, assembly GCA_963971235.1. Taxonomy (NCBI): domain Eukaryota; kingdom Metazoa; phylum Arthropoda; class Insecta; order Hymenoptera; family Ichneumonidae; genus Cryptus; species Cryptus armator. Next base: position 287,220 of record CAXARG010000203.1, on the reverse strand, counting down.
GCCATGCCGGTGCCATGCCGTGCCATGCCGTGCCATGCCGGTGCCATGCCGTGCCATGCCGGTGCCATGCCGTGCCATGCCGGTGCCATGCCGTGCCATGCCGGTGCCATGCCGTGCCATGCCGGTGCCATGCCGGTGCCATGCCGTGCCATGCCGTGCCATGCCGGTGCCATGCCGTGCCATGCCGTGCCATGCCGTGCCATGCCGGTGCCATGCCGTGCCATGCCGTGCCATGCCGGTGCCATGCCGTGCCATGCCGGTGCCATGCCGGTGCCATGCCGGTGCCATGCCATTCCATGCCATTCCATGCCATTCCATGCCATTCCATGCCATTCCATGCCATTCCATGCCATTCAATGCCATTCAATGCCATTCCATGCCGTGCCATGCCGTGCCATGCCGTGCCATGCCGTGCCATGCCGTGCCATGCCGGTGCCATGCCGGTGCCATGCCGTGCCATGCCGTGCCATGCCGTGCCATGCCGGTGCCATGCCGGTGCCATGCCGTGCCATGCCGGTGCCATGCCGTGCCATGCCGGTGCCATGCCGTGCCATGCCGGTGCCATGCCGGTGCCATGCCGGTGCCATGCCGGTGCCATGCCGTGCCATGCCGGTGCCATGCCGTGCCATGCCGGTGCCATGCCGTGCCATGCCGGTGCCATGCCGGTGCCATGCCGGTGCCATGCCATTCCATGCCATTCCATGCCATTCCATGCCATTCCATGCAATTCCATGCCATTCCATGCCATTCCATGCCATTCCATGCCATTCCATGCCATTCCATGCCATTCCATGCCATTCCATGCCATTCCATGCCATTCCATGCCATTCCATGCCATTCCATGCCATTCCATGCCATTCCATGCCATTCCATGCCATTCCATGCCATTCCATGCCGGTGCCATGCCATTCCATGCCATTCCATGCCATTCCATGCCATTCCATGCCATTCCATGCCATTCCATGCCATTCCATGCCATTCCATGCCATTCCATGCCATTCCATGCCATTCCATGCCATTCCATGCCATTCCATGCCATTCCATGCCATTCCATGCCATTCCATGCCATTCCATGCCATTCCATGCCATTCCATGCCATTCCATGCCATTCCATGCCATTCCATGCCATTCCATGCCATTCCATGCCATTCCATGCCATTCCATGCCATTCCATGCCATTCCATGCCATTCCATGCCATTCCATGCCATTCCATGCCATTCCATGCCATTCCATGCCATTCCATGCCATTCCATGCCATTCCATGCCATTCCATGCCATTCCATGCCATTCCATGCCATTCCATGCCATTCCATGCCATTCCATGCCATTCCATGCCATTCCATGCCATTCCATGCCATTCCATGCCATTCCATGCCATTCCATGCCATTCCATGCCATTCCATGCCATTCCATGCCATTCCATGCCATTCCATGCCATTCCATGCCATTCCATGCCATTCCATGCCATTCCATGCCATTCCATGCCATTCAATGCCGTGCCATGCCGTGCCATGCCGTGCCATGCGGTGCCATGCCATTCCATGCCATTCCATGCCATTCCATGCCATTCCATGCCATTCCATGCCATTCCATGCCATTCAATGCCATTCAATGCCATTCCATGCCGTGCCATGCCGTGCCATGCCGGTGCCATGCCGTGCCATGCCGGTGCCATGCCGTGCCATGCCGGTGCCATGCCGTGCCATGCCGGTGCCATGCCGTGCCATGCCGGTGCCATGCCGTGCCATGCCGGTGCCATGCCGTGCCATGCCGGTGCCATGCCGTGCCATGCCGGTGCCATGCCGTGCCATGCCGTGCCATGCCGTGCCATGCCGATGCCATGCCGTGCCATGCCGGTGCCATGCCGTGCCATGCCGGTGCCATGCCGTGCCATGCCGGTGCCATGCCGTGCCATGCCGGTGCCATGCCGTGCCATGCCGGTGCCATGCCGTGCCATGCCGTGCCATGCCGTGCCATGCCGGTGCCATGCCGTGCCATGCCGGTGCCATGCCGGTGCCATGCCGGTGCCATGCCGGTGCCATGCCGGTGCCATGCCGGTGCCATGCCGGTGCCATGCCGGTGCCATGCCGGTGCCATGCCGGTGCCATGCCGGTGCCATGCCGGTGCCATGCCGGTGCCATGCCGGTGCCATGCCGGTGCCATGCCGGTGCCATGCCGGTGCCATGCCGGTGCCATGCCGGTGCCATGCCATTCCATGCCATTCCATGCCATTCCATGCCATTCCATGCAATTCCATGCCATTCCATGCCATTCCATGCCATTCCATGCCATTCCATGCCATTCCATGCCATTCCATGCCATTCCATGCCATTCCGTGCCATGCCGTGCCATGCCGTGCCATGCCGGTGCCATGCCATTCCATGCCGGTGCCATGCCATTCCATGCCATTCCATGCCATTCCATGCTATTCCATGCCATTCCATGCCATTCCATGCCATTCCATGCCATTCCATGCCATTCCATGCCATTCCATGCCATTCAATGCCGTGCCATGCCGTGCCATGCCGTGCCATGCCGGTGCCATGCCGTGCCATGCCGGTGCCATGCCGGTGCCATGCCGGTGCCATGCCGGTGCCATGCCGGTGCCATGCCGGTGCCATGCCGGTGCCATGCCGGTGCCATGCCGGTGCCATGCCGGTGCCATGCCGGTGCCATGCCGGTGCCATGCCGGTGCCATGCCGGTGCCATGCCGGTGCCATGCCGGTGCCATGCCGGTGCCATGCCGGTGCCATGCCGGTGCCATGCCGGTGCCATGCCGGTGCCATGCCGGTGCCATGCCATTCCATGCCATTCCATGCCATTCCATGCAATTCCATGCCATTCCATGCCATTCCATGCCATTCCATGCCATTCCATGCCATTCCATGCCATTCCATGCCATTCCATGCCATTCCGTGCCATGCCGTGCCATGCCGTGCCATGCCGGTGCCATGCCATTCCATGCCATTCCATGCCATTCCATGCCATTCCATGCCGGTGCCATGCCATTCCATGCCATTCCATGCCATTCCATGCTATTCCATGCCATTCCATGCCATTCCATGCCATTCCATGCCATTCCATGCCATTCCATGCCATTCCATGCCATTCCATGCCATTCCATGCCATTCAATGCCGTGCCATGCCGTGCCATGCCGTGCCATGCCGTGCCATGCCGGTGCCATGCCGGTGCCATGCCGTGCCATGCCGGTGCCATGCCGGTGCCATGCCGGTGCCATGCCGGTGCCATGCCGGTGCCATGCCATTCCATGCCGGTGCCATGCCATTCCATGCCATTCCATGCCATTCCATGCCATTCCATGCCATTCCATGCCATTCCATGCCATTCCATGCCATTCCATGCCATTCCATGCCATTCCATGCCATTCCATGCCATTCCATGCCATTCCATGCCATTCCATGCCATTCCATGCCATTCCATGCCATTCCATGCCATTCCATGCCATTCCATGCCATTCCATGCCATTCCATGCCATTCCATGCCATTCCATGCCATTCCATGCCATTCCATGCCATTCCATGCCATTCCATGCCATTCCATGCCATTCCATGCCATTCCATGCCATTCCATGCCATTCCATGCCATTCCATGCCATTCCATGCCATTCAATGCCGTGCCATGCCGTGCCATGCCGTGCCATGCCGGTGCCATGCCGTGCCATGCCGGTGCCATGCCGTGCCATGCCGGTGCCATGCCGTGCCATGCCGGTGCCATGCCGTGCCATGCCGGTGCCAAGCCGTGCCATGCCGGTGCCAAGCCGTGCCATGCCGGTGCCATGCCGTGCCATGCCGGTGCCATGCCGTGCCATGCCGGTGCCATGCCGTGCCATGCCGGTGCCATGCCGTGCCATGCCGGTGCCATGCCGTGCCATGCCGGTGCCATGCCGTGCCATGCCGTGCCATGCCGGTGCCATGCCGTGCCATGCCGTGCCATGCCGTGCCATGCCGGTGCCATGCCGGTGCCATGCCGGTGCCATGCCATTCCATGCGATGCCGGTGCCATGCCGTGCCATGCCGGTGCCATGCCGTGCCATGCCGGTGCCATGCCGTGCCATGCCGGTGCCATGCCGGTGCCATGCCGGTGCCATGCCATTCCATGCCATTCCATGCCATTCCATGCCATTCCATGCCATTCCATGCCATTCCATGCCATTCCATGCCATTCCATGCCATTCCATGCCATTCCATGCCATTCCATGCCATTCCATGCCATTCCATGCCATTCCATGCCATTCCATGCCATTCCATGCCATTCCATGCCATTCCATGCCATTCCATGCCATTCCATGCCATTCCATGCCATTCCATGCCATTCCATGCCATTCCATGCCAATCCATGCCATTCCATGCCATTCCATGCCATTCCATGCCATTCCATGCCATTCCATGCCATTCCATGCCATTCCATGCCATTCCATGCCATTCCATGCCATTCCATGCCATTCCATGCCATTCCATGCCATTCCATGCCATTCAATGCCATTCAATGCCATTCCATGCCGTGCCATGCCGTGCCATGCCGTGCCATGCCGTGCCATGCCGTGCCATGCCGTGCCATGCCGGTGCCATGCCGGTGCCATGCCGTGCCATGCCGTGCCATGCCGTGCCATGCCGTGCCATGCCGTGCCATGCCGGTGCCATGCCGGTGCCATGCCGTGCCATGCCGGTGCCATGCCGTGCCATGCCGGTGCCATGCCGTGCCATGCCGGTGCCATGCCGGTGCCATGCCGGTGCCATGCCGGTGCCATGCCGGTGCCATGCCGGTGCCATGCCGTGCCATGCCGGTGCCATGCCGTGCCATGCCAGTGCCATGCCGTGCCATGCCGGTGCCATGCCGTGCCATGACGGTGCCATGCCGTGCCATGCCGGTGCCATGCCGGTGCCATGCCATTCCATGCCATTCCATGCCATTCCATGCCATTCCATGCCATTCCATGCCATTCCATGCCATTCCATGCCATTCCATGCCATTCCATGCCATTCCATGCAATTCCATGCCATTCCATGCCATTCCATGCCATTCCATGCCATTCCATGCCATTCCATGCCATTCCATGCCATTCCATGCCATTCCATGCCATTCCATGCCATTCCATGCCGGTGCCATGCCATTCCATGCCATTACATGCCATTCCATGCCATTCCATGCCATTCCATGCCATTCCATGCCATTCCATGCCATTACATGCCATTCCATGCCATTCCATGCCATTCCATGCCATTCCATGCCATTCCATGCCATTCCATGCCATTCCATGCCATTCCATGCCATTCCATGCCATTCCATGCCATTCCATGCCATTCCATGCCATTCCATGCCATTCCATGCCATTCCATGCCATTCCATGCCATTCCATGCCATTCCATGCCATTCCATGCCATTCCATGCCATTCAATGCCGTGCCATGCCGTGCCATGCCGTGCCATGCGGTGCCATGCCATTCCATGCCATTCCATGCCATTCCATGCCATTCAATGCCATTCAATGCCATTCCATGCCGTGCCATGCCGTGCCATGCCGGTGCCATGCCGTGCCATGCCGGTGCCATGCCGTGCCATGCCGGTGCCATGCCGTGCCATGCCGGTGCCATGCCGTGCCATGCCGGTGCCATGCCGTGCCATGCCGGTGCCATGCCGTGCCATGCCGGTGCCATGCCGTGCCATGCCGGTGCCATGCCGTGCCATGCCGGTGCCATGCCGGTGCCATGCCATTCCATGCCATTCCATGCCATTCCATGCCATTCCATGCCATTCCATGCCATTCCATGCCATTCCATGCCATTCCATGCCATTCCATGCCATTCCATGCAATTCCATGCCATTCCATGCCATTCCATGCAATTCCATGCCATTCCATGCCATTCCATGCCATTCCATGCCATTCCATGCCATTCCATGCCATTCCATGCCATTCCATGCCATTCCATGCCGGTGCCATGCCATTCCATGCCATTCCATGCCATTCCATGCCATTCCATGCCATTCCATGCCATTCCATGCCATTACATGCCATTCCATGCCATTCCATGCCATTCCATGCCATTCCATGCCATTCCATGCCATTCCATGCCATTCCATGCCATTCCATGCCATTCCATGCCATTCCATGCCATTCCATGCCATTCCATGCCATTCCATGCCATTCCATGCCATTCCATGCCATTCCATGCCATTCCATGCCATTCCATGCCATTCAATGCCGTGCCATGCCGTGCCATGCCGTGCCATGCGGTGCCATGCCATTCCATGCCATTCCATGCCATTCCATGCCATTCAATGCCATTCAATGCCATTCCATGCCGTGCCATGCCGTGCCATGCCGGTGCCATGCCGTGCCATGCCGGTGCCATGCCGTGCCATGCCGGTGCCATGCCGTGCCATGCCGGTGCCATGCCGTGCCATGCCGGTGCCATGCCGTGCCATGCCGGTGCCATGCCGTGCCATGCCGGTGCCATGCCGTGCCATGCCGGTGCCATGCCGTGCCATGCCGGTGCCATGCCGGTGCCATGCCGGTGCCATGCCGGTGCCATGCCGGTGCCATGCCGGTGCCATGCCGGTGCCATGCCGGTGCCATGCCGGTGCCATGCCGGTGCCATGCCATTCCATGCCATTCCATGCAATTCCATGCCATTCCATGCCATTCCATGCCATTCCATGCCATTCCATGCCATTCCATGCCATTCCATGCCATTCCGTGCCATGCCGTGCCATGCCGTGCCATGCCGGTGCCATGCCATTCCATGCCGGTGCCATGCCATTCCATGCCATTCCATGCCATTCCATGCCATTCCATGCCATTCCGTGCCATGCCGTGCCATGCCGTGCCATGCCGGTGCCATGCCATTCCATGCCGGTGCCATGCCATTCCATGCCATTCCATGCCATTCCATGCTATTCCATGCCATTCCATGCTATTCGATGCCATTCCATGCCATTCCATGCCATTCCATGCCATTCCATGCCATTCCATGCCATTCCATGCCATTCCATGCCATTCCATGCCATTCCATGCCATTCAATGCCGTGCCATGCCGTGCCATGCCGGTGCCATGCCGGTGCCATGCCGGTGCCATGCCGGTGCCATGCCGGTGCCATGCCGGTGCCATGCCGGTGCCATGCCGGTGCCATGCCGGTGCCATGCCGGTGCCATGCCGGTGCCATGCCGGTGCCATGCCGGTGCCATGCCGGTGCCATGCCGGTGCCATGCCGGTGCCATGCCGGTGCCATGCCATTCCATGCCATTCCATGCCATTCCATGCCATTCCATGCAATTCCATGCCATTCCATGCAATTCCATGCCATTCCATGCCATTCCATGCCATTCCATGCCATTCCATGCCATTCCATGCCATTCCATGCCATTCCATGCCATTCCATGCCATTCCATGCCATTCCATGCCATTCCATGCCATTCCATGCCATTCCATGCCATGCCGGTGCCATGCCATTCCATGCCATTCCATGCCATTCCATGCCATTCCATGCCATTCCATGCCATTCCATGCCATTCCATGCCATTCCATGCCATTCCATGCTATTCCATGCCATTCCATGCTATTCCATGCCATTCCATGCCATTCCATGCCATTCCATGCCATTCCATGCCATTCCATGCCATTCCATGCCATTCCATGCCATTCCATGCCATTCCATGCCATTCAATGCCGTGCCATGCCGTGCCATGCCGGTGCCATGCCGTGCCATGCCGGTGCCATGCCGTGCCATGCCGGTGCCATGCCGTGCCATGCCGGTGCCATGCCGTGCCATGCCGGTGCCATGCCGTGCCATGCCGGTGCCATGCCGTGCCATGCCGGTGCCATGCCGTGCCATGCCGGTGCCATGCCGTGCCATGCCGGTGCCATGCCGTGCCATGCCGGTGCCTAGCCGTGCCATGCCGGTGCCATGCCGTGCCATGCCGGTGCCATGCCGTGCCATGCCGGTGCCATGCCGTGCCATGCCGGTGCCATGCCGTGCCATGCCGGTGCCATGCCGTGCCATGCCGGTGCCATGCCGTGCCATGCCGGTGCCATGCCGTGCCATGCCGGTGCCATGCCGTGCCATGCCGGTGCCATGCCGTGCCATGCCGGTGCCATGCCGTGCCATGCCGGTGCCATGCCGTGCCATGCCGGTGCCATGCCGTGCCATGCCGGTGCCATGCCGTGCCATGCCGTGCCATGCCGTGCCATGCCGTGCCATGCCGTGCCATGCCGGTGCCATGCCGGTGCCATGCCGGTGCCATGCCGGTGCCATGCCGGTGCCATGCCGGTGCCATGCCGGTGCCATGCCGGTGCCATGCCGGTGCCATGCCGGTGCCATGCCGGTGCCATGCCGGTGCCATGCCGGTGCCATGCCGGTGCCATGCCGGTGCCATGCCGGTGCCATGCCGTGCCATGCCGGTGCCATGCCGGTGCCATGCCGGTGCCATGCCGGTGCCATGCCGGTGCCATGCCGGTGCCATGCCGGTGCCATGCCGGTGCCATGCCGTGCCATGCCGGTGCCATGCCGGTGCCATGCCATTCCATGCCATTCCATGCCATTCCATGCCATTCCATGCCATTCCATGCCATTCCATGCCATTCCATGCCATTCCATGCCATTCCATGCAATTCCATGCCATTCCATGCCATTCCATGCCATTCCATGCCATTCCATGCCATTCCATGCCATTCCATGCCATTCCATGCCATTCCATGCCATTCCATGCCATTCCATGCCATTCCATGCCATTCCATGCCATTCCATGCCATTCAATGCCGTGCCATGCCATGCCGTGCCATTCCATGCCATTCCATGCCATTCCATGCCATTCCATGCCATTCCATGCCATTCCATGCCATTCCATGCCATTCCATGCCATTCCATGCCATTCCATGCCATTCAATGCCATTCAATGCCATTCCATGCCGTGCCATGCCGTGCCATGCCGTGCCATGCCGTGCCATGCCGTGCCATGCCGTGCCATGCCGTGCCATGCCGTGCCATGCCGTGCCATGCCGTGCAATGCCGTGCCATGCCGGTGCCATGCCGGTGCCATGCCGGTGCCATGCCGTGCCATGCCGTGCCATGCCGTGCCATGCCGTGCCATGCCGTGCCATGCCGGTGCCATGCCGGTGCCATGCCGTGCCATGCCGGTGCCATGCCGTGCCATGCCGGTGCCATGCCGTGCCATGCCGGTGCCATGCCGTGCCATGCCGGTGCCATGCCGTGCCATGCCGGTGCCATGCCGGTGCCATGCCGGTGCCATGCCGGTGCCATGCCGTGCCATGCCGGTGCCATGCCGTGCCATGCCAGTGCCATGCCGTGCCATGCCGGTGCCATGCCGTGCCATGCCGGTGCCATGCCGTGCCATGCCGGTGCCATGCCGGTGCCATGCCGGTGCCATGCCATTCCATGCCGTGCCATGCCGGTGCCATGCCGGTGCCATGCCATTCCATGCCATTCCATGCCATTCCATGCCATTCCATGCCATTCCATGCCATTCCATGCCATTCCATGCAATTCCATGCCATTCCATGCCATTCCATGCAATTCCATGCCATTCCATGCCATTCCATGCCATTCCATGCCATTCCATGCCATTCCATGCCATTCCATGCCATTCCATGCCATTCCGTGCCATGCCGTGCCATGCCGTGCCATGCCGGTGCCATGCCATTCCATGCCATTCCATGCCATTCCATGCCGGTGCCATGCCATTCCATGCCATTCCATGCCATTCCATGCTATTCCATGCCATTCCATGCCATTCCATGCCATTCCATGCCATTCCATGCCATTCCATGCCATTCCATGCCATTCCATGCCATTCCATGCCATTCCATGCCATTCCGTGCCATGCCGTGCCATGCCGTGCCATGCCGGTGCCATGCCATTCCATGCCATTCCATGCCATTCCATGCCGGTGCCATGCCATTCCATGCCATTCCATGCCATTCCATGCTATTCCATGCCATTCCATGCCATTCCATGCCATTCCATGCCATTCCATGCCATTCCATGCCATTCCATGCCATTCCATGCCATTCCATGCCATTCCATGCCATTCCATGCCATTCCATGCCGTTCCATGCCATTCAATGCCGTGCCATGCCGTGCCATGCCGTGCCATGCCGTGCCATGCCGTGCCATGCCGGTGCCATGCCGGTGCCATGCCGTGCCATGCCGGTGCCATGCCGTGCCATGCCGGTGCCATGCCGTGCCATGCCGGTGCCATGCCGTGCCATGCCGGTGCCATGCCGTGCCATGCCGGTGCCATGCCGTGCCATGCCGGTGCCATGCCGTGCCATGCCGGTGCCATGCCGTGCCATGCCGGTGCCATACCGTGCCATGCCGGTGCCATGCCGTGCCATGCCGTGCCATGCCGGTGCCATGCCGTGCCATGCCGTGCCATGCCGTGCCATGCCGGTGCCATGCCGGTGCCATGCCATTCCATGCCATTCCATGCCATTCCATGCCATTCCATGCCATTCCATGCCATTCCATGCCATTCCATGCCATTCCATGCCATTCCATGCCATTCCGTGCCATGCCGTGCCATGCCGTGCCATGCCGTGCCATGCCGGTGCCATGCCATTCCATGCCATTCCATGCCGGTGCCATGCCATTCCATGCCATTCCATGCCATTCCATGCCATTCCATGCCATTCCATGCCATTCCATGCCATTCCATGCCATTCCATGCCATTCCATGCCATTCCATGCCATTCCATGCCATTCCATGCCATTCCATGCCATTCCATGCCATTCCATGCCATTCCATGCCATTCCATGCCATTACATGCCATTCCATGCCATTCCATGCCATTCCATGCCATTCCATGCCATTCCATGCCATTCCATGCCATTCCATGCCATTCCATGCCATTCCATGCCATTCCATGCCATTCCATGCCATTCCATGCCATTCCATGCCATTCCATGCCATTCCATGCCATTCCATGCCATTCCATGCCATTCCATGCCATTCCATGCCATTCCATGCCATTCCATGCCATTCCATGCCATTCCATGCCATTCCATGCCATTCCGTGCCATGCCGTGCCATGCCGTGCCATGCCGGTGCCATGCCATTCCATGCCATTCCATGCCATTCCATGCCATTCCATGCCATTCCATGCCGGTGCCATGCCATTCCATGCCATTCCATGCCATTCCATGCTATTCCATGCCATTCCATGCCATTCCATGCCATTCCATGCCATTCCATGCCATTCCATGCCATTCCATGCCATTCCATGCCATTCCATGCCATTCCATGCCATTCCATGCCATTCCATGCCGTTCCATGCCATTCAATGCCGTGCCATGCCGTGCCATGCCGTGCCATGCCGTGCCATGCCGGTGCCATGCCGTGCCATGCCGGTGCCATGCCGTGCCATGCCGGTGCCATGCCGTGCCATGCCGGTGCCATGCCGTGCCATGCCGGTGCCATGCCGTGCCATGCCGGTGCCATGCCGTGCCATGCCGGTGCCATGCCGTGCCATGCCGGTGCCATGCCGTGCCATGCCGGTGCCATGCCGTGCCATGCCGGTGCCATGCCGTGCCATGCCGGTGCCATACCGTGCCATGCCGGTGCCATGCCGTGCCATGCCGTGCCATGCCGGTGCCATGCCGTGCCATGCCGTGCCATGCCGTGCCATGCCGGTGCCATGCCGGTGCCATGCCATTCCATGCCATTCCATGCCATTCCATGCCATTCCATGCCATTCCATGCCATTCCATGCCATTCCGTGCCATGCCGTGCCATGCCGTGCCATGCCGTGCCATGCCGGTGCCATGCCATTCCATGCCATTCCATGCCATTCCATGCCGGTGCCATGCCATTCCATGCCATTCCATGCCATTCCAAGCCATTCCATGCCATTCCATGCCATTCCATGCCATTCCATGCCATTCCATGCCATTCCATGCCATTCCATGCCATTCCATGCCATTCCATGCCATTCCATGCCATTCCATGCCATTCCATGCCATTCCATGCCATTCCATGCCATTCCATGCCATTCCATGCCATTCCATGCCATTCCATGCCATTCCATGCCATTCCATGCCATTCCATGCCATTCCATGCCATTCCATGCCATTCCATGCCATTCCATGCCATTCCATGCCATTCCATGCCATTCCATGCCATTCCATGCCATTCCATGCCATTCCATGCCATTCCATGCCATTCCATGCCATTCCATGCCATTCCATGCCATTCCATGCCATTCCATGCCATTCCATGCCGTTCCATGCCGTTCCATGCCATTCAATGCCGTGCCATGCCGTGCCATGCCGTGCCATGCCGGTGCCATGCCGTGCCATGCCGGTGCCATGCCGTGCCATGCCGGTGCCATGCCGTGCCATGCCGGTGCCATGCCGTGCCATGCCGGTGCCATGCCGTGCCATGCCGGTGCCATGCCGTGCCATGCCGGTGCCATGCCGTGCCATGCCGGTGCCATGCCGTGCCATGCCGGTGCCATGCCGTGCCATGCCGGTGCCATGCCGTGCCATGCCGGTGCCATGCCGTGCCATGCCGGTGCCATGCCGTGCCATGCCGGTGCCATGCCGTGCCATGCCGGTGCCATGCCGTGCCATGCCGGTGCCATGCCGTGCCATGCCGGTGCCATACCGTGCCATGCCGGTGCCATGCCGTGCCATGCCGTGCCATGCCGGTGCCATGCCGTGCCATGCCGTGCCATGCCGTGCCATGCCGGTGCCATGCCGGTGCCATGCCATTCCATGCCATTCCATGCCATTCCATGCCATTCCATGCCATTCCATGCCATTCCATGCCATTCCATGCCATTCCATGCCATTCCGTGCCATGCCGTGCCATGCCGTGCCATGCCGTGCCATGCCGGTGCCATGCCATTCCATGCCATTCCATGCCATTCCATGCCGGTGCCATGCCATTCCATGCCATTCCATGCCATTCCATGCCATTCCATGCCATTCCATGCCATTCCATGCCATTCCATGCCATTCCATGCCATTCCATGCCATTCCATGCCATTCCATGCCATTCCATGCCATTCCATGCCATTCCATGCCATTCCATGCCATTCCATGCCATTCCATGCCATTCCATGCCATTCCATGCCATTCCATGCCATTCCATGCCATTCCATGCCATTCCATGCCATTCCATGCCATTCCATGCCATTCCATGCCATTCCATGCCATTCCATGCCATTCCATGCCATTCCATGCCATTCCATGCCATTCCATGCCATTCCATGCCATTCCATGCCATTCCATGCCATTCCATGCCATTCCATGCCATTCCATGCCATTCCATGCCATTCCATGCCATTCCATGCCATTCCATGCCATTCCATGCCATTCCATGCCATTCCATGCCATTCCATGCCATTCCATGCCATTCCATGCCATTCCATGCCATTCCATGCCATTCCATGCCATTCCATGCCATTCCATGCCATTCCATGCCATTCCATGCCATTCCATGCCATTCAATGCCGTGCCATGCCGTGCCATGCCATTCCATGCCATTCCATGCCATTCCATGCCATTCCATGCCATTCAATGCCATTCAATGCCATTCCATGCCGTGCCATGCCGTGCCATGCCGTGCCATGCCGTGCCATGCCGTGCCATGCCGTGCCATGCCGTGCCATGCCGTGCCATGCCGTGCCATGCCGTGCCATGCCGTGCCATGCCGTGCCATGCCGTGCCATGCCGGTGCCATGCCGTGCCATGCCGGTGCCATGCCGTGCCATGCCGTGCCATGCCGGTGCCATGCCGTGCCATGCCGGTGCCATGCCGGTGCCATGCCGTGCCATGCCGGTGCCATGCCGTGCCATGCCGGTGCCATGCCGTGCCATGCCGGTGCCATGCCGTGCCATGCCGGTGCCATGCCGTGCCATGCCGGTGCCATGCCGGTGCCATGCCGTGCCATGCCGGTGCCATGCCGTGCCATGCCGGTGCCATGCCGTGCCATGCCGGTGCCATGCCTGTGCCATGACGGTGCCATGCCGGTGCCATGCCATTCCATGCCATTCCATGCCATTCCATGCCATTCCATGCCATTCCATGCCATTCCATGCCATTCCATGCCATTCCATGCCATTCCATGCCATTCCATGCCATTCCATGCCATTCCATGCCATTCCATGCCATTCCATGCCATTCCATGCCATTCCATGCCATTCCATGCCATTCCATGCCATTCCATGCCATTCCATGCCATTCCATGCCATTCAATGCCGTGCCATGCCGTGCCATGCCATTCCATGCCATTCCATGCCATTCCATGCCATTCCATGCCATTCAATGCCATTCAATGCCATTCCATGCCGTGCCATGCCGTGCCATGCCGTGCCATGCCGTGCCATGCCGTGCCATGCCGTGCCATGCCGTGCCATGCCGTGCCATGCCGTGCCATGCCGTGCCATGCCGTGCCATGCCGTGCCATGCCGTGCCATGCCGGTGCCATGCCGTGCCATGCCGGTGCCATGCCGTGCCATGCCGGTGCCATGCCGTGCCATGCCGTGCCATGCCGGTGCCATGCCGTGCCATGCCGGTGCCATGCCGGTGCCATGCCGTGCCATGCCGGTGCCATGCCGTGCCATGCCGGTGCCATGCCGTGCCATGCCGGTGCCATGCCGTGCCATGCCGGTGCCATGCCGTGCCATGCCGGTGCCATGCCGGTGCCATGCCGTGCCATGCCGGTGCCATGCCGTGCCATGCCGGTGCCATGCCGTGCCATGCCGGTGCCATGCCGTGCCATGCCGGTGCCATGCCTGTGCCATGACGGTGCCATGCCGGTGCCATGCCATTCCATGCCATTCCATGCCATTCCATGCCATTCCATGCCATTCCATGCCATTCCATGCCATTCCATGCCATTCCATGCCATTCCATGCCATTCCATGCCATTCCATGCCATTCCATGCAATTCCATGCCATTCCATGCCGTGCCATGCCGTGCCATGCCGTGCCATGCCATTCCATGCCATTCCATGCCATTCCATGCCATTCCATGCCATTCCATGCCATTCCATGCCATTCCATGCCATTCCATGCCATTCCATGCCATTCCATGCCATTCCATGCCATTCCATGCCATTCCATGCCATTCCATGCCGTGCCATGCCGGTGCCATGCCGTGCCATGCCGGTGCCATGCCGTGCCATGCCGGTGCCATGCCGTGCCATGCCGGTGCCATGCCGTGCCATGCCGGTGCCATGCCGTGCCATGCCGGTGCCATGCCGTGCCATGCCGGTGCCATGCCGTGCCATGCCGGTGCCATGCCGTGCCATGCCGGTGCCATGCCGTGCCATGCCGGTGCCATGCCGTGCCATGCCGGTGCCATGCCGTGCCATGCCGGTGCCATGCCGTGCCATGCCGGTGCCATGCCGTGCCATGCCGGTGCCATGCCGTGCCATGCCGGTGCCATGCCGTGCCATGCCGGTGCCATGCCGTGCCATGCCGGTGCCATGCCGTGCCATGCCGGTGCCATGCCGTGCCATGCCGGTGCCATGCCGTGCCATGCCGGTGCCATGCCGTGCCATGCCGGTGCCATGCCGTGCCATGCCGGTGCCATGCCGTGCCATGCCGGTGCCATGCCGTGCCATGCCGTGCCATGCCGTGCCATGCCGTGCCATGCCGTGCCATGCCGTGCCATGCCGGTGCCATGCCGGTGCCATGCCGGTGCCATGCCGGTGCCATGCCGGTGCCATGCCGGTGCCATGCCGGTGCCATGCCGTGCCATGCCGGTGCCATGCCGTGCCATGCCGGTGCCATGCCGTGCCATGCCGGTGCCATGCCGGTGCCATGCCGGTGCCATGCCGGTGCCATGCCGGTGCCATGCCGATGCCATGCCGTGCCATGCCGTGCCATGCCGTGCCATGCCGTTCCATGCCGTTCCATGCCGTTCCATGCCGTTCTATGCCATTCCATGCCGTTCCATGCCATTCAATGCCATTCCATGCCATTCCATGCCATTCCATGCCATTCCATGCCGTGCCATGCCGGTGCCATGCCGTGCCATGCCGGTGCCATGCCGGTGCCATGCCGTGCCATGCCGGTGCCATGCCGTGCCATGCCGGTGCCATGCCGTGCCATGCCGGTGCCATGCCGTGCCATGCCGGTGCCATGCCGTGCCATGCCGGTGCCATGCCGTGTCATGCCGGTGCCATGCCGTGCCATGCCGTGCCATGCCGTGTCATGCCGGTGCCATGCCGTGCCATGCCGTGCCATGCCCGTGCCATGCCGTGCCATGCCGTGCCATGCCTGCCATGCCGTGCCATGCCGTGCCATGCCGGTGCCATGCCGTGCCATGCCGGTGCCATGCCGTGCCATGCCGGTGCCATGCCGTGCCATGCCGGTGCCATGCCGTGCCATGCCGGTGCCATGCCGTGCCATGCCGGTGCCATGCCGTGCCATGCCGGTGCCATGCCGTGCCATGCCGTGCCATGCCGTGCCATGCCGTGCCATGCGGTGCATGCGGCATGCCGGTGCCATGCCGGTGCCATGCCGTGCCATGCCGTGCCATGCCGTGCCATGCCGTGCCATGGCCGTGCCATGCCGGTGCCATGCCGTGCCATGCCGGTGCCATGCCAGTGCCATGCCGGTGCCATGGCGTGCCATGCCGGTGCCATGCCGTGCCATGCCGGTGCCATGCCGTGCCATGCCGGTGCCATGCCGTGCCATGCCGGGTGCCATGCCGTGCCATGCCGGTGCCATGCGGTGCCATGCCGTGCCATGCCGGTGCCATGCCATTCCATGCCATTCCATGCCATTCCATGCCATTCCATGCCATTCCATGCCATTCCATGCCATTCCATGCCATTCCATGCCATTCCATGCCATTCCATGCATTCCATGCCATTCCATGCCATTCCATGCCATTCCATGCCATTCCATGCCATTCCATGCATTCCATGCCATTCATGCCATTCCATGCCATTCCATGCCTATTCATGCCATTCATGCCATTCCATGCCATCTTCCATGCCATTCCATGCCATTCAATGCCGTGCCATCATGCCGTGCCATGCCGTGCCATGCCGGTGCCATGCCGGTGCCATGCCGTGCCATGCCGGTGCCATGCCGTGCCATGCCGGTGCCATGCCGTGCCATGCCGGTGCCATGCCGTGCCATGCCGGTGCCAAGCCGTGCCATGCCGGTGCCAAGCCGTGCCATGCCGGTGCCATGCCGTGCCATGCCGGTGCCATGCCGTGCCATGCCGGTGCCATGCCGTGCCATGCCGGTGCCATGCCGTGCCATGCCGGTGCCATGCCGTGCCATGCCGGTGCCATGCCGTGCCATGCCGTGCCATGCCGTGCCATGCCGGTGCCATGCCGGTGCCATGCCGGTGCCATGCCATTCCATGCGATGCCGGTGCCATGCCGTGCCATGCCGGTGCCATGCCGTGCCATGCCGGTGCCATGCCGTGCCATGCCGGTGCCATGCCGTGCCATGCCGGTGCCATGCCGGTGCCATGCCGGTGCCATGCATTCCATGCCATTCCATGCCATTCCATGCCATTCCATGCCATTCCATGCCATTCCATGCCATTCCATGCCATTCCATGCCATTCCATGCCATTCCATGCCATTCCATGCCATTCCATGCCATTCCATGCCATTCCATGCCATTCCATGCCATTCCATGCCAATGCCATTCCATGCCATTCCATGCCATTCCATGCCATTCCATGCCATTCCATGCCATTCCATGCCATTCCATGCCATTCCATGCCATTCCATGCCATTCCATGCCATTCCATGCCATTCCATGCCATTCCATGCCAATCCATGCCATTCCATGCCATTCCATGCCATTCCATGCCATTCCATGCCATTCCATGCCATTCCATGCCATTCCATGCCATTCCATGCCATTCCATGCCATTCCATGCCATTCCATGCCATTCCATGCCATTCCATGCCATTCAATGCCATTCAATGCCATTCCATGCCGTGCCATGCCGTGCCATGCCGTGCCATGCCGTGCCATGCCGTGCCATGCCGTGCCATGCCGGTGCCATGCCGGTGCCATGCCGTGCCATGCCGTGCCATGCCGTGCCATGCCGTGCCATGCCGGTGCCATGCCGTGCCATGCCGGTGCCATGCCGGTGCCATGCCGGTGCCATGCCGGTGCCATGCCGGTGCCATGCCGGTGCCATGCCGTGCCATGCCGTGCCATGCCATTCCATGCCATTCCATGCCATTCCATGCCATTCCATGCCATTCCATGCCATTCCATGCCATTCCGTGCCATGCCGTGCCATGCCGTGCCATGCCGGTGCCATGCCGGTGCCATGCCGGTGCCATGCCGGTGCCATGCCATTCCATGCCATTCCATGCCATTCCATGCCATTCCATGCCATTCCATGCCATTCCATGCCATTCCATGCCATTCCATGCCATTCCATGCCATTCCATGCCATTCCATGCCATTCCATGCCATTCCATGCCATTCCATGCCATTCCATGCCATTCCATGCCATTCCATGCCATTCCATGCCATTCCATGCCATTCCATGCCATTCCATGCCATTCCATGCCATTCCATGCCATTCCATGCCATTCCATGCCATTCCATGCCATTCCATGCCATTCCATGCCATTCCATGCCATTCCATGCCATTCCATGCCATTCCATGCCATTCCATGCCATTCCATGCCATTCCATGCCATTCCATGCCATTCCATGCCATTCCGTGCCATGCCGGTGCCATGCCGGTGCCATGCCGTGCCATGCCGGTGCCATGCCGTGCCATGCCGTGCCATGCCGGTGCCATGCCGTGCCATGCCGGTGCCATGCCGTGCCATGCCGGTGCCATGCCGTGCCATGCCGGTGCCATGCCGTGCCATGCCGGTGCCATGCCGGTGCCATGCCGTGCCATGCCGTGCCATGCCGGTGCCATGCCGTGCCATGCCGTGCCATGCCGTGCCATGCCGGTGCCATGCCGTGCCATGCCGTGCCATGCCGGTGCCATGCCGTGCCATGCCGGTGCCATGCCGGTGCCATGCCGGTGCCATGCCATTCCATGCCATTCCATGCCATTCCATGCCATTCCATGCCATTCCATGCCATTCCATGCCATTCAATGCCATTCAATGCCATTCCATGCCGTGCCATGCCGTGCCATGCCGTGCCATGCCGTGCCATGCCGTGCCATGCCGGTGCCATGCCGGTGCCATGCCGTGCCATGCCGTGCCATGCCGTGCCATGCCGGTGCCATGCCGGTGCCATGCCGTGCCATGCCGGTGCCATGCCGTGCCATGCCGGTGCCATGCCGTGCCATGCCGGTGCCATGCCGTGCCATGCCGGTGCCATGCCGGTGCCATGCCGGTGCCATGCCGGTGCCATGCCGTGCCATGCCGGTGCCATGCCGTGCCATGCCGGTGCCATGCCGTGCCATGCCGGTGCCATGCCGGTGCCATGCCGGTGCCATGCCATTCCATGCCATTCCATGCCATTCCATGCCATTCCATGCAATTCCATGCCATTCCATGCCATTCCATGCCATTCCATGCCATTCCATGCCATTCCATGCCATTCCATGCCATTCCATGCCATTCCATGCCATTCCATGCCATTCCATGCCATTCCATGCCATTCCATGCCATTCCATGCCATTCCATGCCATTCCATGCCATTCCATGCCATTCCATGCCATTCCATGCCATTCCATGCCATTCCATGCCATTCCATGCCATTCCATGCCATTCCATGCCATTCCATGCCATTCCATGCCATTCCATGCCATTCCATGCCATTCCATGCCATTCCATGCCATTCCATGCCATTCCATGCCATTCCATGCCATTCCATGCCATTCCATGCCATTCCATGCCATTCAATGCCGTGCCATGCCGTGCCATGCCGTGCCATGGGGTGCCATGCCATTCCATGCCATTCCATGCCATTCCATGCCATTCCATGCCATTCCATGCCATTCCATGCCATTCAATGCCATTCAATGCCATTCCATGCCGTGCCATGCCGTGCCATGCCGGTGCCATGCCGTGCCATGCCGGTGCCATGCCGTGCCATGCCGGTGCCATGCCGTGCCATGCCGGTGCCATGCCGTGCCATGCCGGTGCCATGCCGTGCCATGCCGGTGCCATGCCGTGCCATGCCGGTGCCATGCCGTGCCATGCCGGTGCCATGCCGTGCCATGCCGGTGCCATGCCGTGCCATGCCGTGCCATGCCGTGCCATGCCGATGCCATGCCGTGCCATGCCGGTGCCATGCCGTGCCATGCCGGTGCCATGCCGTGCCATGCCGGTGCCATGCCGTGCCATGCCGGTGCCATGCCGTGCCATGCCGGTGCCATGCCGTGCCATGCCGTGCCATGCCGTGCTATGCCGTGCCATGCCGGTGCCATGCCGTGCCATGCCGGTGCCATGCCGGTGCCATGCCGGTGCCATGCCGGTGCCATGCCGGTGCCATGCCGGTGCCATGCCGGTGCCATGCCGGTGCCATGCCGGTGCCATGCCGGTGCCATGCCGGTGCCATGCCGGTGCCATGCCGGTGCCATGCCGGTGCCATGCCGGTGCCATGCCGGTGCCATGCCATTCCATGCCATTCCATGCCATTCCATGCCATTCCATGCAATTCCATGCCATTCCATGCCATTCCATGCCATTCCATGCCATTCCATGCCATTCCATGCCATTCCATGCCATTCCATGCCATTCCGTGCCATGCCGTGCCATGCCGTGCCATGCCGGTGCCATGCCATTCCATGCCGGTGCCATGCCATTCCATGCCATTCCATGCCATTCCATGCTATTCCATGCCATTCCATGCCATTCCATGCCATTCCATGCCATTCCATGCCATTCCATGCCATTCCATGCCATTCCATGCCATTCAATGCCGTGCCATGCCGTGCCATGCCGTGCCATGCCGGTGCCATGCCGTGCCATGCCGGTGCCATGCCGTGCCATGCCGGTGCCATGCCGGTGCCATGCCGGTGCCATGCCGGTGCCATGCCGGTGCCATGCCGGTGCCATGCCATTCCATGCCGGTGCCATGCCATTCCATGCCATTCCATGCCATTCCATGCCATTCCATGCCATTCCATGCCATTCCATGCCATTCCATGCCATTCCATGCCATTCAATGCCGTGCCATGCCGTGCCATGCCGTGCCATGCCGTGCCATGCCGGTGCCATGCCGGTGCCATGCCGTGCCATGCCGGTGCCATGCCGGTGCCATGCCGGTGCCATGCCGGTGCCATGCCGGTGCCATGCCATTCCATGCCGGTGCCATGCCATTCCATGCCATTCCATGCCATTCCATGCCATTCCATGCCATTCCATGCCATTCCATGCCATTCCATGCCATTCCATGCCATTCCATGCCATTCCATGCCATTCCATGCCATTCCATGCCATTCCATGCCATTCCATGCCATTCCATGCCATTCCATGCCATTCCATGCCATTCCATGCCATTCCATGCCATTCCATGCCATTCCATGCCATTCCATGCCATTCCATGCCATTCCATGCCATTCCATGCCATTCCATGCCATTCCATGCCATTCCATGCCATTCCATGCCATTCCATGCCATTCCATGCCATTCCATGCCATTCCATGCCATTCCATGCCATTCAATGCCGTGCCATGCCGTGCCATGCCGTGCCATGCCGGTGCCATGCCGTGCCATGCCGGTGCCATGCCGTGCCATGCCGGTGCCATGCCGTGCCATGCCGGTGCCATGCCGTGCCATGCCGGTGCCAAGCCGTGCCATGCCGGTGCCAAGCCGTGCCATGCCGGTGCCATGCCGTGCCATGCCGGTGCCATGCCGTGCCATGCCGGTGCCATGCCGTGCCATGCCGGTGCCATGCCGTGCCATGCCGGTGCCATGCCGTGCCATGCCGGTGCCATGCCGTGCCATGCCGGTGCCATGCCGTGCCATGCCGTGCCATGCCGTGCCATGCCGTGCCATGCCGTGCCATGCCGGTGCCATGCCGGTGCCATGCCGGTGCCATGCCATTCCATGCGATGCCGGTGCCATGCCGTGCCATGCCGGTGCCATGCCGTGCCATGCCGGTGCCATGCCGTGCCATGCCGGTGCCATGCCGGTGCCATGCCGGTGCCATGCCATTCCATGCCATTCCATGCCATTCCATGCCATTCCATGCCATTCCATGCCATTCCATGCCATTCCATGCCATTCCATGCCATTCCATGCCATTCCATGCCATTCCATGCCATTCCATGCCATTCCATGCCATTCCATGCCATTCCATGCCATTCCATGCCATTCCATGCCATTCCATGCCATTCCATGCCATTCCATGCCATTCCATGCCATTCCATGCCATTCCATGCCATTCCATGCCATTCCATGCCATTCCATGCCATTCCATGCCATTCCATGCCATTCCATGCCAATCCATGCCATTCCATGCCATTCCATGCCATTCCATGCCATTCCATGCCATTCCATGCCATTCCATGCCATTCCATGCCATTCCATGCCATTCCATGCCATTCCATGCCATTCCATGCCATTCCATGCCATTCCATGCCATTCCATGCCATTCCATGCCATTCCATGCCATTCAATGCCATTCAATGCCATTCCATGCCGTGCCATGCCGTGCCATGCCGTGCCATGCCGTGCCATGCCGTGCCATGCCGTGCCATGCCGGTGCCATGCCGGTGCCATGCCGTGCCATGCCGTGCCATGCCGTGCCATGCCGTGCCATGCCGTGCCATGCCGGTGCCATGCCGGTGCCATGCCGTGCCATGCCGGTGCCATGCCGTGCCATGCCGTGCCATGCCGGTGCCATGCCGTGCCATGCCGGTGCCATGCCGTGCCATGCCGGTGCCATGCCGGTGCCATGCCGGTGCCATGCCGGTGCCATGCCGTGCCATGCCGGTGCCATGCCGTGCCATGCCAGTGCCATGCCGTGCCATGCCGGTGCCATGCCGTGCCATGACGGTGCCATGCCGTGCCATGCCGGTGCCATGCCGGTGCCATGCCATTCCATGCCATTCCATGCCATTCCATGCCATTCCATGCCATTCCATGCCATTCCATGCCATTCCATGCCATTCCATGCCATTCCATGCCATTCCATGCAATTCCATGCCATTCCATGCCATTCCATGCCATTCCATGCCATTCCATGCCATTCCATGCCATTCCATGCCATTCCATGCCATTCCATGCCATTCCATGCCATTCCATGCCGGTGCCATGCCATTCCATGCCATTCCATGCCATTCCATGCCATTCCATGCCATTCCATGCCATTCCATGCCATTCCATGCCATTACATGCCATTCCATGCCATTCCATGCCATTCCATGCCATTCCATGCCATTCCATGCCATTCCATGCCATTCCATGCCATTCCATGCCATTCCATGCCATTCCATGCCATTCCATGCCATTCCATGCCATTCCATGCCATTCCATGCCATTCCATGCCATTCCATGCCATTCCATGCCATTCCATGCCATTCCATGCCATTCCATGCCATTCCATGCCATTCCATGCCATTCCATGCCATTCCATGCCATTCCATGCCATTCAATGCCGTGCCATGCCGTGCCATGCCGTGCCATGCGGTGCCATGCCATTCCATGCCGTTCCATGCCATTCCATGCCATTCAATGCCATTCAATGCCATTCCATGCCGTGCCATGCCGTGCCATGCCGGTGCCATGCCGTGCCATGCCGGTGCCATGCCGTGCCATGCCGGTGCCATGCCGTGCCATGCCGGTGCCATGCCGTGCCATGCCGGTGCCATGCCGTGCCATGCCGGTGCCATGCCGTGCCATGCCGGTGCCATGCCGTGCCATGCCGGTGCCATGCCGGTGCCATGCCATTCCATGCCATTCCATGCCATTCCATGCCATTCCATGCCATTCCATGCCATTCCATGCCATTCCATGCCATTCCATGCCATTCCATGCCATTCCATGCCATTCCATGCCATTCCATGCCATTCCATGCAATTCCATGCCATTCCATGCCATTCCATGCAATTCCATGCCATTCCATGCCATTCCATGCCATTCCATGCCATTCCATGCCATTCCATGCCATTCCATGCCATTCCATGCCATTCCATGCCGGTGCCATGCCATTCCATGCCATTCCATGCCATTCCATGCCATTCCATGCCATTCCATGCCATTCCATGCCATTACATGCCATTCCATGCCATTCCATGCCATTCCATGCCATTCCATGCCATTCCATGCCATTCCATGCCATTCCATGCCATTCCATGCCATTCCATGCCATTCCATGCCATTCCATGCCATTCCATGCCATTCCATGCCATTCCATGCCATTCCATGCCATTCCATGCCATTCAATGCCGTGCCATGCCGTGCCATGCCGTGCCATGCGGTGCCATGCCATTCCATGCCATTCCATGCCATTCCATGCCATTCAATGCCATTCAATGCCATTCCATGCCGTGCCATGCCGTGCCATGCCGGTGCCATGCCGTGCCATGCCGGTGCCATGCCGTGCCATGCCGGTGCCATGCCGTGCCATGCCGGTGCCATGCCGTGCCATGCCGGTGCCATGCCGTGCCATGCCGGTGCCATGCCGTGCCATGCCGGTGCCATGCCGTGCCATGCCGGTGCCATGCCGTGCCATGCCGGTGCCATGCCGTGCCATGCCGGTGCCATGCCGTGCCATGCCGGTGCCATGCCGTGCCATGCCGGTGCCATGCCGTGCCATGCCGGTGCCATGCCGGTGCCATGCCGGTGCCATGCCGGTGCCATGCCGGTGCCATGCCGGTGCCATGCCGGTGCCATGCCGGTGCCATGCCATTCCATGCCATTCCATGCAATTCCATGCCATTCCATGCCATTCCATGCCATTCCATGCCATTCCATGCCATTCCATGCCATTCCGTGCCATGCCGTGCCATGCCGTGCCATGCCGGTGCCATGCCATTCCATGCCGGTGCCATGCCATTCCATGCCATTCCATGCCATTCCATGCTATTCCATGCCATTCCATGCTATTCGATGCCATTCCATGCCATTCCATGCCATTCCATGCCATTCCATGCCATTCCATGCCATTCCATGCCATTCCATGCCATTCCATGCCATTCCATGCCATTCCATGCCATTCCATGCCATTCCATGCCATTCCATGCCATTCAATGCCGTGCCATGCCGTGCCATGCCGGTGCCATGCCGGTGCCATGCCGGTGCCATGCCGGTGCCATGCCGGTGCCATGCCGGTGCCATGCCGGTGCCATGCCGGTGCCATGCCGGTGCCATGCCGGTGCCATGCCGGTGCCATGCCGGTGCCATGCCGGTGCCATGCCGGTGCCATGCCGGTGCCATGCCGGTGCCATGCCGGTGCCATGCCGGTGCCATGCCGGTGCCATGCCGGTGCCATGCCATTCCATGCCATTCCATGCCATTCCATGCCATTCCATGCAATTCCATGCCATTCCATGCAATTCCATGCCATTCCATGCCATTCCATGCCATTCCATGCCATTCCATGCCATTCCATGCCATTCCATGCCATTCCATGCCATTCCATGCCATTCCATGCCATTCCATGCCATGCCGGTGCCATGCCATTCCATGCCATTCCATGCCATTCCATGCCATTCCATGCCATTCCATGCCATTCCATGCCATTCCATGCCATTCCATGCCATTCCATGCTATTCCATGCCATTCCATGCTATTCCATGCCATTCCATGCCATTCCATGCCATTCCATGCCATTCCATGCCATTCCATGCCATTCCATGCCATTCCATGCCATTCCATGCCATTCAATGCCGTGCCATGCCGTGCCATGCCGGTGCCATGCCGTGCCATGCCGGTGCCGTGCCGTGCCATGCCGGTGCCATGCCGTGCCATGCCGGTGCCATGCCGTGCCATGCCGGTGCCATGCCGTGCCATGCCGGTGCCATGCCGTGCCATGCCGGTGCCATGCCGTGCCATGCCGGTGCCATGCCGTGCCATGCCGGTGCCATGCCGTGCCATGCCGGTGCCATGCCGTGCCATGCCGGTGCCTAGCCGTGCCATGCCGGTGCCATGCCGTGCCATGCCGGTGCCATGCCGTGCCATGCCGGTGCCATGCCGTGCCATGCCGGTGCCATGCCGTGCCATGCCGGTGCCATGCCGTGCCATGCCGGTGCCATGCCGTGCCATGCCGGTGCCATGCCGTGCCATGCCGGTGCCATGCCGTGCCATGCCGGTGCCATGCCGTGCCATGCCGGTGCCATGCCGTGCCATGCCGGTGCCATGCCGTGCCATGCCGGTGCCATGCCGTGCCATGCCGGTGCCATGCCGTGCCATGCCGTGCCATGCCGTGCCATGCCGTGCCATGCCGTGCCATGCCGGTGCCATGCCGGTGCCATGCCGGTGCCATGCCGGTGCCATGCCGGTGCCATGCCGGTGCCATGCCGGTGCCATGCCGGTGCCATGCCGGTGCCATGCCGGTGCCATGCCGGTGCCATGCCGGTGCCATGCCGGTGCCATGCCGGTGCCATGCCGGTGCCATGCCGGTGCCATGCCGGTGCCATGCCGTGCCATGCCGGTGCCATGCCGGTGCCATGCCGGTGCCATGCCGGTGCCATGCCGGTGCCATGCCGGTGCCATGCCGGTGCCATGCCGTGCCATGCCGGTGCCATGCCGGTGCCATGCCATTCCATGCCATTCCATGCCATTCCATGCCATTCCATGCCATTCCATGCCATTCCATGCCATTCCATGCCATTCCATGCCATTCCATGCAATTCCATGCCATTCCATGCCATTCCATGCCATTCCATGCCATTCCATGCCATTCCATGCCATTCCATGCCATTCCATGCCATTCCATGCCATTCCATGCCATTCCATGCCATTCCATGCCATTCCATGCCATTCAATGCCGTGCCATGCCATGCCGTGCCATTCCATGCCATTCCATGCCATTCCATGCCATTCCATGCCATTCCATGCCATTCCATGCCATTCCATGCCATTCCATGCCATTCCATGCCATTCCATGCCATTCAATGCCATTCAATGCCATTCCATGCCGTGCCATGCCGTGCCATGCCGTGCCATGCCGTGCCATGCCGTGCCATGCCGTGCCATGCCGTGCCATGCCGTGCCATGCCGTGCCATGCCGTGCCATGCCGTGCAATGCCGTGCCATGCCGGTGCCATGCCGGTGCCATGCCGGTGCCATGCCGTGCCATGCCGTGCCATGCCGTGCCATGCCGTGCCATGCCGTGCCATGCCGGTGCCATGCCGGTGCCATGCCGTGCCATGCCGGTGCCATGCCGTGCCATGCCGGTGCCATGCCGTGCCATGCCGGTGCCATGCCGTGCCATGCCGGTGCCATGCCGTGCCATGCCGGTGCCATGCCGTGCCATGCCGGTGCCATGCCGTGCCATGCCGGTGCCATGCCGTGCCATGCCGGTGCCATGCCGTGCCATGCCGGTGCCATGCCGTGCCATGCCGGTGCCATGCCGTGCCATGCCGGTGCCATGCCGTGCCATGCCGGTGCCATACCGTGCCATGCCGGTGCCATGCCGTGCCATGCCGTGCCATGCCGGTGCCATGCCGTGCCATGCCGTGCCATGCCGTGCCATGCCGGTGCCATGCCGGTGCCATGCCATTCCATGCCATTCCATGCCATTCCATGCCATTCCATGCCATTCCATGCCATTCCATGCCATTCCATGCCATTCCGTGCCATGCCGTGCCATGCCGTGCCATGCCGTGCCATGCCGGTGCCATGCCATTCCATGCCATTCCATGCCATTCCATGCCGGTGCCATGCCATTCCATGCCATTCCATGCCATTCCATGCCATTCCATGCCATTCCATGCCATTCCATGCCATTCCATGCCATTCCATGCCATTCCATGCCATTCCATGCCATTCCATGCCATTCCATGCCATTCCATGCCATTCCATGCCATTCCATGCCATTCCATGCCATTCCATGCCATTCCATGCCATTCCATGCCATTCCATGCCATTCCATGCCATTCCATGCCATTCCATGCCATTCCATGCCATTCCATGCCATTCCATGCCATTCCATGCCATTCCATGCCATTCCATGCCATTCCATGCCATTCCATGCCATTCCATGCCATTCCATGCCATTCCATGCCATTCCATGCCATTCCATGCCATTCCATGCCATTCCATGCCATTCCATGCTATTCCATGCCATTCCATGCTATTCCATGCCATTCCATGCCATTCCATGCCATTCCATGCCATTCCATGCCATTCCATGCCATTCCATGCCATTCCATGCCATTCCATGCCATTCCATGCCATTCAATGCCGTGCCATGCCGTGCCATGCCGGTGCCATGCCGTGCCATGCCGGTGCCATGCCGTGCCATGCCGGTGCCATGCCGTGCCATGCCGGTGCCATGCCGTGCCATGCCGGTGCCATGCCGTGCCATGCCGGTGCCATGCCGTGCCATGCCGGTGCCATGCCGTGCCATGCCGGTGCCATGCCGTGCCATGCCGGTGCCATGCCGTGCCATGCCGGTGCCTAGCCGTGCCATGCCGGTGCCATGCCGTGCCATGCCGGTGCCATGCCGTGCCATGCCGGTGCCATGCCGTGCCATGCCGGTGCCATGCCGTGCCATGCCGGTGCCATGCCGTGCCATGCCGGTGCCATGCCGTGCCATGCCGGTGCCATGCCGTGCCATGCCGGTGCCATGCCGTGCCATGCCGGTGCCATGCCGTGCCATGCCGGTGCCATGCCGTGCCATGCCGGTGCCATGCCGTGCCATGCCGGTGCCATGCCGTGCCATGCCGTGCCATGCCGTGCCATGCCGTGCCATGCCGTGCCATGCCGGTGCCATGCCGGTGCCATGCCGGTGCCATGCCGGTGCCATGCCGGTGCCATGCCGGTGCCATGCCGGTGCCATGCCGGTGCCATGCCGGTGCCATGCCGGTGCCATGCCGGTGCCATGCCGGTGCCATGCCGGTGCCATGCCGGTGCCATGCCGGTGCCATGCCGGTGCCATGCCGGTGCCATGCCGTGCCATGCCGGTGCCATGCCGGTGCCATGCCGGTGCCATGCCGTGCCATGCCGGTGCCATGCCGGTGCCATGCCATTCCATGCCATTCCATGCCATTCCATGCCATTCCATGCCATTCCATGCCATTCCATGCCATTCCATGCCATTCCATGCCATTCCATGCAATTCCATGCCATTCCATGCCATTCCATGCCATTCCATGCCATTCCATGCCATTCCATGCCATTCCATGCCATTCCATGCCATTCCATGCCATTCCATGCCATTCCATGCCATTCCATGCCATTCCATGCCATTCAATGCCGTGCCATGCCATGCCGTGCCATTCCATGCCATTCCATGCCATTCCATGCCATTCCATGCCATTCCATGCCATTCCATGCCATTCCATGCCATTCCATGCCATTCCATGCCATTCCATGCCATTCAATGCCATTCAATGCCATTCCATGCCGTGCCATGCCGTGCCATGCCGTGCCATGCCGTGCCATGCCGTGCCATGCCGTGCCATGCCGTGCCATGCCGTGCCATGCCGTGCCATGCCGTGCAATGCCGTGCCATGCCGGTGCCATGCCGGTGCCATGCCGGTGCCATGCCGTGCCATGCCGTGCCATGCCGTGCCATGCCGTGCCATGCCGTGCCATGCCGGTGCCATGCCGGTGCCATGCCGTGCCATGCCGGTGCCATGCCGTGCCATGCCGGTGCCATGCCGTGCCATGCCGGTGCCATGCCGTGCCATGCCGGTGCCATGCCGTGCCATGCCGGTGCCATGCCGGTGCCATGCCGGTGCCATGCCGGTGCCATGCCGTGCCATGCCGGTGCCATGCCGTGCCATGCCAGTGCCATGCCGTGCCATGCCGGTGCCATGCCGTGCCATGCCGGTGCCATGCCGTGCCATGCCGGTGCCATGCCGGTGCCATGCCGGTGCCATGCCATTCCATGCCGTGCCATGCCGGTGCCATGCCGGTGCCATGCCATTCCATGCCATTCCATGCCATTCCATGCCATTCCATGCCATTCCATGCCATTCCATGCCATTCCATGCAATTCCATGCCATTCCATGCCATTCCATGCAATTCCATGCCATTCCATGCCATTCCATGCCATTCCATGCCATTCCATGCCATTCCATGCCATTCCATGCCATTCCATGCCATTCCGTGCCATGCCGTGCCATGCCGTGCCATGCCGGTGCCATGCCATTCCATGCCATTCCATGCCATTCCATGCCGGTGCCATGCCATTCCATGCCATTCCATGCCATTCCATGCTATTCCATGCCATTCCATGCCATTCCATGCCATTCCATGCCATTCCATGCCATTCCATGCCATTCCATGCCATTCCATGCCATTCCATGCCATTCCATGCCATTCCGTGCCATGCCGTGCCATGCCGTGCCATGCCGGTGCCATGCCATTCCATGCCATTCCATGCCATTCCATGCCGGTGCCATGCCATTCCATGCCATTCCATGCCATTCCATGCTATTCCATGCCATTCCATGCCATTCCATGCCATTCCATGCCATTCCATGCCATTCCATGCCATTCCATGCCATTCCATGCCATTCCATGCCATTCCATGCCATTCCATGCCATTCCATGCCATTCCATGCCATTCCATGCCGTTCCATGCCATTCAATGCCGTGCCATGCCGTGCCATGCCGTGCCATGCCGTGCCATGCCGTGCCATGCCGGTGCCATGCCGGTGCCATGCCGTGCCATGCCGGTGCCATGCCGTGCCATGCCGGTGCCATGCCGTGCCATGCCGGTGCCATGCCGTGCCATGCCGGTGCCATGCCGTGCCATGCCGGTGCCATGCCGTGCCATGCCGGTGCCATGCCGTGCCATGCCGGTGCCATGCCGTGCCATGCCGGTGCCATACCGTGCCATGCCGGTGCCATGCCGTGCCATGCCGTGCCATGCCGGTGCCATGCCGTGCCATGCCGTGCCATGCCGTGCCATGCCGGTGCCATGCCGGTGCCATGCCATTCCATGCCATTCCATGCCATTCCATGCCATTCCATGCCATTCCATGCCATTCCATGCCATTCCATGCCATTCCATGCCATTCCATGCCATTCCGTGCCATGCCGTGCCATGCCGTGCCATGCCGTGCCATGCCGGTGCCATGCCATTCCATGCCATTCCATGCCGGTGCCATGCCATTCCATGCCATTCCATGCCATTCCATGCCATTCCATGCCATTCCATGCCATTCCATGCCATTCCATGCCATTCCATGCCATTCCATGCCATTCCATGCCATTCCATGCCATTCCATGCCATTCCATGCCATTCCATGCCATTCCATGCCATTCCATGCCATTCCATGCCATTCCATGCCATTCCATGCCATTCCATGCCATTCCATGCCATTCCATGCCATTCCATGCCATTCCATGCCATTCCATGCCATTCCATGCCATTCCATGCCATTCCATGCCATTCCATGCCATTCCATGCCATTCCATGCCATTCCATGCCATTCCATGCCATTCCATGCCATTCCATGCCATTCCATGCCATTCCATGCCATTCCATGCCATTCCATGCCATTCCATGCCATTCCGTGCCATGCCGTGCCATGCCGTGCCATGCCGGTGCCATGCCATTCCATGCCATTC
The DNA here is from genome assembly GCA_963971235.1 of Cryptus armator. NCBI lineage: Eukaryota > Metazoa > Arthropoda > Insecta > Hymenoptera > Ichneumonidae > Cryptus > Cryptus armator. Next base: position 255,578 of record CAXARG010000203.1, on the reverse strand, counting down.
CATGCCATTCCATGCCATTCCATGCCATTCCATGCCGGTGCCATGCCATTCCATGCCATTCCATGCCATTCCATGCTATTCCATGCCATTCCATGCCATTCCATGCCATTCCATGCCATTCCATGCCATTCCATGCCATTCCATGCCATTCCATGCCATTCCATGCCATTCCATGCCATTCCATGCCATTCCATGCCGTTCCATGCCATTCAATGCCGTGCCATGCCGTGCCATGCCGTGCCATGCCGTGCCATGCCGGTGCCATGCCGTGCCATGCCGGTGCCATGCCGTGCCATGCCGGTGCCATGCCGTGCCATGCCGGTGCCATGCCGTGCCATGCCGGTGCCATGCCGTGCCATGCCGGTGCCATGCCGTGCCATGCCGGTGCCATGCCGTGCCATGCCGGTGCCATGCCGTGCCATGCCGGTGCCATGCCGTGCCATGCCGGTGCCATGCCGTGCCATGCCGGTGCCATGCCGTGCCATGCCGGTGCCATACCGTGCCATGCCGGTGCCATGCCGTGCCATGCCGTGCCATGCCGGTGCCATGCCGTGCCATGCCGTGCCATGCCGTGCCATGCCGGTGCCATGCCGGTGCCATGCCATTCCATGCCATTCCATGCCATTCCATGCCATTCCATGCCATTCCATGCCATTCCATGCCATTCCGTGCCATGCCGTGCCATGCCGTGCCATGCCGTGCCATGCCGGTGCCATGCCATTCCATGCCATTCCATGCCATTCCATGCCGGTGCCATGCCATTCCATGCCATTCCATGCCATTCCATGCCATTCCATGCCATTCCATGCCATTCCATGCCATTCCATGCCATTCCATGCCATTCCATGCCATTCCATGCCATTCCATGCCATTCCATGCCATTCCATGCCATTCCATGCCATTCCATGCCATTCCATGCCATTCCATGCCATTCCATGCCATTCCATGCCATTCCATGCCATTCCATGCCATTCCATGCCATTCCATGCCATTCCATGCCATTCCATGCCATTCCATGCCATTCCATGCCATTCCATGCCATTCCATGCCATTCCATGCCATTCCATGCCATTCCATGCCATTCCATGCCATTCCATGCCATTCCATGCCATTCCATGCCATTCCATGCCATTCCATGCCATTCCATGCCATTCCATGCCATTCCATGCCATTCCATGCCGTTCCATGCCATTCAATGCCGTGCCATGCCGTGCCATGCCGTGCCATGCCGGTGCCATGCCGTGCCATGCCGGTGCCATGCCGTGCCATGCCGGTGCCATGCCGTGCCATGCCGGTGCCATGCCGTGCCATGCCGGTGCCATGCCGTGCCATGCCGGTGCCATGCCGTGCCATGCCGGTGCCATGCCGTGCCATGCCGGTGCCATGCCGTGCCATGCCGGTGCCATGCCGTGCCATGCCGGTGCCATGCCGTGCCATGCCGGTGCCATGCCGGTGCCATGCCGTGCCATGCCGGTGCCATGCCGTGCCATGCCGGTGCCATGCCGTGCCATGCCGGTGCCATACCGTGCCATGCCGGTGCCATGCCGTGCCATGCCGTGCCATGCCGGTGCCATGCCGTGCCATGCCGTGCCATGCCGTGCCATGCCGGTGCCATGCCGGTGCCATGCCATTCCATGCCATTCCATGCCATTCCATGCCATTCCATGCCATTCCATGCCATTCCATGCCATTCCATGCCATTCCATGCCATTCCGTGCCATGCCGTGCCATGCCGTGCCATGCCGTGCCATGCCGGTGCCATGCCATTCCATGCCATTCCATGCCATTCCATGCCGGTGCCATGCCATTCCATGCCATTCCATGCCATTCCATGCCATTCCATGCCATTCCATGCCATTCCATGCCATTCCATGCCATTCCATGCCATTCCATGCCATTCCATGCCATTCCATGCCATTCCATGCCATTCCATGCCATTCCATGCCATTCCATGCCATTCCATGCCATTCCATGCCATTCCATGCCATTCCATGCCATTCCATGCCATTCCATGCCATTCCATGCCATTCCATGCCATTCCATGCCATTCCATGCCATTCCATGCCATTCCATGCCATTCCATGCCATTCCATGCCATTCCATGCCATTCCATGCCATTCCATGCCATTCCATGCCATTCCATGCCATTCCATGCCATTCCATGCCATTCCATGCCATTCCATGCCATTCCATGCCATTCCATGCCATTCCATGCCATTCCATGCCATTCCATGCCATTCCATGCCATTCCATGCCATTCCATGCCATTCCATGCCATTCCATGCCATTCCATGCCATTCCATGCCATTCCATGCCATTCCATGCCATTCCATGCCATTCCATGCCATTCCATGCCATTCCATGCCATTCCATGCCATTCCATGCCATTCCATGCCATTCCATGCCATTCAATGCCGTGCCATGCCGTGCCATGCCATTCCATGCCATTCCATGCCATTCCATGCCATTCCATGCCATTCAATGCCATTCAATGCCATTCCATGCCGTGCCATGCCGTGCCATGCCGTGCCATGCCGTGCCATGCCGTGCCATGCCGTGCCATGCCGTGCCATGCCGTGCCATGCCGTGCCATGCCGTGCCATGCCGTGCCATGCCGTGCCATGCCGTGCCATGCCGTGCCATGCCGTGCCATGCCGTGCCATGCCGGTGCCATGCCGTGCCATGCCGGTGCCATGCCGTGCCATGCCGTGCCATGCCGTGCCATGCCGGTGCCATGCCGTGCCATGCCGGTGCCATGCCGGTGCCATGCCGTGCCATGCCGGTGCCATGCCGTGCCATGCCGGTGCCATGCCGTGCCATGCCGGTGCCATGCCGTGCCATGCCGGTGCCATGCCGTGCCATGCCGGTGCCATGCCGGTGCCATGCCGTGCCATGCCGGTGCCATGCCGTGCCATGCCGGTGCCATGCCGTGCCATGCCGGTGCCATGCCTGTGCCATGACGGTGCCATGCCGGTGCCATGCCATTCCATGCCATTCCATGCCATTCCATGCCATTCCATGCCATTCCATGCCATTCCATGCCATTCCATGCCATTCCATGCCATTCCATGCCATTCCATGCCATTCCATGCCATTCCATGCCATTCCATGCCATTCCATGCCATTCCATGCCATTCCATGCCATTCCATGCCATTCCATGCCATTCCATGCCATTCCATGCCATTCAATGCCGTGCCATGCCGTGCCATGCCATTCCATGCCATTCCATGCCATTCCATGCCATTCCATGCCATTCAATGCCATTCAATGCCATTCCATGCCGTGCCATGCCGTGCCATGCCGTGCCATGCCGTGCCATGCCGTGCCATGCCGTGCCATGCCGTGCCATGCCGTGCCATGCCGTGCCATGCCGTGCCATGCCGTGCCATGCCGTGCCATGCCGGTGCCATGCCGTGCCATGCCGGTGCCATGCCGTGCCATGCCGGTGCCATGCCGTGCCATGCCGTGCCATGCCGGTGCCATGCCGTGCCATGCCGGTGCCATGCCGGTGCCATGCCGTGCCATGCCGGTGCCATGCCGTGCCATGCCGGTGCCATGCCGTGCCATGCCGGTGCCATGCCGTGCCATGCCGGTGCCATGCCGTGCCATGCCGGTGCCATGCCGGTGCCATGCCGTGCCATGCCGGTGCCATGCCGTGCCATGCCGGTGCCATGCCGTGCCATGCCGGTGCCATGCCGTGCCATGCCGGTGCCATGCCTGTGCCATGACGGTGCCATGCCGGTGCCATGCCATTCCATGCCATTCCATGCCATTCCATGCCATTCCATGCCATTCCATGCCATTCCATGCCATTCCATGCCATTCCATGCCATTCCATGCCATTCCATGCCATTCCATGCCATTCCATGCCATTCCATGCAATTCCATGCCATTCCATGCCGTGCCATGCCGTGCCATGCCGTGCCATGCCATTCCATGCCATTCCATGCCATTCCATGCCATTCCATGCCATTCCATGCCATTCCATGCCATTCCATGCCATTCCATGCCATTCCATGCCATTCCATGCCATTCCATGCCATTCCATGCCGTGCCATGCCGGTGCCATGCCGTGCCATGCCGGTGCCATGCCGTGCCATGCCGGTGCCATGCCGTGCCATGCCGGTGCCATGCCGTGCCATGCCGGTGCCATGCCGTGCCATGCCGGTGCCATGCCGTGCCATGCCGGTGCCATGCCGTGCCATGCCGGTGCCATGCCGTGCCATGCCGGTGCCATGCCGTGCCATGCCGGTGCCATGCCGTGCCATGCCGGTGCCATGCCGTGCCATGCCGGTGCCATGCCGTGCCATGCCGGTGCCATGCCGTGCCATGCCGGTGCCATGCCGTGCCATGCCGGTGCCATGCCGTGCCATGCCGGTGCCATGCCGTGCCATGCCGGTGCCATGCCGTGCCATGCCGGTGCCATGCCGTGCCATGCCGGTGCCATGCCGTGCCATGCCGGTGCCATGCCGTGCCATGCCGGTGCCATGCCGTGCCATGCCGGTGCCATGCCGTGCCATGCCGGTGCCATGCCGTGCCATGCCGTGCCATGCCGTGCCATGCCGTGCCATGCCGTGCCATGCCGGTGCCATGCCGGTGCCATGCCGGTGCCATGCCGGTGCCATGCCGGTGCCATGCCGGTGCCATGCCGTGCCATGCCGGTGCCATGCCGTGCCATGCCGGTGCCATGCCGTGCCATGCCGGTGCCATGCCGGTGCCATGCCGGTGCCATGCCGGTGCCATGCCGGTGCCATGCCGATGCCATGCCGTGCCATGCCGTGCCATGCCGTGCCATGCCGTTCCATGCCGTTCCATGCCGTTCCATGCCGTTCTATGCCATTCCATGCCGTTCCATGCCATTCAATGCCATTCCATGCCATTCCATGCCATTCCATGCCATTCCATGCCGTGCCATGCCGGTGCCATGCCGTGCCATGCCGGTGCCATGCCGGTGCCATGCCGTGCCATGCCGGTGCCATGCCGTGCCATGCCGGTGCCATGCCGTGCCATGCCGGTGCCATGCCGTGCCATGCCGGTGCCATGCCGTGTCATGCCGGTGCCATGCCGTGCCATGCCGTGCCATGCCGTGTCATGCCGGTGCCATGCCGTGCCATGCCGTGCCATGCCGTGCCATGCCGGTGCCATGCCGTGCCATGCCGGTGCCATGCCGTGCCATGCCGGTGCCATGCCGTGCCATGCCGGTGCCATGCCGTGCCATGCCGGTGCCATGCCGTGCCATGCCGGTGCCATGCCGTGCCATGCCGGTGCCATGCCGTGCCATGCCGGTGCCATGCCGGTGCCATGCCGTGCCATGCCGGTGCCATGCCGTGCCATGCCGGTGCCATGCCGTGCCATGCCGGTGCCATGCCGGTGCCATGCCGTGCCATGCCGTGCCATGCCGTGCCATGCCGTGCCATGCCGTGCCATGCCGGTGCCATGCCGTGCCATGCCGGTGCCATGCCGTGCCATGCCGGTGCCATGGCGTGCCATGCCGGTGCCATGCCGTGCCATGCCGGTGCCATGCCGTGCCATGCCGGTGCCATGCCGTGCCATGCCGGTGCCATGCCGTGCCATGCCGGTGCCATGCCGGTGCCATGCCGTGCCATGCCGGTGCCATGCCATTCCATGCCATTCCATGCCATTCCATGCCATTCCATGCCATTCCATGCCATTCCATGCCATTCCATGCCATTCCATGCCATTCCATGCCATTCCATGCCATTCCATGCCATTCCATGCCATTCCATGCCATTCCATGCCATTCCATGCCATTCCATGCCATTCCATGCCATTCCATGCCATTCCATGCCATTCCATGCTATTCCATGCCATTCCATGCCATTCCATGCCATTCCATGCCATTCCATGCCATTCCATGCCATTCAATGCCGTGCCATGCCGTGCCATGCCGTGCCATGCCGGTGCCATGCCGGTGCCATGCCGTGCCATGCCGGTGCCATGCCGTGCCATGCCGGTGCCATGCCGTGCCATGCCGGTGCCATGCCGTGCCATGCCGGTGCCAAGCCGTGCCATGCCGGTGCCAAGCCGTGCCATGCCGGTGCCATGCCGTGCCATGCCGGTGCCATGCCGTGCCATGCCGGTGCCATGCCGTGCCATGCCGGTGCCATGCCGTGCCATGCCGGTGCCATGCCGTGCCATGCCGGTGCCATGCCGTGCCATGCCGTGCCATGCCGTGCCATGCCGGTGCCATGCCGGTGCCATGCCGGTGCCATGCCATTCCATGCGATGCCGGTGCCATGCCGTGCCATGCCGGTGCCATGCCGTGCCATGCCGGTGCCATGCCGTGCCATGCCGGTGCCATGCCGTGCCATGCCGGTGCCATGCCGGTGCCATGCCGGTGCCATGCCATTCCATGCCATTCCATGCCATTCCATGCCATTCCATGCCATTCCATGCCATTCCATGCCATTCCATGCCATTCCATGCCATTCCATGCCATTCCATGCCATTCCATGCCATTCCATGCCATTCCATGCCATTCCATGCCATTCCATGCCATTCCATGCCATTCCATGCCATTCCATGCCATTCCATGCCATTCCATGCCATTCCATGCCATTCCATGCCATTCCATGCCATTCCATGCCATTCCATGCCATTCCATGCCATTCCATGCCATTCCATGCCATTCCATGCCATTCCATGCCATTCCATGCCATTCCATGCCATTCCATGCCATTCCATGCCATTCCATGCCATTCCATGCCATTCCATGCCATTCCATGCCAATCCATGCCATTCCATGCCATTCCATGCCATTCCATGCCATTCCATGCCATTCCATGCCATTCCATGCCATTCCATGCCATTCCATGCCATTCCATGCCATTCCATGCCATTCCATGCCATTCCATGCCATTCCATGCCATTCAATGCCATTCAATGCCATTCCATGCCGTGCCATGCCGTGCCATGCCGTGCCATGCCGTGCCATGCCGTGCCATGCCGTGCCATGCCGGTGCCATGCCGGTGCCATGCCGTGCCATGCCGTGCCATGCCGTGCCATGCCGTGCCATGCCGGTGCCATGCCGTGCCATGCCGGTGCCATGCCGGTGCCATGCGCCGGTGCCATGCCGTGCCATGCCGTGCCATGCCATTCCATGCCATTCCATGCCATTCCATGCCATTCCATGCCATTCCATGCCATTCCATGCCATTCCATGCCATTCCGTGCCATGCCGTGCCATGCCGTGCCATGCCGGTGCCATGCCGGTGCCATGCCGGTGCCATGCCGGTGCCATGCCATTCCATGCCATTCCATGCCATTCCATGCCATTCCATGCCATTCCATGCCATTCCATGCCATTCCATTGCCATTCCATGCCATTCCATGCCATTCCATGCCATTCCATGCCATTCCATGCCATTCCATGCCATTCCATGCCATTCCATGCCATTCCATGCCATTCCATGCCATTCCATGCCATTCCATGCCATTCCATGCCATTCCATGCCATTCCATGCCATTCCATGCCATTCCATGCCATTCCATGCCATTCCATGCCATTCCATGCCATTCCATGCCATTCCATGCCATTCCATGCCATTCCATGCCATTCCATGCCATTCCATGCCATTCCATGCCATTCCATGCCATTCCATGCCATTCCATGCCAATCCATGCCATTCCATGCCATTCCATGCCATTCCATGCCATTCCATGCCATTCCATGCCATTCCATGCCATTCCATGCCATTCCATGCCATTCCATGCCATTCCATGCCATTCCATGCCATTCCATGCCATTCCATGCCATTCAATGCCATTCAATGCCATTCCATGCCGTGCCATGCCGTGCCATGCCGTGCCATGCCGTGCCATGCCGTGCCATGCCGTGCCATGCCGGTGCCATGCCGGTGCCATGCCGTGCCATGCCGTGCCATGCCGTGCCATGCCGTGCCATGCCGGTGCCATGCCGTGCCATGCCGGTGCCATGCCGGTGCCATGCCGGTGCCATGCCGGTGCCATGCCGGTGCCATGCCGGTGCCATGCCGTGCCATGCCGTGCCATGCCATTCCATGCCATTCCATGCCATTCCATGCCATTCCATGCCATTCCATGCCATTCCATGCCATTCCATGCCATTCCATGCCATTCCATGCCATTCCATGCCATTCCATGCCATTCCATGCCATTCCATGCCATTCCATGCCATTCCATGCCATTCCATGCCATTCCATGCCATTCCATGCCATTCCATGCCATTCCATGCCATTCCATGCCATTCCATGCCATTCCATGCCATTCCATGCCATTCCATGCCATTCCATGCCATTCCATGCCATTCCATGCCATTCCATGCCATTCCATGCCATTCAATGCCGTGCCATGCCGTGCCATGCCATTCCATGCCATTCCATGCCATTCCATGCCATTCCATGCCATTCAATGCCATTCAATGCCATTCCATGCCGTGCCATGCCGTGCCATGCCGTGCCATGCCGTGCCATGCCGTGCCATGCCGTGCCATGCCGTGCCATGCCGTGCCATGCCGTGCCATGCCGTGCCATGCCGTGCCATGCCGTGCCATGCCGTGCCATGCCGTGCCATGCCGGTGCCATGCCGTGCCATGCCGGTGCCATGCCGTGCCATGCCGTGCCATGCCGGTGCCATGCCGTGCCATGCCGGTGCCATGCCGGTGCCATGCCGTGCCATGCCGGTGCCATGCCGTGCCATGCCGGTGCCATGCCGTGCCATGCCGGTGCCATGCCGTGCCATGCCGGTGCCATGCCGTGCCATGCCGGTGCCATGCCGTGCCATGCCGGTGCCATGCCTGTGCCATGACGGTGCCATGCCGGTGCCATGCCATTCCATGCCATTCCATGCCATTCCATGCCATTCCATGCCATTCCATGCCATTCCATGCCATTCCATGCCATTCCATGCCATTCCATGCCATTCCATGCCATTCCATGCCATTCCATGCCATTCCATGCCATTCCATGCCATTCCATGCCATTCCATGCCATTCCATGCCATTCCATGCCATTCCATGCCATTCCATGCCATTCAATGCCGTGCCATGCCGTGCCATGCCATTCCATGCCATTCCATGCCATTCCATGCCATTCCATGCCATTCAATGCCATTCAATGCCATTCCATGCCGTGCCATGCCGTGCCATGCCGTGCCATGCCGTGCCATGCCGTGCCATGCCGTGCCATGCCGTGCCATGCCGTGCCATGCCGTGCCATGCCGTGCCATGCCGTGCCATGCCGTGCCATGCCGGTGCCATGCCGTGCCATGCCGGTGCCATGCCGTGCCATGCCGGTGCCATGCCGTGCCATGCCGTGCCATGCCGGTGCCATGCCGTGCCATGCCGGTGCCATGCCGGTGCCATGCCGTGCCATGCCGGTGCCATGCCGTGCCATGCCGGTGCCATGCCGTGCCATGCCGGTGCCATGCCGTGCCATGCCGGTGCCATGCCGTGCCATGCCGGTGCCATGCCGGTGCCATGCCGTGCCATGCCGGTGCCATGCCGTGCCATGCCGGTGCCATGCCGTGCCATGCCGGTGCCATGCCGTGCCATGCCGGTGCCATGCCTGTGCCATGACGGTGCCATGCCGGTGCCATGCCATTCCATGCCATTCCATGCCATTCCATGCCATTCCATGCCATTCCATGCCATTCCATGCCATTCCATGCCATTCCATGCCATTCCATGCCATTCCATGCCATTCCATGCCATTCCATGCCATTCCATGCAATTCCATGCCATTCCATGCCGTGCCATGCCGTGCCATGCCGTGCCATGCCATTCCATGCCATTCCATGCCATTCCATGCCATTCCATGCCATTCCATGCCATTCCATGCCATTCCATGCCATTCCATGCCATTCCATGCCATTCCATGCCATTCCATGCCATTCCATGCCATTCCATGCCATTCCATGCCATTCCATGCCATTCCATGCCGTGCCATGCCGGTGCCATGCCGTGCCATGCCGGTGCCATGCCGTGCCATGCCGGTGCCATGCCGTGCCATGCCGGTGCCATGCCGTGCCATGCCGGTGCCATGCCGTGCCATGCCGGTGCCATGCCGTGCCATGCCGGTGCCATGCCGTGCCATGCCGGTGCCATGCCGTGCCATGCCGGTGCCATGCCGTGCCATGCCGGTGCCATGCCGTGCCATGCCGGTGCCATGCCGTGCCATGCCGGTGCCATGCCGTGCCATGCCGGTGCCATGCCGTGCCATGCCGGTGCCATGCCGTGCCATGCCGGTGCCATGCCGTGCCATGCCGGTGCCATGCCGTGCCATGCCGGTGCCATGCCGTGCCATGCCGGTGCCATGCCGTGCCATGCCGGTGCCATGCCGTGCCATGCCGGTGCCATGCCGTGCCATGCCGGTGCCATGCCGTGCCATGCCGGTGCCATGCCGTGCCATGCCGGTGCCATGCCGTGCCATGCCGGTGCCATGCCGTGCCATGCCGTGCCATGCCGTGCCATGCCGTGCCATGCCGTGCCATGCCGTGCCATGCCGGTGCCATGCCGGTGCCATGCCGGTGCCATGCCGGTGCCATGCCGGTGCCATGCCGGTGCCATGCCGTGCCATGCCGGTGCCATGCCGTGCCATGCCGGTGCCATGCCGTGCCATGCCGGTGCCATGCCGGTGCCATGCCGGTGCCATGCCGGTGCCATGCCGGTGCCATGCCGATGCCATGCCGTGCCATGCCGTGCCATGCCGTGCCATGCCGTTCCATGCCGTTCCATGCCGTTCCATGCCGTTCTATGCCATTCCATGCCGTTCCATGCCATTCAATGCCATTCCATGCCATTCCATGCCATTCCATGCCATTCCATGCCGTGCCATGCCGGTGCCATGCCGTGCCATGCCGGTGCCATGCCGGTGCCATGCCGTGCCATGCCGGTGCCATGCCGTGCCATGCCGGTGCCATGCCGTGCCATGCCGGTGCCATGCCGTGCCATGCCGGTGCCATGCCGTGTCATGCCGGTGCCATGCCGTGCCATGCCGTGCCATGCCGTGTCATGCCGGTGCCATGCCGTGCCATGCCGTGCCATGCCGTGCCATGCCGGTGCCATGCCGTGCCATGCCGGTGCCATGCCGTGCCATGCCGGTGCCATGCCGTGCCATGCCGGTGCCATGCCGTGCCATGCCGGTGCCATGCCGTGCCATGCCGGTGCCATGCCGTGCCATGCCGGTGCCATGCCGTGCCATGCCGGTGCCATGCCGGTGCCATGCCGTGCCATGCCGGTGCCATGCCGTGCCATGCCGGTGCCATGCCGTGCCATGCCGGTGCCATGCCGGTGCCATGCCGTGCCATGCCGTGCCATGCCGTGCCATGCCGTGCCATGCCGTGCCATGCCGGTGCCATGCCGTGCCATGCCGGTGCCATGCCGTGCCATGCCGGTGCCATGGCGTGCCATGCCGGTGCCATGCCGTGCCATGCCGGTGCCATGCCGTGCCATGCCGGTGCCATGCCGTGCCATGCCGGTGCCATGCCGTGCCATGCCGGTGCCATGCCGGTGCCATGCCGTGCCATGCCGGTGCCATGCCATTCCATGCCATTCCATGCCATTCCATGCCATTCCATGCCATTCCATGCCATTCCATGCCATTCCATGCCATTCCATGCCATTCCATGCCATTCCATGCCATTCCATGCCATTCCATGCCATTCCATGCCATTCCATGCCATTCCATGCCATTCCATGCCATTCCATGCCATTCCATGCTATTCCATGCCATTCCATGCCATTCCATGCCATTCCATGCCATTCCATGCCATTCAATGCCGTGCCATGCCGTGCCATGCCGTGCCATGCCGGTGCCATGCCGGTGCCATGCCGTGCCATGCCGGTGCCATGCCGTGCCATGCCGGTGCCATGCCGTGCCATGCCGGTGCCATGCCGTGCCATGCCGGTGCCAAGCCGTGCCATGCCGGTGCCAAGCCGTGCCATGCCGGTGCCATGCCGTGCCATGCCGGTGCCATGCCGTGCCATGCCGGTGCCATGCCGTGCCATGCCGGTGCCATGCCGTGCCATGCCGGTGCCATGCCGTGCCATGCCGGTGCCATGCCGTGCCATGCCGTGCCATGCCGTGCCATGCCGGTGCCATGCCGGTGCCATGCCGGTGCCATGCCATTCCATGCGATGCCGGTGCCATGCCGTGCCATGCCGGTGCCATGCCGTGCCATGCCGGTGCCATGCCGTGCCATGCCGGTGCCATGCCGTGCCATGCCGGTGCCATGCCGGTGCCATGCCGGTGCCATGCCATTCCATGCCATTCCATGCCATTCCATGCCATTCCATGCCATTCCATGCCATTCCATGCCATTCCATGCCATTCCATGCCATTCCATGCCATTCCATGCCATTCCATGCCATTCCATGCCATTCCATGCCATTCCATGCCATTCCATGCCATTCCATGCCATTCCATGCCATTCCATGCCATTCCATGCCATTCCATGCCATTCCATGCCATTCCATGCCATTCCATGCCATTCCATGCCATTCCATGCCATTCCATGCCATTCCATGCCATTCCATGCCATTCCATGCCATTCCATGCCATTCCATGCCATTCCATGCCATTCCATGCCATTCCATGCCATTCCATGCCATTCCATGCCAATCCATGCCATTCCATGCCATTCCATGCCATTCCATGCCATTCCATGCCATTCCATGCCATTCCATGCCATTCCATGCCATTCCATGCCATTCCATGCCATTCCATGCCATTCCATGCCATTCCATGCCATTCCATGCCATTCAATGCCATTCAATGCCATTCCATGCCGTGCCATGCCGTGCCATGCCGTGCCATGCCGTGCCATGCCGTGCCATGCCGTGCCATGCCGGTGCCATGCCGGTGCCATGCCGTGCCATGCCGTGCCATGCCGTGCCATGCCGTGCCATGCCGGTGCCATGCCGTGCCATGCCGGTGCCATGCCGGTGCCATGCCGGTGCCATGCCGGTGCCATGCCGGTGCCATGCCGGTGCCATGCCGTGCCATGCCGTGCCATGCCATTCCATGCCATTCCATGCCATTCCATGCCATTCCATGCCATTCCATGCCATTCCATGCCATTCCATGCCATTCCGTGCCATGCCGTGCCATGCCGTGCCATGCCGGTGCCATGCCGGTGCCATGCCGGTGCCATGCCGGTGCCATGCCATTCCATGCCATTCCATGCCATTCCATGCCATTCCATGCCATTCCATGCCATTCCATGCCATTCCATGCCATTCCATGCCATTCCATGCCATTCCATGCCATTCCATGCCATTCCATGCCATTCCATGCCATTCCATGCCATTCCATGCCATTCCATGCCATTCCATGCCATTCCATGCCATTCCATGCCATTCCATGCCATTCCATGCCATTCCATGCCATTCCATGCCATTCCATGCCATTCCATGCCATTCCATGCCATTCCATGCCATTCCATGCCATTCCATGCCATTCCATGCCATTCCATGCCATTCCATGCCATTCCATGCCATTCCATGCCATTCCATGCCATTCCATGCCATTCCATGCCATTCCGTGCCATGCCGGTGCCATGCCGGTGCCATGCCGTGCCATGCCGGTGCCATGCCGTGCCATGCCGTGCCATGCCGGTGCCATGCCGTGCCATGCCGGTGCCATGCCGTGCCATGCCGGTGCCATGCCGTGCCATGCCGGTGCCATGCCGTGCCATGCCGGTGCCATGCCGGTGCCATGCCGTGCCATGCCGTGCCATGCCGGTGCCATGCCGTGCCATGCCGTGCCATGCCGTGCCATGCCGGTGCCATGCCGTGCCATGCCGTGCCATGCCGGTGCCATGCCGTGCCATGCCGGTGCCATGCCGGTGCCATGCCGGTGCCATGCCGGTGCCATGCCGTGCCATGCCGGTGCCATGCCGTGCCATGCCGGTGCCATGCCGTGCCATGCCGGTGCCATGCCGGTGCCATGCCGGTGCCATGCCATTCCATGCCATTCCATGCCATTCCATGCCATTCCATGCAATTCCATGCCATTCCATGCCATTCCATGCCATTCCATGCCATTCCATGCCATTCCATGCCATTCCATGCCATTCCATGCCATTCCATGCCATTCCATGCCATTCCATGCCATTCCATGCCATTCCATGCCATTCCATGCCATTCCATGCCATTCCATGCCATTCCATGCCATTCCATGCCATTCCATGCCATTCCATGCCATTCCATGCCATTCCATGCCATTCCATGCCATTCCATGCCATTCCATGCCATTCCATGCCATTCCATGCCATTCCATGCCATTCCATGCCATTCCATGCCATTCCATGCCATTCCATGCCATTCCATGCCATTCCATGCCATTCCATGCCATTCCATGCCATTCCATGCCATTCAATGCCGTGCCATGCCGTGCCATGCCGTGCCATGGGGTGCCATGCCATTCCATGCCATTCCATGCCATTCCATGCCATTCCATGCCATTCCATGCCATTCCATGCCATTCAATGCCATTCAATGCCATTCCATGCCGTGCCATGCCGTGCCATGCCGGTGCCATGCCGTGCCATGCCGGTGCCATGCCGTGCCATGCCGGTGCCATGCCGTGCCATGCCGGTGCCATGCCGTGCCATGCCGGTGCCATGCCGTGCCATGCCGGTGCCATGCCGTGCCATGCCGGTGCCATGCCGTGCCATGCCGGTGCCATGCCGTGCCATGCCGGTGCCATGCCGTGCCATGCCGGTGCCATGCCGTGCCATGCCGGTGCCATGCCGTGCCATGCCGTGCCATGCCGTGCCATGCCGATGCCATGCCGTGCCATGCCGGTGCCATGCCGTGCCATGCCGGTGCCATGCCGTGCCATGCCGGTGCCATGCCGTGCCATGCCGGTGCCATGCCGTGCCATGCCGGTGCCATGCCGTGCCATGCCGTGCCATGCCGTGCCATGCCGTGCCATGCCGGTGCCATGCCGTGCCATGCCGGTGCCATGCCGGTGCCATGCCGGTGCCATGCCGGTGCCATGCCGGTGCCATGCCGGTGCCATGCCGGTGCCATGCCGGTGCCATGCCGGTGCCATGCCGGTGCCATGCCGGTGCCATGCCGGTGCCATGCCATTCCATGCCATTCCATGCCATTCCATGCCATTCCATGCAATTCCATGCCATTCCATGCCATTCCATGCCATTCCATGCCATTCCATGCCATTCCATGCCATTCCATGCCATTCCATGCCATTCCGTGCCATGCCGTGCCATGCCGTGCCATGCCGGTGCCATGCCATTCCATGCCGGTGCCATGCCATTCCATGCCATTCCATGCCATTCCATGCTATTCCATGCCATTCCATGCCATTCCATGCCATTCCATGCCATTCCATGCCATTCCATGCCATTCCATGCCATTCCATGCCATTCCATGCCATTCAATGCCGTGCCATGCCGTGCCATGCCGTGCCATGCCGGTGCCATGCCGTGCCATGCCGGTGCCATGCCGTGCCATGCCGGTGCCATGCCGGTGCCATGCCGGTGCCATGCCGGTGCCATGCCGGTGCCATGCCGGTGCCATGCCGGTGCCATGCCATTCCATGCCGGTGCCATGCCATTCCATGCCATTCCATGCCATTCCATGCCATTCCATGCCATTCCATGCCATTCCATGCCATTCCATGCCATTCCATGCCATTCAATGCCGTGCCATGCCGTGCCATGCCGTGCCATGCCGTGCCATGCCGGTGCCATGCCGGTGCCATGCCGTGCCATGCCGGTGCCATGCCGGTGCCATGCCGGTGCCATGCCGGTGCCATGCCGGTGCCATGCCATTCCATGCCGGTGCCATGCCATTCCATGCCATTCCATGCCATTCCATGCCATTCCATGCCATTCCATGCCATTCCATGCCATTCCATGCCATTCCATGCCATTCCATGCCATTCCATGCCATTCCATGCCATTCCATGCCATTCCATGCCATTCCATGCCATTCCATGCCATTCCATGCCATTCCATGCCATTCCATGCCATTCCATGCCATTCCATGCCATTCCATGCCATTCCATGCCATTCCATGCCATTCCATGCCATTCCATGCCATTCCATGCCATTCCATGCCATTCCATGCCATTCCATGCCATTCCATGCCATTCCATGCCATTCCATGCCATTCAATGCCGTGCCATGCCGTGCCATGCCGTGCCATGCCGGTGCCATGCCGTGCCATGCCGGTGCCATGCCGTGCCATGCCGGTGCCATGCCGTGCCATGCCGGTGCCATGCCGTGCCATGCCGGTGCCAAGCCGTGCCATGCCGGTGCCAAGCCGTGCCATGCCGGTGCCATGCCGTGCCATGCCGGTGCCATGCCGTGCCATGCCGGTGCCATGCCGTGCCATGCCGGTGCCATGCCGTGCCATGCCGGTGCCATGCCGTGCCATGCCGGTGCCATGCCGTGCCATGCCGGTGCCATGCCGTGCCATGCCGTGCCATGCCGTGCCATGCCGTGCCATGCCGTGCCATGCCGGTGCCATGCCGGTGCCATGCCGGTGCCATGCCATTCCATGCGATGCCGGTGCCATGCCGTGCCATGCCGGTGCCATGCCGTGCCATGCCGGTGCCATGCCGTGCCATGCCGGTGCCATGCCGGTGCCATGCCGGTGCCATGCCATTCCATGCCATTCCATGCCATTCCATGCCATTCCATGCCATTCCATGCCATTCCATGCCATTCCATGCCATTCCATGCCATTCCATGCCATTCCATGCCATTCCATGCCATTCCATGCCATTCCATGCCATTCCATGCCATTCCATGCCATTCCATGCCATTCCATGCCATTCCATGCCATTCCATGCCATTCCATGCCATTCCATGCCATTCCATGCCATTCCATGCCATTCCATGCCATTCCATGCCATTCCATGCCATTCCATGCCATTCCATGCCATTCCATGCCATTCCATGCCAATCCATGCCATTCCATGCCATTCCATGCCATTCCATGCCATTCCATGCCATTCCATGCCATTCCATGCCATTCCATGCCATTCCATGCCATTCCATGCCATTCCATGCCATTCCATGCCATTCCATGCCATTCCATGCCATTCCATGCCATTCAATGCCATTCAATGCCATTCCATGCCGTGCCATGCCGTGCCATGCCGTGCCATGCCGTGCCATGCCGTGCCATGCCGTGCCATGCCGGTGCCATGCCGGTGCCATGCCGTGCCATGCCGTGCCATGCCGTGCCATGCCGTGCCATGCCGTGCCATGCCGGTGCCATGCCGGTGCCATGCCGTGCCATGCCGGTGCCATGCCGTGCCATGCCGTGCCATGCCGGTGCCATGCCGTGCCATGCCGGTGCCATGCCGTGCCATGCCGGTGCCATGCCGGTGCCATGCCGGTGCCATGCCGGTGCCATGCCGTGCCATGCCGGTGCCATGCCGTGCCATGCCAGTGCCATGCCGTGCCATGCCGGTGCCATGCCGTGCCATGACGGTGCCATGCCGTGCCATGCCGGTGCCATGCCGGTGCCATGCCATTCCATGCCATTCCATGCCATTCCATGCCATTCCATGCCATTCCATGCCATTCCATGCCATTCCATGCCATTCCATGCCATTCCATGCCATTCCATGCAATTCCATGCCATTCCATGCCATTCCATGCCATTCCATGCCATTCCATGCCATTCCATGCCATTCCATGCCATTCCATGCCATTCCATGCCATTCCATGCCGGTGCCATGCCATTCCATGCCATTCCATGCCATTCCATGCCATTCCATGCCATTCCATGCCATTCCATGCCATTCCATGCCATTACATGCCATTCCATGCCATTCCATGCCATTCCATGCCATTCCATGCCATTCCATGCCATTCCATGCCATTCCATGCCATTCCATGCCATTCCATGCCATTCCATGCCATTCCATGCCATTCCATGCCATTCCATGCCATTCCATGCCATTCCATGCCATTCCATGCCATTCCATGCCATTCCATGCCATTCCATGCCATTCCATGCCATTCCATGCCATTCCATGCCATTCCATGCCATTCAATGCCGTGCCATGCCGTGCCATGCCGTGCCATGCGGTGCCATGCCATTCCATGCCGTTCCATGCCATTCCATGCCATTCAATGCCATTCAATGCCATTCCATGCCGTGCCATGCCGTGCCATGCCGGTGCCATGCCGTGCCATGCCGGTGCCATGCCGTGCCATGCCGGTGCCATGCCGTGCCATGCCGGTGCCATGCCGTGCCATGCCGGTGCCATGCCGTGCCATGCCGGTGCCATGCCGTGCCATGCCGGTGCCATGCCGTGCCATGCCGGTGCCATGCCGGTGCCATGCCATTCCATGCCATTCCATGCCATTCCATGCCATTCCATGCCATTCCATGCCATTCCATGCCATTCCATGCCATTCCATGCCATTCCATGCCATTCCATGCCATTCCATGCCATTCCATGCCATTCCATGCAATTCCATGCCATTCCATGCCATTCCATGCAATTCCATGCCATTCCATGCCATTCCATGCCATTCCATGCCATTCCATGCCATTCCATGCCATTCCATGCCATTCCATGCCATTCCATGCCGGTGCCATGCCATTCCATGCCATTCCATGCCATTCCATGCCATTCCATGCCATTCCATGCCATTCCATGCCATTACATGCCATTCCATGCCATTCCATGCCATTCCATGCCATTCCATGCCATTCCATGCCATTCCATGCCATTCCATGCCATTCCATGCCATTCCATGCCATTCCATGCCATTCCATGCCATTCCATGCCATTCCATGCCATTCCATGCCATTCCATGCCATTCCATGCCATTCCATGCCATTCCATGCCATTCCATGCCATTCCATGCCATTCAATGCCGTGCCATGCCGTGCCATGCCGTGCCATGCGGTGCCATGCCATTCCATGCCATTCCATGCCATTCCATGCCATTCAATGCCATTCAATGCCATTCCATGCCGTGCCATGCCGTGCCATGCCGGTGCCATGCCGTGCCATGCCGGTGCCATGCCGTGCCATGCCGGTGCCATGCCGTGCCATGCCGGTGCCATGCCGTGCCATGCCGGTGCCATGCCGTGCCATGCCGGTGCCATGCCGTGCCATGCCGGTGCCATGCCGTGCCATGCCGGTGCCATGCCGTGCCATGCCGGTGCCATGCCGTGCCATGCCGGTGCCATGCCGTGCCATGCCGGTGCCATGCCGTGCCATGCCGGTGCCATGCCGGTGCCATGCCGGTGCCATGCCGGTGCCATGCCGGTGCCATGCCGGTGCCATGCCGGTGCCATGCCGGTGCCATGCCATTCCATGCCATTCCATGCAATTCCATGCCATTCCATGCCATTCCATGCCATTCCATGCCATTCCATGCCATTCCATGCCATTCCGTGCCATGCCGTGCCATGCCGTGCCATGCCGGTGCCATGCCATTCCATGCCGGTGCCATGCCATTCCATGCCATTCCATGCCATTCCATGCTATTCCATGCCATTCCATGCTATTCGATGCCATTCCATGCCATTCCATGCCATTCCATGCCATTCCATGCCATTCCATGCCATTCCATGCCATTCCATGCCATTCCATGCCATTCCATGCCATTCCATGCCATTCCATGCCATTCAATGCCGTGCCATGCCGTGCCATGCCGGTGCCATGCCGGTGCCATGCCGGTGCCATGCCGGTGCCATGCCGGTGCCATGCCGGTGCCATGCCGGTGCCATGCCGGTGCCATGCCGGTGCCATGCCGGTGCCATGCCGGTGCCATGCCGGTGCCATGCCGGTGCCATGCCGGTGCCATGCCGGTGCCATGCCGGTGCCATGCCGGTGCCATGCCGGTGCCATGCCGGTGCCATGCCGGTGCCATGCCGGTGCCATGCCGGTGCCATGCCGGTGCCATGCCATTCCATGCCATTCCATGCCATTCCATGCCATTCCATGCAATTCCATGCCATTCCATGCAATTCCATGCCATTCCATGCCATTCCATGCCATTCCATGCCATTCCATGCCATTCCATGCCATTCCATGCCATTCCATGCCATTCCATGCCATTCCATGCCATTCCATGCCATTCCATGCCATTCCATGCCATTCCATGCCATTCCATGCTATTCCATGCCATTCCATGCTATTCCATGCCATTCCATGCCATTCCATGCCATTCCATGCCATTCCATGCCATTCCATGCCATTCCATGCCATTCCATGCCATTCCATGCCATTCAATGCCGTGCCATGCCGTGCCATGCCGGTGCCATGCCGTGCCATGCCGGTGCCGTGCCGTGCCATGCCGGTGCCATGCCGTGCCATGCCGGTGCCATGCCGTGCCATGCCGGTGCCATGCCGTGCCATGCCGGTGCCATGCCGTGCCATGCCGGTGCCATGCCGTGCCATGCCGGTGCCATGCCGTGCCATGCCGGTGCCATGCCGTGCCATGCCGGTGCCATGCCGTGCCATGCCGGTGCCTAGCCGTGCCATGCCGGTGCCATGCCGTGCCATGCCGGTGCCATGCCGTGCCATGCCGGTGCCATGCCGTGCCATGCCGGTGCCATGCCGTGCCATGCCGGTGCCATGCCGTGCCATGCCGGTGCCATGCCGTGCCATGCCGGTGCCATGCCGTGCCATGCCGGTGCCATGCCGTGCCATGCCGGTGCCATGCCGTGCCATGCCGGTGCCATGCCGTGCCATGCCGGTGCCATGCCGTGCCATGCCGGTGCCATGCCGTGCCATGCCGGTGCCATGCCGTGCCATGCCGGTGCCATGCCGTGCCATGCCGTGCCATGCCGTGCCATGCCGTGCCATGCCGTGCCATGCCGGTGCCATGCCGGTGCCATGCCGGTGCCATGCCGGTGCCATGCCGGTGCCATGCCGGTGCCATGCCGGTGCCATGCCGGTGCCATGCCGGTGCCATGCCGGTGCCATGCCGGTGCCATGCCGGTGCCATGCCGGTGCCATGCCGGTGCCATGCCGGTGCCATGCCGGTGCCATGCCGGTGCCATGCCGTGCCATGCCGGTGCCATGCCGGTGCCATGCCGGTGCCATGCCGGTGCCATGCCGGTGCCATGCCGTGCCATGCCGGTGCCATGCCGGTGCCATGCCATTCCATGCCATTCCATGCCATTCCATGCCATTCCATGCCATTCCATGCCATTCCATGCCATTCCATGCCATTCCATGCCATTCCATGCAATTCCATGCCATTCCATGCCATTCCATGCCATTCCATGCCATTCCATGCCATTCCATGCCATTCCATGCCATTCCATGCCATTCCATGCCATTCCATGCCATTCCATGCCATTCAATGCCGTGCCATGCCATGCCGTGCCATTCCATGCCATTCCATGCCATTCCATGCCATTCCATGCCATTCCATGCCATTCCATGCCATTCCATGCCATTCCATGCCATTCCATGCCATTCCATGCCATTCAATGCCATTCAATGCCATTCCATGCCGTGCCATGCCGTGCCATGCCGTGCCATGCCGTGCCATGCCGTGCCATGCCGTGCCATGCCGTGCCATGCCGTGCCATGCCGTGCCATGCCGTGCAATGCCGTGCCATGCCGGTGCCATGCCGGTGCCATGCCGGTGCCATGCCGTGCCATGCCGTGCCATGCCGTGCCATGCCGTGCCATGCCGTGCCATGCCGGTGCCATGCCGGTGCCATGCCGTGCCATGCCGGTGCCATGCCGTGCCATGCCGGTGCCATGCCGTGCCATGCCGGTGCCATGCCGTGCCATGCCGGTGCCATGCCGTGCCATGCCGGTGCCATGCCGTGCCATGCCGGTGCCATGCCGTGCCATGCCGGTGCCATGCCGTGCCATGCCGGTGCCATGCCGTGCCATGCCGGTGCCATGCCGTGCCATGCCGGTGCCATGCCGTGCCATGCCGGTGCCATGCCGTGCCATGCCGGTGCCATGCCGTGCCATGCCGGTGCCATACCGTGCCATGCCGGTGCCATGCCGTGCCATGCCGTGCCATGCCGGTGCCATGCCGTGCCATGCCGTGCCATGCCGTGCCATGCCGGTGCCATGCCGGTGCCATGCCGGTGCCATGCCATTCCATGCCATTCCATGCCATTCCATGCCATTCCATGCCATTCCGTGCCATGCCGTGCCATGCCGTGCCATGCCGTGCCATGCCGGTGCCATGCCATTCCATGCCATTCCATGCCATTCCATGCCGGTGCCATGCCATTCCATGCCATTCCATGCCATTCCATGCCATTCCATGCCATTCCATGCCATTCCATGCCATTCCATGCCATTCCATGCCATTCCATGCCATTCCATGCCATTCCATGCCATTCCATGCCATTCCATGCCATTCCATGCCATTCCATGCCATTCCATGCCATTCCATGCCATTCCATGCCATTCCATGCCATTCCATGCCATTCCATGCCATTCCATGCCATTCCATGCCATTCCATGCCATTCCATGCCATTCCATGCCATTCCATGCCATTCCATGCCATTCCATGCCATTCCATGCCATTCCATGCCATTCCATGCCATTCCATGCCATTCCATGCCATTCCATGCCATTCCATGCCATTCCATGCCATTCCATGCCATTCCATGCCATTCCATGCCATTCCATGCCATTCCATGCCATTCCATGCCATTCCATGCCGTTCCATGCCATTCAATGCCGTGCCATGCCGTGCCATGCCGTGCCATGCCGGTGCCATGCCGTGCCATGCCGGTGCCATGCCGTGCCATGCCGGTGCCATGCCGTGCCATGCCGGTGCCATGCCGTGCCATGCCGGTGCCATGCCGTGCCATGCCGGTGCCATGCCGTGCCATGCCGGTGCCATGCCGTGCCATGCCGGTGCCATGCCGTGCCATGCCGGTGCCATGCCGTGCCATGCCGGTGCCATGCCGTGCCATGCCGGTGCCATGCCGTGCCATGCCGGTGCCATGCCGTGCCATGCCGGTGCCATGCCGTGCCATGCCGGTGCCATGCCGTGCCATGCCGGTGCCATACCGTGCCATGCCGGTGCCATGCCGTGCCATGCCGTGCCATGCCGGTGCCATGCCGTGCCATGCCGTGCCATGCCGTGCCATGCCGGTGCCATGCCGGTGCCATGCCATTCCATGCCATTCCATGCCATTCCATGCCATTCCATGCCATTCCATGCCATTCCATGCCATTCCATGCCATTCCATGCCATTCCGTGCCATGCCGTGCCATGCCGTGCCATGCCGTGCCATGCCGTGCCATGCCGGTGCCATGCCATTCCATGCCATTCCATGCCATTCCATGCCGGTGCCATGCCATTCCATGCCATTCCATGCCATTCCATGCCATTCCATGCCATTCCATGCCATTCCATGCCATTCCATGCCATTCCATGCCATTCCATGCCATTCCATGCCATTCCATGCCATTCCATGCCATTCCATGCCATTCCATGCCATTCCATGCCATTCCATGCCATTCCATGCCATTCCATGCCATTCCATGCCATTCCATGCCATTCCATGCCATTCCATGCCATTCCATGCCATTCCATGCCATTCCATGCCATTCCATGCCATTCCATGCCATTCCATGCCATTCCATGCCATTCCATGCCATTCCATGCCATTCCATGCCATTCCATGCCATTCCATGCCATTCCATGCCATTCCATGCCATTCCATGCCATTCCATGCCATTCCATGCCATTCCATGCCATTCCATGCCATTCCATGCCATTCCATGCCATTCCATGCCATTCCATGCCATTCCATGCCATTCCATGCCATTCCATGCCATTCCATGCCATTCCATGCCATTCCATGCCATTCCATGCCATTCCATGCCATTCCATGCCATTCCATGCCATTCCATGCCATTCCATGCCATTCCATGCCATTCCATGCCATTCCATGCCATTCCATGCCATTCCATGCCATTCCATGCCATTCCATGCCATTCCATGCCATTCCATGCCATTCCATGCCATTCAATGCCGTGCCATGCCGTGCCATGCCATTCCATGCCATTCCATGCCATTCCATGCCATTCCATGCCATTCAATGCCATTCAATGCCATTCCATGCCGTGCCATGCCGTGCCATGCCGTGCCATGCCGTGCCATGCCGTGCCATGCCGTGCCATGCCGTGCCATGCCGTGCCATGCCGTGCCATGCCGTGCCATGCCGTGCCATGCCGTGCCATGCCGGTGCCATGCCGTGCCATGCCGGTGCCATGCCGTGCCATGCCGGTGCCATGCCGTGCCATGCCGTGCCATGCCGGTGCCATGCCGTGCCATGCCGGTGCCATGCCGGTGCCATGCCGTGCCATGCCGGTGCCATGCCGTGCCATGCCGGTGCCATGCCGTGCCATGCCGGTGCCATGCCGTGCCATGCCGGTGCCATGCCGTGCCATGCCGGTGCCATGCCGGTGCCATGCCGTGCCATGCCGGTGCCATGCCGTGCCATGCCGGTGCCATGCCGTGCCATGCCGGTGCCATGCCTGTGCCATGACGGTGCCATGCCGGTACCATGCCATTCCATGCCATTCCATGCCATTCCATGCCATTCCATGCCATTCCATGCCATTCCATGCCATTCCATGCCATTCCATGCCATTCCATGCCATTCCATGCCATTCCATGCCATTCCATGCCATTCCATGCCATTCCATGCCATTCCATGCCATTCCATGCCATTCCATGCCATTCCATGCCATTCCATGCCATTCCATGCCATTCCATGCCATTCCATGCCATTCAATGCCGTGCCATGCCGTGCCATGCCATTCCATGCCATTCCATGCCATTCCATGCCATTCCATGCCATTCCATGCCATTCAATGCCATTCAATGCCATTCCATGCCGTGCCATGCCGTGCCATGCCGTGCCATGCCGTGCCATGCCGTGCCATGCCGTGCCATGCCGTGCCATGCCGTGCCATGCCGTGCCATGCCGTGCCATGCCGTGCCATGCCGTGCCATGCCGTGCCATGCCGGTGCCATGCCGTGCCATGCCGGTGCCATGCCGTGCCATGCCGGTGCCATGCCGTGCCATGCCGGTGCCATGCCGTGCCATGCCGTGCCATGCCGGTGCCATGCCGTGCCATGCCGGTGCCATGCCGGTGCCATGCCGTGCCATGCCGGTGCCATGCCGTGCCATGCCGGTGCCATGCCGTGCCATGCCGGTGCCATGCCGTGCCATGCCGGTGCCATGCCGTGCCATGCCGGTGCCATGCCGGTGCCATGCCGTGCCATGCCGGTGCCATGCCGTGCCATGCCGGTGCCATGCCGTGCCATGCCGGTGCCATGCCTGTGCCATGACGGTGCCATGCCGGTGCCATGCCATTCCATGCCATTCCATGCCATTCCATGCCATTCCATGCCATTCCATGCCATTCCATGCCATTCCATGCCATTCCATGCCATTCCATGCCATTCCATGCCATTCCATGCCATTCCATGCCATTCCATGCAATTCCATGCCATTCCATGCCGTGCCATGCCGTGCCATGCCGTGCCATGCCATTCCATGCCATTCCATGCCATTCCATGCCATTCCATGCCATTCCATGCCATTCCATGCCATTCCATGCCATTCCATGCCATTCCATGCCATTCCATGCCATTCCATGCCATTCCATGCCATTCCATGCCATTCCATGCCATTCCATGCCATTCCATGCCATTCCATGCCATTCCATGCCATTCCATGCCGTGCCATGCCGGTGCCATGCCGTGCCATGCCGGTGCCATGCCGTGCCATGCCGTGCCATGCCGGTGCCATGCCGTGCCATGCCGGTGCCATGCCGTGCCATGCCGGTGCCATGCCGTGCCATGCCGGTGCCATGCCGTGCCATGCCGGTGCCATGCCGTGCCATGCCGGTGCCATGCCGTGCCATGCCGGTGCCATGCCGTGCCATGCCGGTGCCATGCCGTGCCATGCCGGTGCCATGCCGTGCCATGCCGGTGCCATGCCGTGCCATGCCGGTGCCATGCCGTGCCATGCCGGTGCCATGCCGTGCCATGCCGGTGCCATGCCGTGCCATGCCGGTGCCATGCCGTGCCATGCCGGTGCCATGCCGTGCCATGCCGGTGCCATGCCGTGCCATGCCGGTGCCATGCCGTGCCATGCCGGTGCCATGCCGTGCCATGCCGGTGCCATGCCGTGCCATGCCGTGCCATGCCGTGCCATGCCGTGCCATGCCGTGCCATGCCGGTGCCATGCCGGTGCCATGCCGGTGCCATGCCGGTGCCATGCCGGTGCCATGCCGGTGCCATGCCGTGCCATGCCGGTGCCATGCCGT
This sequence comes from Cryptus armator, assembly GCA_963971235.1. Classification (NCBI taxonomy): domain Eukaryota; kingdom Metazoa; phylum Arthropoda; class Insecta; order Hymenoptera; family Ichneumonidae; genus Cryptus; species Cryptus armator. The sequence goes on along the minus strand of CAXARG010000203.1, from coordinate 229,296 downwards.
GCCATGCCGGTGCCATGCCGTGCCATGCCGGTGCCATGCCGGTGCCATGCCGTGCCATGCCGGTGCCATGCCGGTGCCATGCCGATGCCATGCCGTGCCATGCCGTGCCATGCCGTGCCATGCCGTTCCATGCCGTTCCATGCCGTTCCATGCCGTTCTATGCCGTTCCATGCCGTTCCATGCCATTCAATGCCATTCCATGCCATTCCATGCCATTCCATGCCATTCCATGCCGTGCCATGCCGGTGCCATGCCGTGCCATGCCGGTGCCATGCCGGTGCCATGCCGTGCCATGCCGGTGCCATGCCGTGCCATGCCGGTGCCATGCCGTGCCATGCCGGTGCCATGCCGTGTCATGCCGGTGCCATGCCGTGCCATGCCGTGCCATGCCGTGTCATGCCGGTGCCATGCCGTGCCATGCCGTGCCATGCCGTGCCATGCCGGTGCCATGCCGTGCCATGCCGGTGCCATGCCGTGCCATGCCGGTGCCATGCCGTGCCATGCCGGTGCCATGCCGTGCCATGCCGGTGCCATGCCGTGCCATGCCGGTGCCATGCCGTGCCATGCCGGTGCCATGCCGTGCCATGCCGGTGCCATGCCGGTGCCATGCCGTGCCATGCCGGTGCCATGCCGTGCCATGCCGGTGCCATGCCGTGCCATGCCGGTGCCATGCCGTGCCATGCCGGTGCCATGCCGGTGCCATGCCGTGCCATGCCGTGCCATGCCGTGCCATGCCGTGCCATGCCGTGCCATGCCGGTGCCATGCCGTGCCATGCCGGTGCCATGCCGTGCCATGCCGGTGCCATGGCGTGCCATGCCGGTGCCATGCCGTGCCATGCCGGTGCCATGCCGTGCCATGCCGGTGCCATGCCGTGCCATGCCGGTGCCATGCCGTGCCATGCCGGTGCCATGCCGGTGCCATGCCGTGCCATGCCGGTGCCATGCCATTCCATGCCATTCCATGCCATTCCATGCCATTCCATGCCATTCCATGCCATTCCATGCCATTCCATGCCATTCCATGCCATTCCATGCCATTCCATGCCATTCCATGCCATTCCATGCCATTCCATGCCATTCCATGCCATTCCATGCCATTCCATGCCATTCCATGCCATTCCATGCCATTCCATGCCATTCCATGCAATTCCATGCCATTCCATGCCATTCCATGCCATTCCATGCCATTCCATGCCATTCCATGCCATTCCATGCCATTCCATGCCATTCCATGCCATTCCATGCCATTCCATGCCATTCCATGCCATTCCATGCCATTCAATGCCATTCAATGCCATTCAATGCCATTCAATGCCATTCCATGCCGTGCCATGCCGTGCCATGCCGTGCCATGCCGTGCCATGCCGTGCCATGCCGTGCCATGCCGTGCCATGCCGGTGCCATGCCGGTGCCATGCCGTGCCATGCCGTGCCATGCCGTGCCATGCCGTGCCATGCCGTGCCATGCCGGTGGCATGCCGGTGCCATGCCGTGCCATGCCGGTGCCATGCCGTGCCATGCCGGTGCCATGCCGTGCCATGCCGGTGCCATGCCGTGCCATGCCGGTGCCATGCCGGTGCCATGCCGGTGCCATGCCGGTGCCATGCCGTGCCATGCCGGTGCCATGCCGTGCCATGCCAGTGCCATGCCGTGCCATGCCGGTGCCATGCCGTGCCATGACGGTGCCATGCCGTGCCATGCCGGTGCCATGCCGGTGCCATGCCATTCCATGCCATTCCATGCCATTCCATGCCATTCCATGCCATTCCATGCCATTCCATGCCATTCCATGCCATTCCATGCCATTCCATGCCATTCCATGCAATTCCATGCCATTCCATGCCATTCCATGCCATTCCATGCCATTCCATGCCATTCCATGCCATTCCATGCCATTCCATGCCATTCCATGCCATTCCATGCCGGTGCCATGCCATTCCATGCCATTCCATGCCATTCCATGCCATTCCATGCCATTCCATGCCATTCCATGCCATTCCATGCCATTACATGCCATTCCATGCCATTCCATGCCATTCCATGCCATTCCATGCCATTCCATGCCATTCCATGCCATTCCATGCCATTCCATGCCATTCCATGCCATTCCATGCCATTCCATGCCATTCCATGCCATTCCATGCCATTCCATGCCATTCCATGCCATTCCATGCCATTCCATGCCATTCCATGCCATTCCATGCCATTCCATGCCATTCAATGCCGTGCCATGCCGTGCCATGCCGTGCCATGCGGTGCCATGCCATTCCATGCCATTCCATGCCATTCCATGCCATTCAATGCCATTCAATGCCATTCCATGCCGTGCCATGCCGTGCCATGCCGGTGCCATGCCGTGCCATGCCGGTGCCATGCCGTGCCATGCCGGTGCCATGCCGTGCCATGCCGGTGCCATGCCGTGCCATGCCGGTGCCATGCCGTGCCATGCCGGTGCCATGCCGTGCCATGCCGGTGCCATGCCGTGCCATGCCGGTGCCATGCCGGTGCCATGCCATTCCATGCCATTCCATGCCATTCCATGCCATTCCATGCCATTCCATGCCATTCCATGCCATTCCATGCCATTCCATGCCATTCCATGCCATTCCATGCCATTCCATGCAATTCCATGCCATTCCATGCCATTCCATGCAATTCCATGCCATTCCATGCCATTCCATGCCATTCCATGCCATTCCATGCCATTCCATGCCATTCCATGCCATTCCATGCCATTCCATGCCGGTGCCATGCCATTCCATGCCATTCCATGCCATTCCATGCCATTCCATGCCATTCCATGCCATTACATGCCATTCCATGCCATTCCATGCCATTCCATGCCATTCCATGCCATTCCATGCCATTCCATGCCATTCCATGCCATTCCATGCCATTCCATGCCATTCCATGCCATTCCATGCCATTCCATGCCATTCCATGCCATTCCATGCCATTCCATGCCATTCCATGCCATTCAATGCCGTGCCATGCCGTGCCATGCCGTGCCATGCGGTGCCATGCCATTCCATGCCATTCCATGCCATTCCATGCCATTCAATGCCATTCAATGCCATTCCATGCCGTGCCATGCCGTGCCATGCCGGTGCCATGCCGTGCCATGCCGGTGCCATGCCGTGCCATGCCGGTGCCATGCCGTGCCATGCCGGTGCCATGCCGTGCCATGCCGGTGCCATGCCGTGCCATGCCGGTGCCATGCCGTGCCATGCCGGTGCCATGCCGTGCCATGCCGGTGCCATGCCGTGCCATGCCGGTGCCATGCCGTGCCATGCCGGTGCCATGCCGTGCCATGCCGGTGCCATGCCGTGCCATGCCGGTGCCATGCCGTGCCATGCCGGTGCCATGCCGTGCCATGCCGGTGCCATGCCGGTGCCATGCCGGTGCCATGCCGGTGCCATGCCGGTGCCATGCCGGTGCCATGCCGGTGCCATGCCGGTGCCATGCCGGTGCCATGCCGGTGCCATGCCATTCCATGCCATTCCATGCAATTCCATGCCATTCCATGCCATTCCATGCCATTCCATGCCATTCCATGCCATTCCATGCCATTCCGTGCCATGCCGTGCCATGCCGTGCCATGCCGGTGCCATGCCATTCCATGCCGGTGCCATGCCATTCCATGCCATTCCATGCCATTCCATGCTATTCCATGTCATTCCATGCTATTCGATGCCATTCCATGCCATTCCATGCCATTCCATGCCATTCCATGCCATTCCATGCCATTCCATGCCATTCCATGCCATTCCATGCCATTCCATGCCATTCCATGCCATTCCATGCCATTCAATGCCGTGCCATGCCGTGCCATGCCGGTGCCATGCCGGTGCCATGCCGGTGCCATGCCGGTGCCATGCCGGTGCCATGCCGGTGCCATGCCGGTGCCATGCCGGTGCCATGCCGGTGCCATGCCGGTGCCATGCCGGTGCCATGCCGGTGCCATGCCGGTGCCATGCCGGTGCCATGCCGGTGCCATGCCGGTGCCATGCCGGTGCCATGCCATTCCATGCCATTCCATGCCATTCCATGCCATTCCATGCAATTCCATGCCATTCCATGCAATTCCATGCCATTCCATGCCATTCCATGCCATTCCATGCCATTCCATGCCATTCCATGCCATTCCATGCCATTCCATGCCATTCCATGCCATTCCATGCCATTCCATGCCATTCCATGCCATTCCATGCCATTCCATGCCATGCCGGTGCCATGCCATTCCATGCCATTCCATGCCATTCCATGCCATTCCATGCCATTCCATGCCATTCCATGCCATTCCATGCCATTCCATGCCATTCCATGCCATTCCATGCCATTCCATGCCATTCCATGCTATTCCATGCCATTCCATGCTATTCCATGCCATTCCATGCCATTCCATGCCATTCCATGCCATTCCATGCCATTCCATGCCATTCCATGCCATTCCATGCCATTCCATGCCATTCAATGCCGTGCCATGCCGTGCCATGCCGGTGCCATGCCGTGCCATGCCGGTGCCATGCCGTGCCATGCCGGTGCCATGCCGTGCCATGCCGGTGCCATGCCGTGCCATGCCGGTGCCATGCCGTGCCATGCCGGTGCCATGCCGTGCCATGCCGGTGCCATGCCGTGCCATGCCGGTGCCATGCCGTGCCATGCCGGTGCCTAGCCGTGCCATGCCGGTGCCATGCCGTGCCATGCCGGTGCCATGCCGTGCCATGCCGGTGCCATGCCGTGCCATGCCGGTGCCATGCCGTGCCATGCCGGTGCCATGCCGTGCCATGCCGGTGCCATGCCGTGCCATGCCGGTGCCATGCCGTGCCATGCCGGTGCCATGCCGTGCCATGCCGGTGCCATGCCGTGCCATGCCGGTGCCATGCCGTGCCATGCCGGTGCCATGCCGTGCCATGCCGGTGCCATGCCGTGCCATGCCGGTGCCATGCCGTGCCATGCCGGTGCCATGCCGTGCCATGCCGGTGCCATGCCGTGCCATGCCGGTGCCATGCCGTGCCATGCCGGTGCCATGCCGTGCCATGCCGGTGCCATGCCGTGCCATGCCGGTGCCATGCCGTGCCATGCCGTGCCATGCCGTGCCATGCCGTGCCATGCCGTGCCATGCCGGTGCCATGCCGGTGCCATGCCGGTGCCATGCCGGTGCCATGCCGGTGCCATGCCGGTGCCATGCCGGTGCCATGCCGTGCCATGCCGGTGCCATGCCGTGCCATGCCGGTGCCATGCCGTGCCATGCCGTGCCATGCCGTGCCATGCCGTGCCATGCCGGTGCCATGCCGTGCCATGCCGGTGCCATGCCGGTGCCATGCCGGTGCCATGCCGGTGCCATGCCGGTGCCATGCCGGTGCCATGCCGGTGCCATGCCGGTGCCATGCCGGTGCCATGCCGGTGCCATGCCGGTGCCATGCCGGTGCCATGCCGGTGCCATGCCATTCCATGCCATTCCATGCCATTCCATGCCATTCCATGCAATTCCATGCCATTCCATGCCATTCCATGCCATTCCATGCCATTCCATGCCATTCCATGCCATTCCATGCCATTCCATGCCATTCCGTGCCATGCCGTGCCATGCCGTGCCATGCCGGTGCCATGCCATTCCATGCCGGTGCCATGCCATTCCATGCCATTCCATGCCATTCCATGCTATTCCATGCCATTCCATGCCATTCCATGCCATTCCATGCCATTCCATGCCATTCCATGCCATTCCATGCCATTCCATGCCATTCAATGCCGTGCCATGCCGTGCCATGCCGTGCCATGCCGGTGCCATGCCGTGCCATGCCGGTGCCATGCCGGTGCCATGCCGGTGCCATGCCGGTGCCATGCCGGTGCCATGCCGGTGCCATGCCGGTGCCATGCCATTCCATGCCGGTGCCATGCCATTCCATGCCATTCCATGCCATTCCATGCCATTCCATGCCATTCCATGCCATTCCATGCCATTCCATGCCATTCCATGCCATTCAATGCCGTGCCATGCCGTGCCATGCCGTGCCATGCCGTGCCATGCCGGTGCCATGCCGGTGCCATGCCGTGCCATGCCGGTGCCATGCCGGTGCCATGCCGGTGCCATGCCGGTGCCATGCCGGTGCCATGCCATTCCATGCCGGTGCCATGCCATTCCATGCCATTCCATGCCATTCCATGCCATTCCATGCCATTCCATGCCATTCCATGCCATTCCATGCCATTCCATGCCATTCCATGCCATTCCATGCCATTCCATGCCATTCCATGCCATTCCATGCCATTCCATGCCATTCCATGCCATTCCATGCCATTCCATGCCATTCCATGCCATTCCATGCCATTCCATGCCATTCCATGCCATTCCATGCCATTCCATGCCATTCCATGCCATTCCATGCCATTCCATGCCATTCCATGCCATTCCATGCCATTCCATGCCATTCCATGCCATTCCATGCCATTCCATGCCATTCCATGCCATTCAATGCCGTGCCATGCCGTGCCATGCCGTGCCATGCCGGTGCCATGCCGTGCCATGCCGGTGCCATGCCGTGCCATGCCGGTGCCATGCCGTGCCATGCCGGTGCCATGCCGTGCCATGCCGGTGCCAAGCCGTGCCATGCCGGTGCCAAGCCGTGCCATGCCGGTGCCATGCCGTGCCATGCCGGTGCCATGCCGTGCCATGCCGGTGCCATGCCGTGCCATGCCGGTGCCATGCCGTGCCATGCCGGTGCCATGCCGTGCCATGCCGGTGCCATGCCGTGCCATGCCGGTGCCATGCCGTGCCATGCCGTGCCATGCCGTGCCATGCCGTGCCATGCCGTGCCATGCCGTGCCATGCCGGTGCCATGCCGGTGCCATGCCGGTGCCATGCCATTCCATGCGATGCCGGTGCCATGCCGTGCCATGCCGGTGCCATGCCGTGCCATGCCGGTGCCATGCCGTGCCATGCCGGTGCCATGCCGGTGCCATGCCGGTGCCATGCCATTCCATGCCATTCCATGCCATTCCATGCCATTCCATGCCATTCCATGCCATTCCATGCCATTCCATGCCATTCCATGCCATTCCATGCCATTCCATGCCATTCCATGCCATTCCATGCCATTCCATGCCATTCCATGCCATTCCATGCCATTCCATGCCATTCCATGCCATTCCATGCCATTCCATGCCATTCCATGCCATTCCATGCCATTCCATGCCATTCCATGCCATTCCATGCCATTCCATGCCATTCCATGCCATTCCATGCCATTCCATGCCATTCCATGCCAATCCATGCCATTCCATGCCATTCCATGCCATTCCATGCCATTCCATGCCATTCCATGCCATTCCATGCCATTCCATGCCATTCCATGCCATTCCATGCCATTCCATGCCATTCCATGCCATTCCATGCCATTCCATGCCATTCCATGCCATTCAATGCCATTCAATGCCATTCCATGCCGTGCCATGCCGTGCCATGCCGTGCCATGCCGTGCCATGCCGTGCCATGCCGTGCCATGCCGGTGCCATGCCGGTGCCATGCCGTGCCATGCCGTGCCATGCCGTGCCATGCCGTGCCATGCCGTGCCATGCCGGTGCCATGCCGGTGCCATGCCGTGCCATGCCGGTGCCATGCCGTGCCATGCCGTGCCATGCCGGTGCCATGCCGTGCCATGCCGGTGCCATGCCGTGCCATGCCGGTGCCATGCCGGTGCCATGCCGGTGCCATGCCGGTGCCATGCCGTGCCATGCCGGTGCCATGCCGTGCCATGCCAGTGCCATGCCGTGCCATGCCGGTGCCATGCCGTGCCATGACGGTGCCATGCCGTGCCATGCCGGTGCCATGCCGGTGCCATGCCATTCCATGCCATTCCATGCCATTCCATGCCATTCCATGCCATTCCATGCCATTCCATGCCATTCCATGCCATTCCATGCCATTCCATGCCATTCCATGCAATTCCATGCCATTCCATGCCATTCCATGCCATTCCATGCCATTCCATGCCATTCCATGCCATTCCATGCCATTCCATGCCATTCCATGCCATTCCATGCCGGTGCCATGCCATTCCATGCCATTCCATGCCATTCCATGCCATTCCATGCCATTCCATGCCATTCCATGCCATTCCATGCCATTACATGCCATTCCATGCCATTCCATGCCATTCCATGCCATTCCATGCCATTCCATGCCATTCCATGCCATTCCATGCCATTCCATGCCATTCCATGCCATTCCATGCCATTCCATGCCATTCCATGCCATTCCATGCCATTCCATGCCATTCCATGCCATTCCATGCCATTCCATGCCATTCCATGCCATTCCATGCCATTCCATGCCATTCCATGCCATTCCATGCCATTCAATGCCGTGCCATGCCGTGCCATGCCGTGCCATGCGGTGCCATGCCATTCCATGCCGTTCCATGCCATTCCATGCCATTCAATGCCATTCAATGCCATTCCATGCCGTGCCATGCCGTGCCATGCCGGTGCCATGCCGTGCCATGCCGGTGCCATGCCGTGCCATGCCGGTGCCATGCCGTGCCATGCCGGTGCCATGCCGTGCCATGCCGGTGCCATGCCGTGCCATGCCGGTGCCATGCCGTGCCATGCCGGTGCCATGCCGTGCCATGCCGGTGCCATGCCGGTGCCATGCCATTCCATGCCATTCCATGCCATTCCATGCCATTCCATGCCATTCCATGCCATTCCATGCCATTCCATGCCATTCCATGCCATTCCATGCCATTCCATGCCATTCCATGCCATTCCATGCAATTCCATGCCATTCCATGCCATTCCATGCAATTCCATGCCATTCCATGCCATTCCATGCCATTCCATGCCATTCCATGCCATTCCATGCCATTCCATGCCATTCCATGCCATTCCATGCCGGTGCCATGCCATTCCATGCCATTCCATGCCATTCCATGCCATTCCATGCCATTCCATGCCATTCCATGCCATTACATGCCATTCCATGCCATTCCATGCCATTCCATGCCATTCCATGCCATTCCATGCCATTCCATGCCATTCCATGCCATTCCATGCCATTCCATGCCATTCCATGCCATTCCATGCCATTCCATGCCATTCCATGCCATTCCATGCCATTCCATGCCATTCCATGCCATTCCATGCCATTCCATGCCATTCCATGCCATTCCATGCCATTCCATGCCATTCCATGCCATTCCATGCCATTCCATGCCATTCAATGCCGTGCCATGCCGTGCCATGCCGTGCCATGCGGTGCCATGCCATTCCATGCCATTCCATGCCATTCCATGCCATTCAATGCCATTCAATGCCATTCCATGCCGTGCCATGCCGTGCCATGCCGGTGCCATGCCGTGCCATGCCGGTGCCATGCCGTGCCATGCCGGTGCCATGCCGTGCCATGCCGGTGCCATGCCGTGCCATGCCGGTGCCATGCCGTGCCATGCCGGTGCCATGCCGTGCCATGCCGGTGCCATGCCGTGCCATGCCGGTGCCATGCCGTGCCATGCCGGTGCCATGCCGTGCCATGCCGGTGCCATGCCGTGCCATGCCGGTGCCATGCCGTGCCATGCCGGTGCCATGCCGGTGCCATGCCGGTGCCATGCCGGTGCCATGCCGGTGCCATGCCGGTGCCATGCCGGTGCCATGCCGGTGCCATGCCATTCCATGCCATTCCATGCCATTCCATGCCATTCCATGCCATTCCATGCCATTCCATGCCATTCCATGCCATTCCATGCCATTCCGTGCCATGCCGTGCCATGCCGTGCCATGCCGGTGCCATGCCATTCCATGCCGGTGCCATGCCATTCCATGCCATTCCATGCCATTCCATGCTATTCCATGCCATTCCATGCTATTCGATGCCATTCCATGCCATTCCATGCCATTCCATGCCATTCCATGCCATTCCATGCCATTCCATGCCATTCCATGCCATTCCATGCCATTCCATGCCATTCCATGCCATTCCATGCCATTCCATGCCATTCAATGCCGTGCCATGCCGTGCCATGCCGGTGCCATGCCGGTGCCATGCCGGTGCCATGCCGGTGCCATGCCGGTGCCATGCCGGTGCCATGCCGGTGCCATGCCGGTGCCATGCCGGTGCCATGCCGGTGCCATGCCGGTGCCATGCCGGTGCCATGCCGGTGCCATGCCGGTGCCATGCCGGTGCCATGCCGGTGCCATGCCGGTGCCATGCCGGTGCCATGCCGGTGCCATGCCATTCCATGCCATTCCATGCCATTCCATGCCATTCCATGCAATTCCATGCCATTCCATGCAATTCCATGCCATTCCATGCCATTCCATGCCATTCCATGCCATTCCATGCCATTCCATGCCATTCCATGCCATTCCATGCCATTCCATGCCATTCCATGCCATTCCATGCCATGCCGGTGCCATGCCATTCCATGCCATTCCATGCCATTCCATGCCATTCCATGCCATTCCATGCCATTCCATGCCATTCCATGCCATTCCATGCTATTCCATGCCATTCCATGCTATTCCATGCCATTCCATGCCATTCCATGCCATTCCATGCCATTCCATGCCATTCCATGCCATTCCATGCCATTCCATGCCATTCCATGCCATTCAATGCCGTGCCATGCCGTGCCATGCCGGTGCCATGCCGTGCCATGCCGGTGCCGTGCCGTGCCATGCCGGTGCCATGCCGTGCCATGCCGGTGCCATGCCGTGCCATGCCGGTGCCATGCCGTGCCATGCCGGTGCCATGCCGTGCCATGCCGGTGCCATGCCGTGCCATGCCGGTGCCATGCCGTGCCATGCCGGTGCCATGCCGTGCCATGCCGGTGCCATGCCGTGCCATGCCGGTGCCTAGCCGTGCCATGCCGGTGCCATGCCGTGCCATGCCGGTGCCATGCCGTGCCATGCCGGTGCCATGCCGTGCCATGCCGGTGCCATGCCGTGCCATGCCGGTGCCATGCCGTGCCATGCCGGTGCCATGCCGTGCCATGCCGGTGCCATGCCGTGCCATGCCGGTGCCATGCCGTGCCATGCCGGTGCCATGCCGTGCCATGCCGGTGCCATGCCGTGCCATGCCGGTGCCATGCCGTGCCATGCCGGTGCCATGCCGTGCCATGCCGTGCCATGCCGTGCCATGCCGTGCCATGCCGTGCCATGCCGTGCCATGCCGGTGCCATGCCGGTGCCATGCCGGTGCCATGCCGGTGCCATGCCGGTGCCATGCCGGTGCCATGCCGGTGCCATGCCGGTGCCATGCCGGTGCCATGCCGGTGCCATGCCGGTGCCATGCCGGTGCCATGCCGGTGCCATGCCGGTGCCATGCCGGTGCCATGCCGGTGCCATGCCGGTGCCATGCCGGTGCCATGCCGGTGCCATGCCGTGCCATGCCGGTGCCATGCCGGTGCCATGCCGGTGCCATGCCGGTGCCATGCCGGTGCCATGCCGTGCCATGCCGGTGCCATGCCGGTGCCATGCCATTCCATGCCATTCCATGCCATTCCATGCCATTCCATGCCATTCCATGCCATTCCATGCCATTCCATGCCATTCCATGCCATTCCATGCAATTCCATGCCATTCCATGCCATTCCATGCCATTCCATGCCATTCCATGCCATTCCATGCCATTCCATGCCATTCCATGCCATTCCATGCCATTCCATGCCATTCCATGCCATTCCATGCCATTCCATGCCATTCAATGCCGTGCCATGCCATGCCGTGCCATTCCATGCCATTCCATGCCATTCCATGCCATTCCATGCCATTCCATGCCATTCCATGCCATTCCATGCCATTCCATGCCATTCCATGCCATTCCATGCCATTCCATGCCATTCAATGCCATTCAATGCCATTCCATGCCGTGCCATGCCGTGCCATGCCGGTGCCATGCCGTGCCATGCCGGTGCCATGCCGTGCCATGCCGGTGCCATGCCGGTGCCATGCCGTGCCATGCCGGTGCCATGCCGGTGCCATGCCGGTGCCATGCCGGTGCCATGCCGGTGCCATGCCGGTGCCATGCCGGTGCCATGCCGGTGCCATGCCGGTGCCATGCCGGTGCCATGCCGGTGCCATGCCGGTGCCATGCCGGTGCCATGCCGGTGCCATGCCGGTGCCATGCCGGTGCCATGCCGGTGCCATGCCGGTGCCATGCCGGTGCCATGCCGGTGCCATGCCATTCCATGCCATTCCATGCAATTCCATGCCATTCCATGCCATTCCATGCCATTCCATGCCATTCCATGCCATTCCATGCCATTCCATGCCATTCCGTGCCATTCCATGCCATTCCATGCCATTCCATGCCATTCCATGCCATTCCATGCCATTCCGTGCCATGCCGTGCCATGCCGTGCCATGCCGGTGCCATGCCATTCCATGCCATTCCATGCCATTCCATGCCATTCCATGCCGGTGCCATGCCATTCCATGCCATTCCATGCCATTCCATGCTATTCCATGCCATTCCATGCCATTCCATGCCATTCCATGCCATTCCATGCCATTCCATGCCATTCCATGCCATTCCATGCCATTCCATGCCATTCCGTGCCATGCCGTGCCATGCCGTGCCATGCCGGTGCCATGCCATTCCATGCCATTCCATGCCATTCCATGCCGGTGCCATGCCATTCCATGCCATTCCATGCCATTCCATGCTATTCCATGCCATTCCATGCCATTCCATGCCATTCCATGCCATTCCATGCCATTCCATGCCATTCCATGCCATTCCATGCCATTCCATGCCATTCCATGCCATTCCATGCCATTCCATGCCATTCCATGCCATTCCATGCCATTCCATGCCATTCCATGCCGTTCCATGCCATTCAATGCCGTGCCATGCCGTGCCATGCCGTGCCATGCCGTGCCATGCCGGTGCCATGCCGTGCCATGCCGGTGCCATGCCGTGCCATGCCGGTGCCATGCCGTGCCATGCCGGTGCCATGCCGTGCCATGCCGGTGCCATGCCGTGCCATGCCGGTGCCATGCCGTGCCATGCCGGTGCCATGCCGTGCCATGCCGGTGCCATGCCGTGCCATGCCGGTGCCATGCCGTGCCATGCCGGTGCCATACCGTGCCATGCCGGTGCCATGCCGTGCCATGCCGTGCCATGCCGGTGCCATGCCGTGCCATGCCGTGCCATGCCGTGCCATGCCGGTGCCATGCCGGTGCCATGCCATTCCATGCCATTCCATGCCATTCCATGCCATTCCATGCCATTCCATGCCATTCCATGCCATTCCATGCCATTCCATGCCATTCCATGCCATTCCATGCCATTCCGTGCCATGCCGTGCCATGCCGTGCCATGCCGTGCCATGCCGGTGCCATGCCATTCCATGCCATTCCATGCCATTCCATGCCGGTGCCATGCCATTCCATGCCATTCCATGCCATTCCATGCCATTCCATGCCATTCCATGCCATTCCATGCCATTCCATGCCATTCCATGCCATTCCATGCCATTCCATGCCATTCCATGCCATTCCATGCCATTCCATGCCATTCCATGCCATTCCATGCCATTCCATGCCATTCCATGCCATTCCATGCCATTCCATGCCATTCCATGCCATTCCATGCCATTCCATGCCATTCCATGCCATTCCATGCCATTCCATGCCATTCCATGCCATTCCATGCCATTCCATGCCATTCCATGCCATTCCATGCCATTCCATGCCATTCCATGCCATTCCATGCCATTCCATGCCATTCCATGCCATTCCATGCCATTCCATGCCATTCCATGCCATTCCATGCCATTCCATGCCATTCCATGCCATTCCATGCCATTCCATGCCATTCCATGCCATTCCATGCCATTCCATGCCATTCCATGCCATTCCATGCCATTCCATGCCATTCCATGCCATTCCATGCCATTCCATGCCATTCCATGCCGTTCCATGCCATTCAATGCCGTGCCATGCCGTGCCATGCCGTTCCATGCCATTCAATGCCGTGCCATGCCGTGCCATGCCGGTGCCATGCCGGTGCCATGCCGGTGCCATGCCGGTGCCATGCCGGTGCCATGCCGGTGCCATGCAATTCCATGCCATTCCATGCCATTCCATGCCATTCCATGCCATTCCATGCCATTCCATGCCATTCCATGCCATTCCATGCCATTCCATGCCATTCCATGCCATTCCATGCCATTCCATGCCATTCCATGCCATTCCATGCCATTCCATGCCATTCCATGCCATTCCATGCCATTCCATGCCATTCCATGCCATGCCGGTGCCATGCCATTCCATGCCATTCCATGCCATTCCATGCCATTCCATGCCATTCCATGCCATTCCATGCCATTCCATGCCATTCCATGCCATTCCATGCTATTCCATGCCATTCCATGCTATTCCATGCCATTCCATGCCATTCCATGCCATTCCATGCCATTCCATGCCATTCCATGCCATTCCATGCCATTCAATGCCGTGCCATGCCATTCCATGCCATTCAATGCCGTGCCATGCCGTGCCATGCCGTGCCATGCCGTGCCATGCCGTGCCATGCCGGTGCCATGCCGTGCCATGCCGGTGCCATGCCGTGCCATGCCGGTGCCATGCCGTGCCATGCCGGTGCCATGCCGTGCCATGCCGGTGCCATGCCGTGCCATGCCGGTGCCATGCCGTGCCATGCCGGTGCCATGCCGTGCCATGCCGGTGCCATGCCGTGCCATGCCGGTGCCATGCCGTGCCATGCCGGTGCCATGCCGTGCCATGCCGGTGCCTAGCCGTGCCATGCCGGTGCCATGCCGTGCCATGCCGGTGCCATGCCGTGCCATGCCGGTGCCATGCCGTGCCATGCCGGTGCCATGCCGTGCCATGCCGGTGCCATGCCGTGCCATGCCGGTGCCATGCCGTGCCATGCCGGTGCCATGCCGTGCCATGCCGGTGCCATGCCGTGCCATGCCGGTGCCATGCCGTGCCATGCCGGTGCCATGCCGTGCCATGCCGGTGCCATGCCGTGCCATGCCGGTGCCATGCCGTGCCATGCCGGTGCCATGCCGTGCCATGCCGGTGCCATGCCGTGCCATGCCGGTGCCATGCCGTGCCATGCCGGTGCCATGCCGTGCCATGCCGGTGCCATGCCGTGCCATGCCGTGCCATGCCGTGCCATGCCGTGCCATGCCGTGCCATGCCGTGCCATGCCGGTGCCATGCCGGTGCCATGCCGGTGCCATGCCGGTGCCATGCCGGTGCCATGCCGGTGCCATGCCGGTGCCATGCCGGTGCCATGCCGGTGCCATGCCGGTGCCATGCCGGTGCCATGCCGGTGCCATGCCGGTGCCATGCCGGTGCCATGCCGGTGCCATGCCGGTGCCATGCCGTGCCATGCCGGTGCCATGCCGGTGCCATGCCGGTGCCATGCCGGTGCCATGCCGGTGTCATGCCGTGCCATGCCGGTGCCATGCCGGTGCCATGCCATTCCATGCCATTCCATGCCATTCCATGCCATTCCATGCCATTCCATGCCATTCCATGCCATTCCATGCCATTCCATGCCATTCCATGCAATTCCATGCCATTCCATGCCATTCCATGCCATTCCATGCCATTCCATGCCATTCCATGCCATTCCATGCCATTCCATGCCATTCCATGCCATTCCATGCCATTCCATGCCATTCCATGCCATTCCATGCCATTCCATGCCATTCAATGCCGTGCCATGCCATGCCGTGCCATTCCATGCCATTCCATGCCATTCCATGCCATTCCATGCCATTCCATGCCATTCCATGCCATTCCATGCCATTCCATGCCATTCCATGCCATTCCATGCCATTCAATGCCATTCAATGCCATTCCATGCCGTGCCATGCCGTGCCATGCCGTGCCATGCCGTGCCATGCCGTGCCATGCCGTGCCATGCCGTGCCATGCCGTGCCATGCCGTGCAATGCCGTGCCATGCCGGTGCCATGCCGGTGCCATGCCGTGCCATGCCGTGCCATGCCGTGCCATGCCGTGCCATGCCGTGCCATGCCGGTGCCATGCCGGTGCCATGCCGTGCCATGCCGGTGCCATGCCGTGCCATGCCGGTGCCATGCCGTGCCATGCCGGTGCCATGCCGTGCCATGCCGGTGCCATGCCGGTGCCATGCCGGTGCCATGCCGGTGCCATGCCGTGCCATGCCGGTGCCATGCCGTGCCATGCCAGTGCCATGCCGTGCCATGCCGGTGCCATGCCGTGCCATGCCGGTGCCATGCCGTGCCATGCCGGTGCCATGCCGGTGCCATGCCATTCCATGCCGTGCCATGCCGGTGCCATGCCGGTGCCATGCCATTCCATGCCATTCCATGCCATTCCATGCCATTCCATGCCATTCCATGCCATTCCATGCAATTCCATGCCATTCCATGCCATTCCATGCAATTCCATGCCATTCCATGCCATTCCATGCCATTCCATGCCATTCCATGCCATTCCGTGCCATGCCGTGCCATGCCGTGCCATGCCGGTGCCATGCCATTCCATGCCATTCCATGCCATTCCATGCCGGTGCCATGCCATTCCATGCCATTCCATGCCATTCCATGCTATTCCATGCCATTCCATGCCATTCCATGCCATTCCATGCCATTCCATGCCATTCCATGCCATTCCATGCCATTCCATGCCATTCCATGCCATTCCATGCCATTCCATGCCATTCCATGCCATTCCATGCCATTCCATGCCATTCCATGCCATTCCATGCCATTCCATGCCATTCCATGCCATTCCATGCCATTCCATGCCATTCCGTGCCATGCCGTGCCATGCCGTGCCATGCCGGTGCCATGCCATTCCATGCCATTCCATGCCATTCCATGCTATTCCATGCCATTCCATGCCATTCCATGCCATTCCATGCCATTCCATGCCATTCCATGCCATTCCATGCCATTCCATGCCATTCCATGCCATTCCATGCCATTCCATGCCATTCCGTGCCATGCCGTGCCATGCCGTGCCATGCCGGTGCCATGCCATTCCATGCCATTCCATGCCATTCCATGCCGGTGCCATGCCATTCCATGCCATTCCATGCCATTCCATGCTATTCCATGCCATTCCATGCCATTCCATGCCATTCCATGCCATTCCATGCCATTCCATGCCATTCCATGCCATTCCATGCCATTCCATGCCATTCCATGCCATTCCATGCCGTTCCATGCCATTCAATGCCGTGCCATGCCGTGCCATGCCGTGCCATGCCGTGCCATGCCGGTGCCATGCCGTGCCATGCCGGTGCCATGCCGTGCCATGCCGGTGCCATGCCGTGCCATGCCGGTGCCATGCCGTGCCATGCCGGTGCCATGCCGTGCCATGCCGGTGCCATGCCGTGCCATGCCGGTGCCATGCCGTGCCATGCCGGTGCCATGCCGTGCCATGCCGGTGCCATACCGTGCCATGCCGGTGCCATGCCGTGCCATGCCGTGCCATGCCGGTGCCATGCCGTGCCATGCCGTGCCATGCCGTGCCATGCCGGTGCCATGCCGGTGCCATGCCATTCCATGCCATTCCATGCCATTCCATGCCATTCCATGCCATTCCATGCCATTCCATGCCATTCCATGCCATTCCATGCCATTCCATGCCATTCCATGCCATTCCATGCCATTCCGTGCCATGCCGTGCCATGCCGTGCCATGCCGTGCCATGCCGGTGCCATGCCGTGCCATGCCGGTGCCATACCGTGCCATGCCGGTGCCATGCCGTGCCATGCCGTGCCATGCCGGTGCCATGCCGTGCCATGCCGTGCCATGCCGTGCCATGCCGGTGCCATGCCGGTGCCATGCCATTCCATGCCATTCCATGCCATTCCATGCCATTCCATGCCATTCCATGCCATTCCATGCCATTCCATGCCATTCCATGCCATTCCATGCCATTCCATGCAATTCCATGCCATTCCATGCCATTCCATGCCATTCCATGCCATTCCATGCCATTCCATGCCATTCCATGCCATTCCATGCCATTCCATGCCATTCCATGCCATTCCGTGCCATGCCGTGCCATGCCGTGCCATGCCGTGCCATGCCGGTGCCATGCCATTCCATGCCATTCCATGCCGGTGCCATGCCATTCCATGCCATTCCATGCCATTCCATGCCATTCCATGCCATTCCATGCCATTCCATGCCATTCCATGCCATTCCATGCCATTCCATGCCATTCCATGCCATTCCATGCCATTCCATGCCATTCCATGCCATTCCATGCCATTCCATGCCATTCCATGCCATTCCATGCCATTCCATGCCATTCCATGCCATTCCATGCCATTCCATGCCATTCCATGCCATTCCATGCCATTCCATGCCATTCCATGCCATTCCATGCCATTCCATGCCATTCCATGCCATTCCATGCCATTCCATGCCATTCCATGCCATTCCATGCCATTCCATGCCATTCCATGCCATTCCATGCCATTCCATGCCATTCCATGCCATTCCATGCCATTCCATGCCATTCCATGCCATTCCATGCCATTCCATGCCATTCCATGCCATTCCATGCCATTCCATGCCATTCCATGCCATTCCGTGCCATGCCATTCCATGCCATTCCATGCCATTCCATGCCATTCCATGCCATTCCATGCCATTCCATGCCATTCCATGCCATTCCATGCCATTCCATGCCATTCCATGCCATTCCATGCCATTCCATGCCATTCCATGCCATTCCATGCCATTCCATGCCATTCCATGCCATTCCATGCCATTCCATGCCATTCCATGCCATTCCGTGCCATGCCGGTGCCATGCCGTGCCATGCCGGTGCCATGCCGTGCCATGCCGTGCCATGCCGTGCCATGCCGTGCCATGCCGGTGCCATGCCGTGCCATGCCGGTGCCATGCCGTGCCATGCCGGTGCCATGCCGTGCCATGCCGGTGCCATGCCGTGCCATGCCGGTGCCATGCCGTGCCATGCCGGTGCCATGCCGTGCCATGCCGGTGCCATGCCGTGCCATGCCGGTGCCATGCCGTGCCATGCCGGTGCCATGCCGTGCCATGCCGGTGCCATACCGTGCCATGCCGGTGCCATGCCGTGCCATGCCGTGCCATGCCGGTGCCATGCCGTGCCATGCCGTGCCATGCCGTGCCATGCCGGTGCCATGCCGGTGCCATGCCATTCCATGCCATTCCATGCCATTCCATGCCATTCCATGCCATTCCATGCCATTCCATGCCATTCCATGCCATTCCATGCCATTCCATGCCATTCCATGCCATTCCATGCCATTCCGTGCCATGCCGTGCCATGCCGTGCCATGCCGTGCCATGCCGGTGCCATGCCATTCCATGCCATTCCATGCCGGTGCCATGCCATTCCATGCCATTCCATGCCATTCCATGCCATTCCATGCCATTCCATGCCATTCCATGCCATTCCATGCCATTCCATGCCATTCCATGCCATTCCATGCCATTCCATGCCATTCCATGCCATTCCATGCCATTCCATGCCATTCCATGCCATTCCATGCCATTCCATGCCATTCCATGCCATTCCATGCCATTCCATGCCATTCCATGCCATTCCATGCCATTCCATGCCATTCCATGCCATTCCATGCCATTCCATGCCATTCCATGCCATTCCATGCCATTCCATGCCATTCCATGCCATTCCATGCCATTCCATGCCATTCCATGCCATTCCATGCCATTCCATGCCATTCCATGCCATTCCATGCCATTCCATGCCATTCCGTGCCATGCCGTGCCATGCCGTGCCATGCCGTGCCATGCCGGTGCCATGCCATTCCATGCCATTCCATGCCATTCCATGCCGGTGCCATGCCATTCCATGCCATTCCATGCCATTCCATGCTATTCCATGCCATTCCATGCCATTCCATGCCATTCCATGCCATTCCATGCCATTCCATGCCATTCCATGCCATTCCATGCCATTCCATGCCATTCCATGCCATTCCATGCCGTTCCATGCCATTCAATGCCGTGCCATGCCGTGCCATGCCGTGCCATGCCGTGCCATGCCGGTGCCATGCCGTGCCATGCCGGTGCCATGCCGTGCCATGCCGGTGCCATGCCGTGCCATGCCGGTGCCATGCCGTGCCATGCCGGTGCCATGCCGTGCCATGCCGGTGCCATGCCGTGCCATGCCGGTGCCATGCCGTGCCATGCCGGTGCCATGCCGTGCCATGCCGGTGCCATGCCGTGCCATGCCGGTGCCATGCCGTGCCATGCCGGTGCCATACCGTGCCATGCCGGTGCCATGCCGTGCCATGCCGTGCCATGCCGGTGCCATGCCGTGCCATGCCGTGCCATGCCGTGCCATGCCGGTGCCATGCCGGTGCCATGCCATTCCATGCCATTCCATGCCATTCCATGCCATTCCATGCCATTCCATGCCATTCCATGCCATTCCATGCCATTCCGTGCCATGCCGTGCCATGCCGTGCCATGCCGTGCCATGCCGGTGCCATGCCATTCCATGCCATTCCATGCCATTCCATGCCGGTGCCATGCCATTCCATGCCATTCCATGCCATTCCATGCCATTCCATGCCATTCCATGCCATTCCATGCCATTCCATGCCATTCCATGCCATTCCATGCCATTCCATGCCATTCCATGCCATTCCATGCCATTCCATGCCATTCCATGCCATTCCATGCCATTCCATGCCATTCCATGCCATTCCATGCCATTCCATGCCATTCCATGCCATTCCATGCCATTCCATGCCATTCCATGCCATTCCATGCCATTCCATGCCATTCCATGCCATTCCATGCCATTCCATGCCATTCCATGCCATTCCATGCCATTCCATGCCGTTCCATGCCATTCAATGCCGTGCCATGCCGTGCCATGCCGTTCCATGCCATTCAATGCCGTGCCATGCCGTGCCATGCCGGTGCCATGCCGGTGCCATGCCGGTGCCATGCCGGTGCCATGCCGGTGCCATGCCGGTGCCATGCCGGTGCCATGCAATTCCATGCCATTCCATGCCATTCCATGCCATTCCATGCCATTCCATGCCATTCCATGCCATTCCATGCCATTCCATGCCATTCCATGCCATTCCATGCCATTCCATGCCATTCCATGCCATTCCATGCCATTCCATGCCATTCCATGCCATTCCATGCCATTCCATGCCATTCCATGCCATTCCATGCCATGCCGGTGCCATGCCATTCCATGCCATTCCATGCCATTCCATGCCATTCCATGCCATTCCATGCCATTCCATGCCATTCCATGCCATTCCATGCCATTCCATGCTATTCCATGCCATTCCATGCTATTCCATGCCATTCCATGCCATTCCATGCCATTCCATGCCATTCCATGCCATTCCATGCCATTCCATGCCATTCAATGCCGTGCCATGCCATTCCATGCCATTCAATGCCGTGCCATGCCGTGCCATGCCGTGCCATGCCGTGCCATGCCGTGCCATGCCGGTGCCATGCCGTGCCATGCCGGTGCCATGCCGTGCCATGCCGGTGCCATGCCGTGCCATGCCGGTGCCATGCCGTGCCATGCCGGTGCCATGCCGTGCCATGCCGGTGCCATGCCGTGCCATGCCGGTGCCATGCCGTGCCATGCCGGTGCCATGCCGTGCCATGCCGGTGCCATGCCGTGCCATGCCGGTGCCATGCCGTGCCATGCCGGTGCCTAGCCGTGCCATGCCGGTGCCATGCCGTGCCATGCCGGTGCCATGCCGTGCCATGCCGGTGCCATGCCGTGCCATGCCGGTGCCATGCCGTGCCATGCCGGTGCCATGCCGTGCCATGCCGGTGCCATGCCGTGCCATGCCGGTGCCATGCCGTGCCATGCCGGTGCCATGCCGTGCCATGCCGGTGCCATGCCGTGCCATGCCGGTGCCATGCCGTGCCATGCCGGTGCCATGCCGTGCCATGCCGGTGCCATGCCGTGCCATGCCGGTGCCATGCCGTGCCATGCCGGTGCCATGCCGTGCCATGCCGGTGCCATGCCGTGCCATGCCGGTGCCATGCCGTGCCATGCCGGTGCCATGCCGTGCCATGCCGTGCCATGCCGTGCCATGCCGTGCCATGCCGTGCCATGCCGTGCCATGCCGGTGCCATGCCGGTGCCATGCCGGTGCCATGCCGGTGCCATGCCGGTGCCATGCCGGTGCCATGCCGGTGCCATGCCGGTGCCATGCCGGTGCCATGCCGGTGCCATGCCGGTGCCATGCCGGTGCCATGCCGGTGCCATGCCGGTGCCATGCCGGTGCCATGCCGGTGCCATGCCGGTGCCATGCCGTGCCATGCCGGTGCCATGCCGGTGCCATGCCGGTGCCATGCCGGTGCCATGCCGGTGTCATGCCGTGCCATGCCGGTGCCATGCCGGTGCCATGCCATTCCATGCCATTCCATGCCATTCCATGCCATTCCATGCCATTCCATGCCATTCCATGCCATTCCATGCCA
The DNA here is from genome assembly GCA_963971235.1 of Cryptus armator. NCBI lineage: Eukaryota > Metazoa > Arthropoda > Insecta > Hymenoptera > Ichneumonidae > Cryptus > Cryptus armator. Next base: position 206,839 of record CAXARG010000203.1, on the reverse strand, counting down.
TTCCATGCCATTCCATGCAATTCCATGCCATTCCATGCCATTCCATGCCATTCCATGCCATTCCATGCCATTCCATGCCATTCCATGCCATTCCATGCCATTCCATGCCATTCCATGCCATTCCATGCCATTCCATGCCATTCCATGCCATTCCATGCCATTCAATGCCGTGCCATGCCATGCCGTGCCATTCCATGCCATTCCATGCCATTCCATGCCATTCCATGCCATTCCATGCCATTCCATGCCATTCCATGCCATTCCATGCCATTCCATGCCATTCCATGCCATTCAATGCCATTCAATGCCATTCCATGCCGTGCCATGCCGTGCCATGCCGTGCCATGCCGTGCCATGCCGTGCCATGCCGTGCCATGCCGTGCCATGCCGTGCCATGCCGTGCAATGCCGTGCCATGCCGGTGCCATGCCGGTGCCATGCCGTGCCATGCCGTGCCATGCCGTGCCATGCCGTGCCATGCCGTGCCATGCCGGTGCCATGCCGGTGCCATGCCGTGCCATGCCGGTGCCATGCCGTGCCATGCCGGTGCCATGCCGTGCCATGCCGGTGCCATGCCGTGCCATGCCGGTGCCATGCCGTGCCATGCCGGTGCCATGCCGGTGCCATGCCGGTGCCATGCCGGTGCCATGCCGTGCCATGCCGGTGCCATGCCGTGCCATGCCAGTGCCATGCCGTGCCATGCCGGTGCCATGCCGTGCCATGCCGGTGCCATGCCGTGCCATGCCGGTGCCATGCCGGTGCCATGCCATTCCATGCCGTGCCATGCCGGTGCCATGCCGGTGCCATGCCATTCCATGCCATTCCATGCCATTCCATGCCATTCCATGCCATTCCATGCCATTCCATGCAATTCCATGCCATTCCATGCCATTCCATGCAATTCCATGCCATTCCATGCCATTCCATGCCATTCCATGCCATTCCATGCCATTCCGTGCCATGCCGTGCCATGCCGTGCCATGCCGGTGCCATGCCATTCCATGCCATTCCATGCCATTCCATGCCGGTGCCATGCCATTCCATGCCATTCCATGCCATTCCATGCTATTCCATGCCATTCCATGCCATTCCATGCCATTCCATGCCATTCCATGCCATTCCATGCCATTCCATGCCATTCCATGCCATTCCATGCCATTCCATGCCATTCCATGCCATTCCATGCCATTCCATGCCATTCCATGCCATTCCATGCCATTCCATGCCATTCCATGCCATTCCATGCCATTCCATGCCATTCCATGCCATTCCGTGCCATGCCGTGCCATGCCGTGCCATGCCGGTGCCATGCCATTCCATGCCATTCCATGCCATTCCATGCTATTCCATGCCATTCCATGCCATTCCATGCCATTCCATGCCATTCCATGCCATTCCATGCCATTCCATGCCATTCCATGCCATTCCATGCCATTCCATGCCATTCCATGCCATTCCGTGCCATGCCGTGCCATGCCGTGCCATGCCGGTGCCATGCCATTCCATGCCATTCCATGCCATTCCATGCCGGTGCCATGCCATTCCATGCCATTCCATGCCATTCCATGCTATTCCATGCCATTCCATGCCATTCCATGCCATTCCATGCCATTCCATGCCATTCCATGCCATTCCATGCCATTCCATGCCATTCCATGCCATTCCATGCCATTCCATGCCGTTCCATGCCATTCAATGCCGTGCCATGCCGTGCCATGCCGTGCCATGCCGTGCCATGCCGGTGCCATGCCGTGCCATGCCGGTGCCATGCCGTGCCATGCCGGTGCCATGCCGTGCCATGCCGGTGCCATGCCGTGCCATGCCGGTGCCATGCCGTGCCATGCCGGTGCCATGCCGTGCCATGCCGGTGCCATGCCGTGCCATGCCGGTGCCATGCCGTGCCATGCCGGTGCCATACCGTGCCATGCCGGTGCCATGCCGTGCCATGCCGTGCCATGCCGGTGCCATGCCGTGCCATGCCGTGCCATGCCGTGCCATGCCGGTGCCATGCCGGTGCCATGCCATTCCATGCCATTCCATGCCATTCCATGCCATTCCATGCCATTCCATGCCATTCCATGCCATTCCATGCCATTCCATGCCATTCCATGCCATTCCATGCCATTCCATGCCATTCCGTGCCATGCCGTGCCATGCCGTGCCATGCCGTGCCATGCCGGTGCCATGCCGTGCCATGCCGGTGCCATACCGTGCCATGCCGGTGCCATGCCGTGCCATGCCGTGCCATGCCGGTGCCATGCCGTGCCATGCCGTGCCATGCCGTGCCATGCCGGTGCCATGCCGGTGCCATGCCATTCCATGCCATTCCATGCCATTCCATGCCATTCCATGCCATTCCATGCCATTCCATGCCATTCCATGCCATTCCATGCCATTCCATGCCATTCCATGCAATTCCATGCCATTCCATGCCATTCCATGCCATTCCATGCCATTCCATGCCATTCCATGCCATTCCATGCCATTCCATGCCATTCCATGCCATTCCATGCCATTCCGTGCCATGCCGTGCCATGCCGTGCCATGCCGTGCCATGCCGGTGCCATGCCATTCCATGCCATTCCATGCCGGTGCCATGCCATTCCATGCCATTCCATGCCATTCCATGCCATTCCATGCCATTCCATGCCATTCCATGCCATTCCATGCCATTCCATGCCATTCCATGCCATTCCATGCCATTCCATGCCATTCCATGCCATTCCATGCCATTCCATGCCATTCCATGCCATTCCATGCCATTCCATGCCATTCCATGCCATTCCATGCCATTCCATGCCATTCCATGCCATTCCATGCCATTCCATGCCATTCCATGCCATTCCATGCCATTCCATGCCATTCCATGCCATTCCATGCCATTCCATGCCATTCCATGCCATTCCATGCCATTCCATGCCATTCCATGCCATTCCATGCCATTCCATGCCATTCCATGCCATTCCATGCCATTCCATGCCATTCCATGCCATTCCATGCCATTCCATGCCATTCCATGCCATTCCATGCCATTCCGTGCCATGCCATTCCATGCCATTCCATGCCATTCCATGCCATTCCATGCCATTCCATGCCATTCCATGCCATTCCATGCCATTCCATGCCATTCCATGCCATTCCATGCCATTCCATGCCATTCCATGCCATTCCATGCCATTCCATGCCATTCCATGCCATTCCATGCCATTCCATGCCATTCCATGCCATTCCATGCCATTCCGTGCCATGCCGGTGCCATGCCGTGCCATGCCGGTGCCATGCCGTGCCATGCCGTGCCATGCCGTGCCATGCCGTGCCATGCCGGTGCCATGCCGTGCCATGCCGGTGCCATGCCGTGCCATGCCGGTGCCATGCCGTGCCATGCCGGTGCCATGCCGTGCCATGCCGGTGCCATGCCGTGCCATGCCGGTGCCATGCCGTGCCATGCCGGTGCCATGCCGTGCCATGCCGGTGCCATGCCGTGCCATGCCGGTGCCATGCCGTGCCATGCCGGTGCCATACCGTGCCATGCCGGTGCCATGCCGTGCCATGCCGTGCCATGCCGGTGCCATGCCGTGCCATGCCGTGCCATGCCGTGCCATGCCGGTGCCATGCCGGTGCCATGCCATTCCATGCCATTCCATGCCATTCCATGCCATTCCATGCCATTCCATGCCATTCCATGCCATTCCATGCCATTCCATGCCATTCCATGCCATTCCATGCCATTCCATGCCATTCCGTGCCATGCCGTGCCATGCCGTGCCATGCCGTGCCATGCCGGTGCCATGCCATTCCATGCCATTCCATGCCGGTGCCATGCCATTCCATGCCATTCCATGCCATTCCATGCCATTCCATGCCATTCCATGCCATTCCATGCCATTCCATGCCATTCCATGCCATTCCATGCCATTCCATGCCATTCCATGCCATTCCATGCCATTCCATGCCATTCCATGCCATTCCATGCCATTCCATGCCATTCCATGCCATTCCATGCCATTCCATGCCATTCCATGCCATTCCATGCCATTCCATGCCATTCCATGCCATTCCATGCCATTCCATGCCATTCCATGCCATTCCATGCCATTCCATGCCATTCCATGCCATTCCATGCCATTCCATGCCATTCCATGCCATTCCATGCCATTCCATGCCATTCCATGCCATTCCGTGCCATGCCGTGCCATGCCGTGCCATGCCGTGCCATGCCGGTGCCATGCCATTCCATGCCATTCCATGCCATTCCATGCCGGTGCCATGCCATTCCATGCCATTCCATGCCATTCCATGCTATTCCATGCCATTCCATGCCATTCCATGCCATTCCATGCCATTCCATGCCATTCCATGCCATTCCATGCCATTCCATGCCATTCCATGCCATTCCATGCCATTCCATGCCGTTCCATGCCATTCAATGCCGTGCCATGCCGTGCCATGCCGTGCCATGCCGTGCCATGCCGGTGCCATGCCGTGCCATGCCGGTGCCATGCCGTGCCATGCCGGTGCCATGCCGTGCCATGCCGGTGCCATGCCGTGCCATGCCGGTGCCATGCCGTGCCATGCCGGTGCCATGCCGTGCCATGCCGGTGCCATGCCGTGCCATGCCGGTGCCATGCCGTGCCATGCCGGTGCCATGCCGTGCCATGCCGGTGCCATGCCGTGCCATGCCGGTGCCATACCGTGCCATGCCGGTGCCATGCCGTGCCATGCCGTGCCATGCCGGTGCCATGCCGTGCCATGCCGTGCCATGCCGTGCCATGCCGGTGCCATGCCGGTGCCATGCCATTCCATGCCATTCCATGCCATTCCATGCCATTCCATGCCATTCCATGCCATTCCATGCCATTCCATGCCATTCCGTGCCATGCCGTGCCATGCCGTGCCATGCCGTGCCATGCCGGTGCCATGCCATTCCATGCCATTCCATGCCATTCCATGCCGGTGCCATGCCATTCCATGCCATTCCATGCCATTCCATGCCATTCCATGCCATTCCATGCCATTCCATGCCATTCCATGCCATTCCATGCCATTCCATGCCATTCCATGCCATTCCATGCCATTCCATGCCATTCCATGCCATTCCATGCCATTCCATGCCATTCCATGCCATTCCATGCCATTCCATGCCATTCCATGCCATTCCATGCCATTCCATGCCATTCCATGCCATTCCATGCCATTCCATGCCATTCCATGCCATTCCATGCCATTCCATGCCATTCCATGCCGTTCCATGCCATTCAATGCCGTGCCATGCCGTGCCATGCCGTGCCATGCCGGTGCCATGCCGTGCCATGCCGGTGCCATGCCGTGCCATGCCGGTGCCATGCCGTGCCATGCCGGTGCCATGCCGTGCCATGCCGGTGCCATGCCGTGCCATGCCGGTGCCATGCCGTGCCATGCCGGTGCCATGCCGTGCCATGCCGGTGCCATGCCGTGCCATGCCGGTGCCATGCCGTGCCATGCCGGTGCCATGCCGTGCCATGCCGGTGCCATGCCGTGCCATGCCGGTGCCATGCCGTGCCATGCCGGTGCCATGCCGTGCCATGCCGGTGCCATACCGTGCCATGCCGGTGCCATGCCGTGCCATGCCGTGCCATGCCGGTGCCATGCCGTGCCATGCCGTGCCATGCCGTGCCATGCCGGTGCCATGCCGGTGCCATGCCATTCCATGCCATTCCATGCCATTCCATGCCATTCCATGCCATTCCATGCCATTCCATGCCATTCCATGCCATTCCATGCCATTCCGTGCCATGCCGTGCCATGTCGTGCCATGCCGTGCCATGCCGGTGCCATGCCATTCCATGCCATTCCATGCCATTCCATGCCGGTGCCATGCCATTCCATGCCATTCCATGCCATTCCATGCCATTCCATGCCATTCCATGCCATTCCATGCCATTCCATGCCATTCCATGCCATTCCATGCCATTCCATGCCATTCCATGCCATTCCATGCCATTCCATGCCATTCCATGCCATTCCATGCCATTCCATGCCATTCCATGCCATTCCATGCCATTCCATGCCATTCCATGCCATTCCATGCCATTCCATGCCATTCCATGCCATTCCATGCCATTCCATGCCATTCCATGCCATTCCATGCCATTCCATGCCATTCCATGCCATTCCATGCCATTCCATGCCATTCCATGCCATTCCATGCCATTCCATGCCATTCCATGCCATTCCATGCCATTCCATGCCATTCCATGCCATTCCATGCCATTCCATGCCATTCCATGCCATTCCATGCCATTCCATGCCATTCCATGCCATTCCATGCCATTCCATGCCATTCCATGCCATTCCATGCCATTCCATGCCATTCCATGCCATTCCATGCCATTCCATGCCATTCCATGCCATTCCATGCCATTCCATGCCATTCCATGCCATTCCATGCCATTCCATGCCATTCCATGCCATTCAATGCCGTGCCATGCCGTGCCATGCCATTCCATGCCATTCCATGCCATTCCATGCCATTCCATGCCATTCAATGCCATTCAATGCCATTCCATGCCGTGCCATGCCGTGCCATGCCGTGCCATGCCGTGCCATGCCGTGCCATGCCGTGCCATGCCGTGCCATGCCGTGCCATGCCGTGCCATGCCGTGCCATGCCGTGCCATGCCGGTGCCATGCCGTGCCATGCCGGTGCCATGCCGTGCCATGCCGGTGCCATGCCGTGCCATGCCGTGCCATGCCGGTGCCATGCCGTGCCATGCCGGTGCCATGCCGGTGCCATGCCGTGCCATGCCGGTGCCATGCCGTGCCATGCCGGTGCCATGCCGTGCCATGCCGGTGCCATGCCGTGCCATGCCGGTGCCATGCCGTGCCATGCCGGTGCCATGCCGTGCCATGCCGGTGCCATGCCGTGCCATGCCGGTGCCATGCCGTGCCATGCCGGTGCCATGCCTGTGCCATGACGGTGCCATGCCGGTGCCATGCCATTCCATGCCATTCCATGCCATTCCATGCCATTCCATGCCATTCCATGCCATTCCATGCCATTCCATGCCATTCCATGCCATTCCATGCCATTCCATGCCATTCCATGCCATTCCATGCCATTCCATGCCATTCCATGCCATTCCATGCCATTCCATGCCATTCCATGCCATTCCATGCCATTCCATGCCATTCAATGCCGTGCCATGCCGTGCCATGCCATTCCATGCCATTCCATGCCATTCCATGCCATTCCATGCCATTCAATGCCATTCAATGCCATTCCATGCCGTGCCATGCCGTGCCATGCCGTGCCATGCCGTGCCATGCCGTGCCATGCCGTGCCATGCCGTGCCATGCCGTGCCATGCCGTGCCATGCCGTGCCATGCCGTGCCATGCCGTGCCATGCCGGTGCCATGCCGTGCCATGCCGGTGCCATGCCGTGCCATGCCGGTGCCATGCCGTGCCATGCCGGTGCCATGCCGTGCCATGCCGTGCCATGCCGGTGCCATGCCGTGCCATGCCGGTGCCATGCCGGTGCCATGCCGTGCCATGCCGGTGCCATGCCGTGCCATGCCGGTGCCATGCCGTGCCATGCCGGTGCCATGCCGTGCCATGCCGGTGCCATGCCGTGCCATGCCGGTGCCATGCCGTGCCATGCCGGTGCCATGCCGGTGCCATGCCGTGCCATGCCGGTGCCATGCCGTGCCATGCCGGTGCCATGCCGTGCCATGCCGGTGCCATGCCTGTGCCATGACGGTGCCATGCCGGTGCCATGCCATTCCATGCCATTCCATGCCATTCCATGCCATTCCATGCCATTCCATGCCATTCCATGCCATTCCATGCCATTCCATGCCATTCCATGCCATTCCATGCCATTCCATGCCATTCCATGCCATTCCATGCCATTCCATGCCATTCCATGCCATTCCATGCCATTCCATGCCATTCCATGCCATTCCGTGCCATGCCGTGCCATGCCGTGCCATGCCGGTGCCATGCCATTCCATGCCATTCCATGCCATTCCATGCTATTCCATGCCATTCCATGCCATTCCATGCCATTCCATGCCATTCCATGCCATTCCATGCCATTCCATGCCATTCCATGCCATTCCATGCCATTCCATGCCATTCCATGCCATTCCGTGCCATGCCGTGCCATGCCGTGCCATGCCGGTGCCATGCCATTCCATGCCATTCCATGCCATTCCATGCCGGTGCCATGCCATTCCATGCCATTCCATGCCATTCCATGCTATTCCATGCCATTCCATGCCATTCCATGCCATTCCATGCCATTCCATGCCATTCCATGCCATTCCATGCCATTCCATGCCATTCCATGCCATTCCATGCCATTCCATGCCGTTCCATGCCATTCAATGCCGTGCCATGCCGTGCCATGCCGTGCCATGCCGTGCCATGCCGGTGCCATGCCGTGCCATGCCGGTGCCATGCCGTGCCATGCCGGTGCCATGCCGTGCCATGCCGGTGCCATGCCGTGCCATGCCGGTGCCATGCCGTGCCATGCCGGTGCCATGCCGTGCCATGCCGGTGCCATGCCGTGCCATGCCGGTGCCATGCCGTGCCATGCCGGTGCCATACCGTGCCATGCCGGTGCCATGCCGTGCCATGCCGTGCCATGCCGGTGCCATGCCGTGCCATGCCGTGCCATGCCGTGCCATGCCGGTGCCATGCCGGTGCCATGCCATTCCATGCCATTCCATGCCATTCCATGCCATTCCATGCCATTCCATGCCATTCCATGCCATTCCATGCCATTCCATGCCATTCCATGCCATTCCATGCCATTCCATGCCATTCCGTGCCATGCCGTGCCATGCCGTGCCATGCCGTGCCATGCCGGTGCCATGCCGTGCCATGCCGGTGCCATACCGTGCCATGCCGGTGCCATGCCGTGCCATGCCGTGCCATGCCGGTGCCATGCCGTGCCATGCCGTGCCATGCCGTGCCATGCCGGTGCCATGCCGGTGCCATGCCATTCCATGCCATTCCATGCCATTCCATGCCATTCCATGCCATTCCATGCCATTCCATGCCATTCCATGCCATTCCATGCCATTCCATGCCATTCCATGCAATTCCATGCCATTCCATGCCATTCCATGCCATTCCATGCCATTCCATGCCATTCCATGCCATTCCATGCCATTCCATGCCATTCCATGCCATTCCATGCCATTCCGTGCCATGCCGTGCCATGCCGTGCCATGCCGTGCCATGCCGGTGCCATGCCATTCCATGCCATTCCATGCCGGTGCCATGCCATTCCATGCCATTCCATGCCATTCCATGCCATTCCATGCCATTCCATGCCATTCCATGCCATTCCATGCCATTCCATGCCATTCCATGCCATTCCATGCCATTCCATGCCATTCCATGCCATTCCATGCCATTCCATGCCATTCCATGCCATTCCATGCCATTCCATGCCATTCCATGCCATTCCATGCCATTCCATGCCATTCCATGCCATTCCATGCCATTCCATGCCATTCCATGCCATTCCATGCCATTCCATGCCATTCCATGCCATTCCATGCCATTCCATGCCATTCCATGCCATTCCATGCCATTCCATGCCATTCCATGCCATTCCATGCCATTCCATGCCATTCCATGCCATTCCATGCCATTCCATGCCATTCCATGCCATTCCATGCCATTCCATGCCATTCCATGCCATTCCATGCCATTCCGTGCCATGCCATTCCATGCCATTCCATGCCATTCCATGCCATTCCATGCCATTCCATGCCATTCCATGCCATTCCATGCCATTCCATGCCATTCCATGCCATTCCATGCCATTCCATGCCATTCCATGCCATTCCATGCCATTCCATGCCATTCCATGCCATTCCATGCCATTCCATGCCATTCCATGCCATTCCATGCCATTCCGTGCCATGCCGGTGCCATGCCGTGCCATGCCGGTGCCATGCCGTGCCATGCCGTGCCATGCCGTGCCATGCCGTGCCATGCCGGTGCCATGCCGTGCCATGCCGGTGCCATGCCGTGCCATGCCGGTGCCATGCCGTGCCATGCCGGTGCCATGCCGTGCCATGCCGGTGCCATGCCGTGCCATGCCGGTGCCATGCCGTGCCATGCCGGTGCCATGCCGTGCCATGCCGGTGCCATGCCGTGCCATGCCGGTGCCATGCCGTGCCATGCCGGTGCCATACCGTGCCATGCCGGTGCCATGCCGTGCCATGCCGTGCCATGCCGGTGCCATGCCGTGCCATGCCGTGCCATGCCGTGCCATGCCGGTGCCATGCCGGTGCCATGCCATTCCATGCCATTCCATGCCATTCCATGCCATTCCATGCCATTCCATGCCATTCCATGCCATTCCATGCCATTCCATGCCATTCCATGCCATTCCATGCCATTCCATGCCATTCCGTGCCATGCCGTGCCATGCCGTGCCATGCCGTGCCATGCCGGTGCCATGCCATTCCATGCCATTCCATGCCGGTGCCATGCCATTCCATGCCATTCCATGCCATTCCATGCCATTCCATGCCATTCCATGCCATTCCATGCCATTCCATGCCATTCCATGCCATTCCATGCCATTCCATGCCATTCCATGCCATTCCATGCCATTCCATGCCATTCCATGCCATTCCATGCCATTCCATGCCATTCCATGCCATTCCATGCCATTCCATGCCATTCCATGCCATTCCATGCCATTCCATGCCATTCCATGCCATTCCATGCCATTCCATGCCATTCCATGCCATTCCATGCCATTCCATGCCATTCCATGCCATTCCATGCCATTCCATGCCATTCCATGCCATTCCATGCCATTCCATGCCATTCCATGCCATTCCGTGCCATGCCGTGCCATGCCGTGCCATGCCGTGCCATGCCGGTGCCATGCCATTCCATGCCATTCCATGCCATTCCATGCCGGTGCCATGCCATTCCATGCCATTCCATGCCATTCCATGCTATTCCATGCCATTCCATGCCATTCCATGCCATTCCATGCCATTCCATGCCATTCCATGCCATTCCATGCCATTCCATGCCATTCCATGCCATTCCATGCCATTCCATGCCGTTCCATGCCATTCAATGCCGTGCCATGCCGTGCCATGCCGTGCCATGCCGTGCCATGCCGGTGCCATGCCGTGCCATGCCGGTGCCATGCCGTGCCATGCCGGTGCCATGCCGTGCCATGCCGGTGCCATGCCGTGCCATGCCGGTGCCATGCCGTGCCATGCCGGTGCCATGCCGTGCCATGCCGGTGCCATGCCGTGCCATGCCGGTGCCATGCCGTGCCATGCCGGTGCCATGCCGTGCCATGCCGGTGCCATGCCGTGCCATGCCGGTGCCATACCGTGCCATGCCGGTGCCATGCCGTGCCATGCCGTGCCATGCCGGTGCCATGCCGTGCCATGCCGTGCCATGCCGTGCCATGCCGGTGCCATGCCGGTGCCATGCCATTCCATGCCATTCCATGCCATTCCATGCCATTCCATGCCATTCCATGCCATTCCATGCCATTCCATGCCATTCCGTGCCATGCCGTGCCATGCCGTGCCATGCCGTGCCATGCCGGTGCCATGCCATTCCATGCCATTCCATGCCATTCCATGCCGGTGCCATGCCATTCCATGCCATTCCATGCCATTCCATGCCATTCCATGCCATTCCATGCCATTCCATGCCATTCCATGCCATTCCATGCCATTCCATGCCATTCCATGCCATTCCATGCCATTCCATGCCATTCCATGCCATTCCATGCCATTCCATGCCATTCCATGCCATTCCATGCCATTCCATGCCATTCCATGCCATTCCATGCCATTCCATGCCATTCCATGCCATTCCATGCCATTCCATGCCATTCCATGCCATTCCATGCCATTCCATGCCATTCCATGCCGTTCCATGCCATTCAATGCCGTGCCATGCCGTGCCATGCCGTGCCATGCCGGTGCCATGCCGTGCCATGCCGGTGCCATGCCGTGCCATGCCGGTGCCATGCCGTGCCATGCCGGTGCCATGCCGTGCCATGCCGGTGCCATGCCGTGCCATGCCGGTGCCATGCCGTGCCATGCCGGTGCCATGCCGTGCCATGCCGGTGCCATGCCGTGCCATGCCGGTGCCATGCCGTGCCATGCCGGTGCCATGCCGTGCCATGCCGGTGCCATGCCGTGCCATGCCGGTGCCATGCCGTGCCATGCCGGTGCCATGCCGTGCCATGCCGGTGCCATACCGTGCCATGCCGGTGCCATGCCGTGCCATGCCGTGCCATGCCGGTGCCATGCCGTGCCATGCCGTGCCATGCCGTGCCATGCCGGTGCCATGCCGGTGCCATGCCATTCCATGCCATTCCATGCCATTCCATGCCATTCCATGCCATTCCATGCCATTCCATGCCATTCCATGCCATTCCATGCCATTCCGTGCCATGCCGTGCCATGTCGTGCCATGCCGTGCCATGCCGGTGCCATGCCATTCCATGCCATTCCATGCCATTCCATGCCGGTGCCATGCCATTCCATGCCATTCCATGCCATTCCATGCCATTCCATGCCATTCCATGCCATTCCATGCCATTCCATGCCATTCCATGCCATTCCATGCCATTCCATGCCATTCCATGCCATTCCATGCCATTCCATGCCATTCCATGCCATTCCATGCCATTCCATGCCATTCCATGCCATTCCATGCCATTCCATGCCATTCCATGCCATTCCATGCCATTCCATGCCATTCCATGCCATTCCATGCCATTCCATGCCATTCCATGCCATTCCATGCCATTCCATGCCATTCCATGCCATTCCATGCCATTCCATGCCATTCCATGCCATTCCATGCCATTCCATGCCATTCCATGCCATTCCATGCCATTCCATGCCATTCCATGCCATTCCATGCCATTCCATGCCATTCCATGCCATTCCATGCCATTCCATGCCATTCCATGCCATTCCATGCCATTCCATGCCATTCCATGCCATTCCATGCCATTCCATGCCATTCCATGCCATTCCATGCCATTCCATGCCATTCCATGCCATTCCATGCCATTCCATGCCATTCCATGCCATTCCATGCCATTCCATGCCATTCCATGCCATTCCATGCCATTCAATGCCGTGCCATGCCGTGCCATGCCATTCCATGCCATTCCATGCCATTCCATGCCATTCCATGCCATTCAATGCCATTCAATGCCATTCCATGCCGTGCCATGCCGTGCCATGCCGTGCCATGCCGTGCCATGCCGTGCCATGCCGTGCCATGCCGTGCCATGCCGTGCCATGCCGTGCCATGCCGTGCCATGCCGTGCCATGCCGGTGCCATGCCGTGCCATGCCGGTGCCATGCCGTGCCATGCCGGTGCCATGCCGTGCCATGCCGTGCCATGCCGGTGCCATGCCGTGCCATGCCGGTGCCATGCCGGTGCCATGCCGTGCCATGCCGGTGCCATGCCGTGCCATGCCGGTGCCATGCCGTGCCATGCCGGTGCCATGCCGTGCCATGCCGGTGCCATGCCGGTGCCATGCCGTGCCATGCCGGTGCCATGCCGTGCCATGCCGGTGCCATGCCGTGCCATGCCGGTGCCATGCCTGTGCCATGACGGTGCCATGCCGGTGCCATGCCATTCCATGCCATTCCATGCCATTCCATGCCATTCCATGCCATTCCATGCCATTCCATGCCATTCCATGCCATTCCATGCCATTCCATGCCATTCCATGCCATTCCATGCCATTCCATGCCATTCCGCCATTCCATGCCATTCAATGCCGTGCCATGCCGTGCCATGCCATTCCATGCCATTCCATGCCATTCCATGCCATTCCATGCCATTCAATGCCATTCAATGCCATTCCATGCCGTGCCATGCCGTGCCATGCCGTGCCATGCCGTGCCATGCCGTGCCATGCCGTGCCATGCCGTGCCATGCCGTGCCATGCCGTGCCATGCCGTGCCATGCCGTGCCATGCCGTGCCATGCCGGTGCCATGCCGTGCCATGCCGGTGCCATGCCGTGCCATGCCGGTGCCATGCCGTGCCATGCCGGTGCCATGCCGTGCCATGCCGTGCCATGCCGGTGCCATGCCGTGCCATGCCGGTGCCATGCCGGTGCCATGCCGTGCCATGCCGGTGCCATGCCGTGCCATGCCGGTGCCATGCCGTGCCATGCCGGTGCCATGCCGTGCCATGCCGGTGCCATGCCGTGCCATGCCGGTGCCATGCCGTGCCATGCCGGTGCCATGCCGGTGCCATGCCGTGCCATGCCGGTGCCATGCCGTGCCATGCCGGTGCCATGCCGTGCCATGCCGGTGCCATGCCTGTGCCATGACGGTGCCATGCCGGTGCCATGCCATTCCATGCCATTCCATGCCATTCCATGCCATTCCATGCCATTCCATGCCATTCCATGCCATTCCATGCCATTCCATGCCATTCCATGCCATTCCATGCCATTCCATGCCATTCCATGCCATTCCATGCAATTCCATGCCATTCCATGCCGTGCCATGCCGTGCCATGCCGTGCCATGCCATTCCATGCCATTCCATGCCATTCCATGCCATTCCATGCCATTCCATGCCATTCCATGCCATTCCATGCCATTCCATGCCATTCCATGCCATTCCATGCCATTCCATGCCATTCCATGCCATTCCATGCCATTCCATGCCATTCCATGCCGTGCCATGCCGGTGCCATGCCGTGCCATGCCGGTGCCATGCCGTGCCATGCCGGTGCCATGCCGTGCCATGCCGGTGCCATGCCGTGCCATGCCGGTGCCATGCCGTGCCATGCCGGTGCCATGCCGTGCCATGCCGGTGCCATGCCGTGCCATGCCGGTGCCATGCCGTGCCATGCCGGTGCCATGCCGTGCCATGCCGGTGCCATGCCGTGCCATGCCGGTGCCATGCCGTGCCATGCCGGTGCCATGCCGTGCCATGCCGGTGCCATGCCGTGCCATGCCGGTGCCATGCCGTGCCATGCCGGTGCCATGCCGTGCCATGCCGGTGCCATGCCGTGCCATGCCGGTGCCATGCCGTGCCATGCCGGTGCCATGCCGTGCCATGCCGGTGCCATGCCGTGCCATGCCGGTGCCATGCCGTGCCATGCCGGTGCCATGCCGTGCCATGCCGGTGCCATGCCGTGCCATGCCGGTGCCATGCCGTGCCATGCCGGTGCCATGCCGTGCCATGCCGGTGCCATGCCGTGCCATGCCGTGCCATGCCGTGCCATGCCGGTGCCATGCCGTGCCATGCCGTGCCATGCCGGTGCCATGCCGGTGCCATGCCGGTGCCATGCCGGTGCCATGCCGGTGCCATGCCGGTGCCATGCCGTGCCATGCCGGTGCCATGCCGTGCCATGCCGGTGCCATGCCGTGCCATGCCGGTGCCATGCCGTGCCATGCCGGTGCCATGCCGTGCCATGCCGGTGCCATGCCGGTGCCATGCCGTGCCATGCCGGTGCCATGCCGGTGCCATGCCGATGCCATGCCGTGCCATGCCGTGCCATGCCGTGCCATGCCGTTCCATGCCGTTCCATGCCGTTCCATGCCGTTCTATGCCATTCCATGCCGTTCCATGCCATTCAATGCCATTCCATGCCATTCCATGCCATTCCATGCCATTCCATGCCGTGCCATGCCGGTGCCATGCCGTGCCATGCCGGTGCCATGCCGGTGCCATGCCGTGCCATGCCGGTGCCATGCCGTGCCATGCCGGTGCCATGCCGTGCCATGCCGGTGCCATGCCGTGCCATGCCGGTGCCATGCCGTGTCATGCCGGTGCCATGCCGTGCCATGCCGTGCCATGCCGTGTCATGCCGGTGCCATGCCGTGCCATGCCGTGCCATGCCGTGCCATGCCGGTGCCATGCCGTGCCATGCCGGTGCCATGCCGTGCCATGCCGGTGCCATGCCGTGCCATGCCGGTGCCATGCCGTGCCATGCCGGTGCCATGCCGTGCCATGCCGGTGCCATGCCGTGCCATGCCGGTGCCATGCCGTGCCATGCCGGTGCCATGCCGTGCCATGCCGGTGCCATGCCGTGCCATGCCGGTGCCATGCCGGTGCCATGCCGTGCCATGCCGGTGCCATGCCGTGCCATGCCGGTGCCATGCCGTGCCATGCCGGTGCCATGCCGGTGCCATGCCGTGCCATGCCGTGCCATGCCGTGCCATGCCGTGCCATGCCGTGCCATGCCGGTGCCATGCCGTGCCATGCCGGTGCCATGCCGTGCCATGCCGGTGCCATGGCGTGCCATGCCGGTGCCATGCCGTGCCATGCCGGTGCCATGCCGTGCCATGCCGGTGCCATGCCGTGCCATGCCGGTGCCATGCCGTGCCATGCCGGTGCCATGCCGGTGCCATGCCGTGCCATGCCGGTGCCATGCCATTCCATGCCATTCCATGCCATTCCATGCCATTCCATGCC
Organism: Cryptus armator; assembly: GCA_963971235.1. Taxonomy (NCBI): domain Eukaryota; kingdom Metazoa; phylum Arthropoda; class Insecta; order Hymenoptera; family Ichneumonidae; genus Cryptus; species Cryptus armator. Next base: position 190,394 of record CAXARG010000203.1, on the reverse strand, counting down.
ATTCCATGCCATTCCATGCCATTCCATGCCATTCCATGCCATTCCATGCCATTCCATGCCATTCCATGCCATTCCATGCCATTCCATGCCATTCCATGCCATTCCATGCCATTCCATGCCATTCCATGCCATTCCATGCCATTCCATGCCATTCCATGCCATTCCATGCCATTCCATGCCATTCCATGCCATTCCATGCCATTCCATGCCATTCCATGCCATTCCATGCCATTCCATGCCATTCAATGCCGTGCCATGCCGTGCCATGCCGTGCCATGCCGGTGCCATGCCGGTGCCATGCCGTGCCATGCCGGTGCCATGCCGTGCCATGCCGGTGCCATGCCGTGCCATGCCGGTGCCATGCCGTGCCATGCCGGTGCCAAGCCGTGCCATGCCGGTGCCAAGCCGTGCCATGCCGGTGCCATGCCGTGCCATGCCGGTGCCATGCCGTGCCATGCCGGTGCCATGCCGTGCCATGCCGGTGCCATGCCGTGCCATGCCGGTGCCATGCCGTGCCATGCCGGTGCCATGCCGTGCCATGCCGTGCCATGCCGTGCCATGCCGGTGCCATGCCGGTGCCATGCCGGTGCCATGCCATTCCATGCGATGCCGGTGCCATGCCGTGCCATGCCGGTGCCATGCCGTGCCATGCCGGTGCCATGCCGTGCCATGCCGGTGCCATGCCGTGCCATGCCGGTGCCATGCCGGTGCCATGCCGGTGCCATGCCATTCCATGCCATTCCATGCCATTCCATGCCATTCCATGCCATTCCATGCCATTCCATGCCATTCCATGCCATTCCATGCCATTCCATGCCATTCCATGCCATTCCATGCCATTCCATGCCATTCCATGCCATTCCATGCCATTCCATGCCATTCCATGCCATTCCATGCCATTCCATGCCATTCCATGCCATTCCATGCCATTCCATGCCATTCCATGCCATTCCATGCCATTCCATGCCATTCCATGCCATTCCATGCCATTCCATGCCATTCCATGCCATTCCATGCCATTCCATGCCATTCCATGCCATTCCATGCCATTCCATGCCATTCCATGCCATTCCATGCCATTCCATGCCATTCCATGCCATTCCATGCCATTCCATGCCAATCCATGCCATTCCATGCCATTCCATGCCATTCCATGCCATTCCATGCCATTCCATGCCATTCCATGCCATTCCATGCCATTCCATGCCATTCCATGCCATTCCATGCCATTCCATGCCATTCCATGCCATTCCATGCCATTCCATGCCATTCAATGCCATTCAATGCCATTCCATGCCGTGCCATGCCGTGCCATGCCGTGCCATGCCGTGCCATGCCGTGCCATGCCGTGCCATGCCGGTGCCATGCCGGTGCCATGCCGTGCCATGCCGTGCCATGCCGTGCCATGCCGTGCCATGCCGTGCCATGCCGTGCCATGCCGGTGCCATGCCGGTGCCATGCCGGTGCCATGCCGGTGCCATGCCGTGCCATGCCGGTGCCATGCCGTGCCATGCCGGTGCCATGCCGTGCCATGCCGTGCCATGCCGTGCCATGCCGTGCCATGCCGTGCCATGCCGTGCCATGCCGTGCCATGCCGTGCCATGCCGGTGCCATGCCGGTGCCATGCCGGTGCCATGACGGTGCCATGCCGGTGCCATGCCATTCCATGCCATTCCATGCCATTCCATGCCATTCCATGCCATTCCATGCCATTCCATGCCATTCCATGCCATTCCATGCCATTCCATGCCATTCCATGCCATTCCATGCCATTCCATGCCATTCCATGCCATTCCATGCCATTCCATGCCATTCCATGCCATTCAATGCCGTGCCATGCCGTGCCATGCCGTGCCATGCGGTGCCATGCCATTCCATGCCATTCCATGCCATTCCATGCCATTCAATGCCATTCAATGCCATTCCATGCCGTGCCATGCCGTGCCATGCCGGTGCCATGCCGTGCCATGCCGGTGCCATGCCGTGCCATGCCGGTGCCATGCCGTGCCATGCCGGTGCCATGCCGTGCCATGCCGGTGCCATGCCGTGCCATGCCGGTGCCATGCCGTGCCATGCCGGTGCCATGCCGGTGCCATGCCATTCCATGCCATTCCATGCCATTCCATGCCATTCCATGCCATTCCATGCCATTCCATGCCATTCCATGCCATTCCATGCCATTCCATGCCATTCCATGCAATTCCATGCCATTCCATGCCATTCCATGCCATTCCATGCCATTCCATGCCATTCCATGCCATTCCATGCCATTCCATGCCATTCCATGCCATTCCATGCCATTCCATGCCGGTGCCATGCCATTCCATGCCATTCCATGCCATTCCATGCCATTCCATGCCATTCCATGCCATTACATGCCATTCCATGCCATTCCATGCCATTCCATGCCATTCCATGCCATTCCATGCCATTCCATGCCATTCCATGCCATTCCATGCCATTCCATGCCATTCCATGCCATTCCATGCCATTCCATGCCATTCCATGCCATTCCATGCCATTCCATGCCATTCAATGCCGTGCCATGCCGTGCCATGCCGTGCCATGCGGTGCCATGCCATTCCATGCCATTCCATGCCATTCCATGCCATTCCATGCCATTCAATGCCATTCAATGCCATTCCATGCCGTGCCATGCCGTGCCATGCCGGTGCCATGCCGTGCCATGCCGGTGCCATGCCGTGCCATGCCGGTGCCATGCCGTGCCATGCCGGTGCCATGCCGTGCCATGCCGGTGCCATGCCGTGCCATGCCGGTGCCATGCCGGTGCCATGCCGGTGCCATGCCGGTGCCATGCCGGTGCCATGCCGGTGCCATGCCGGTGCCATGCCGGTGCCATGCCGGTGCCATGCCGGTGCCATGCCGGTGCCATGCCGGTGCCATGCCGGTGCCATGCCGGTGCCATGCCGGTGCCATGCCGGTGCCATGCCGGTGCCATGCCATTCCATGCCATTCCATGCAATTCCATGCCATTCCATGCCATTCCATGCCATTCCATGCCATTCCATGCCATTCCATGCCATTCCATGCCATTCCGTGCCATGCCGTGCCATGCCGTGCCATGCCGGTGCCATGCCATTCCATGCCGGTGCCATGCCATTCCATGCCATTCCATGCCATTCCATGCTATTCCATGCCATTCCATGCTATTCCATGCCATTCCATGCCATTCCATGCCATTCCATGCCATTCCATGCCATTCCATGCCATTCCATGCCATTCCATGCCATTCCATGCCATTCCATGCCATTCCATGCCATTCCATGCCATTCCATGCCATTCCATGCCATTCAATGCCGTGCCATGCCGTGCCATGCCGTGCCATGCCGGTGCCATGCCGGTGCCATGCCGGTGCCATGCCGGTGCCATGCCGGTGCCATGCCGGTGCCATGCCGGTGCCATGCCGGTGCCATGCCGGTGCCATGCCGGTGCCATGCCGGTGCCATGCCGGTGCCATGCCGGTGCCATGCCGGTGCCATGCCGGTGCCATGCCGGTGCCATGCCGGTGCCATGCCGGTGCCATGCCGGTGCCATGCCGGTGCCATGCCGGTGCCATGCCGGTGCCATGCCGGTGCCATGCCGGTGCCATGCCGGTGCCATGCCGGTGCCATGCCGGTGCCATGCCGGTGCCATGCCGGTGCCATGCCGGTGCCATGCCATTCCATGCCATTCCATGCCATTCCATGCAATTCCATGCCATTCCATGCCATTCCATGCAATTCCATGCCATTCCATGCCATTCCATGCCATTCCATGCCATTCCATGCCATTCCATGCCATTCCATGCCATTCCATGCCATTCCATGCCATTCCATGCCATTCCATGCCATTCCATGCCATTCCATGCCATGCCGGTGCCATGCCATTCCATGCCATTCCATGCCATTCCATGCCATTCCATGCCATTCCATGCCATTCCATGCCATTCCATGCCATTCCATGCCATTCCATGCTATTCCATGCCATTCCATGCTATTCCATGCCATTCCATGCCATTCCATGCCATTCCATGCCATTCCATGCCATTCCATGCCATTCCATGCCATTCAATGCCGTGCCATGCCGTGCCATGCCGTGCCATGCCGGTGCCATGCCGTGCCATGCCGGTGCCATGCCGTGCCATGCCGGTGCCATGCCGTGCCATGCCGGTGCCATGCCGTGCCATGCCGGTGCCATGCCGTGCCATGCCGGTGCCATGCCGTGCCATGCCGGTGCCATGCCGTGCCATGCCGGTGCCATGCCGTGCCATGCCGGTGCCATGCCGTGCCATGCCGGTGCCATGCCGTGCCATGCCGGTGCCATGCCGTGCCATGCCGGTGCCTAGCCGTGCCATGCCGGTGCCATGCCGTGCCATGCCGGTGCCATGCCGTGCCATGCCGGTGCCATGCCGTGCCATGCCGGTGCCATGCCGTGCCATGCCGGTGCCATGCCGTGCCATGCCGGTGCCATGCCGTGCCATGCCGGTGCCATGCCGTGCCATGCCGGTGCCATGCCGTGCCATGCCGGTGCCATGCCGTGCCATGCCGGTGCCATGCCGTGCCATGCCGGTGCCATGCCGTGCCATGCCGGTGCCATGCCGTGCCATGCCGGTGCCATGCCGTGCCATGCCGGTGCCATGCCGTGCCATGCCGGTGCCATGCCGTGCCATGCCGTGCCATGCCGTGCCATGCCGTGCCATGCCGTGCCATGCCGTGCCATGCCGTGCCATGCCGTGCCATGCCGGTGCCATGCCGGTGCCATGCCGGTGCCATGCCGGTGCCATGCCGGTGCCATGCCGGTGCCATGCCGGTGCCATGCCGGTGCCATGCCGGTGCCATGCCGGTGCCATGCCGGTGCCATGCCGGTGCCATGCCGGTGCCATGCCGGTGCCATGCCGGTGCCATGCCGTGCCATGCCGGTGCCATGCCGTGCCATGCCGGTGCCATGCCGGTGCCATGCCGGTGTCATGCCGTGCCATGCCGGTGCCATGCCGGTGCCATGCCATTCCATGCCATTCCATGCCATTCCATGCCATTCCATGCCATTCCATGCAATTCCATGCCATTCCATGCCATTCCATGCCATTCCATGCCATTCCATGCCATTCCATGCCATTCCATGCCATTCCATGCCATTCCATGCCATTCCATGCCATTCCATGCCATTCCATGCCATTCCATGCCATTCCATGCCATTCAATGCCGTGCCATGCCATGCCGTGCCATTCCATGCCATTCCATGCCATTCCATGCCATTCCATGCCATTCCATGCCATTCCATGCCATTCCATGCCATTCCATGCCATTCCATGCCATTCCATGCCATTCAATGCCATTCAATGCCATTCCATGCCGTGCCATGCCGTGCCATGCCGTGCCATGCCGGTGCCATGCCGTGCCATGCCGGTGCCATGCCGTGCCATGCCGGTGCCATGCCGTGCCATGCCGGTGCCATGCCGTGCCATGCCGGTGCCATGCCGTGCCATGCCGGTGCCATGCCGTGCCATGCCGGTGCCATGCCGTGCCATGCCGGTGCCATGCCGTGCCATGCCGGTGCCATGCCGTGCCATGCCGTGCCATGCCGTGCCATGCCGTGCCATGCCGTGCCATGCCGTGCCATGCCGGTGCCATGCCGGTGCCATGCCGGTGCCATGCCGGTGCCATGCCGGTGCCATGCCGGTGCCATGCCGTGCCATGCCGGTGCCATGCCGTGCCATGCCGGTGCCATGCCGTGCCATGCCGGTGCCATGCCGGTGCCATGCCGTGCCATGCCGGTGCCATGCCGGTGCCATGCCGATGCCATGCCGTGCCATGCCGTGCCATGCCGTGCCATGCCGTTCCATGCCGTTCCATGCCGTTCCATGCCGTTCTATGCCGTTCCATGCCGTTCCATGCCATTCAATGCCATTCCATGCCATTCCATGCCATTCCATGCCATTCCATGCCGTGCCATGCCGGTGCCATGCCGTGCCATGCCGGTGCCATGCCGGTGCCATGCCGTGCCATGCCGGTGCCATGCCGTGCCATGCCGGTGCCATGCCGTGCCATGCCGGTGCCATGCCGTGTCATGCCGGTGCCATGCCGTGCCATGCCGTGCCATGCCGTGTCATGCCGGTGCCATGCCGTGCCATGCCGTGCCATGCCGTGCCATGCCGGTGCCATGCCGTGCCATGCCGGTGCCATGCCGTGCCATGCCGGTGCCATGCCGTGCCATGCCGGTGCCATGCCGTGCCATGCCGGTGCCATGCCGTGCCATGCCGGTGCCATGCCGTGCCATGCCGGTGCCATGCCGTGCCATGCCGGTGCCATGCCGTGCCATGCCGGTGCCATGCCGGTGCCATGCCGTGCCATGCCGGTGCCATGCCGTGCCATGCCGGTGCCATGCCGTGCCATGCCGGTGCCATGCCGGTGCCATGCCGTGCCATGCCGTGCCATGCCGTGCCATGCCGTGCCATGCCGTGCCATGCCGGTGCCATGCCGTGCCATGCCGGTGCCATGCCGTGCCATGCCGGTGCCATGGCGTGCCATGCCGGTGCCATGCCGTGCCATGCCGGTGCCATGCCGTGCCATGCCGGTGCCATGCCGTGCCATGCCGGTGCCATGCCGTGCCATGCCGGTGCCATGCCGTGCCATGCCGGTGCCATGCCGGTGCCATGCCGTGCCATGCCGGTGCCATGCCATTCCATGCCATTCCATGCCATTCCATGCCATTCCATGCCATTCCATGCCATTCCATGCCATTCCATGCCATTCCATGCCATTCCATGCCATTCCATGCCATTCCATGCCATTCCATGCCATTCCATGCCATTCCATGCCATTCCATGCCATTCCATGCCATTCCATGCCATTCCATGCCATTCCATGCCATTCCATGCCATTCCATGCCATTCCATGCCATTCCATGCCATTCCATGCCATTCCATGCCATTCCATGCCATTCCATGCCATTCCATGCCATTCCATGCCATTCCATGCCATTCCATGCCATTCAATGCCGTGCCATGCCGTGCCATGCCGTGCCATGCCGGTGCCATGCCGGTGCCATGCCGTGCCATGCCGGTGCCATGCCGTGCCATGCCGGTGCCATGCCGTGCCATGCCGGTGCCATGCCGTGCCATGCCGGTGCCAAGCCGTGCCATGCCGGTGCCAAGCCGTGCCATGCCGGTGCCATGCCGTGCCATGCCGGTGCCATGCCGTGCCATGCCGGTGCCATGCCGTGCCATGCCGGTGCCATGCCGTGCCATGCCGGTGCCATGCCGTGCCATGCCGGTGCCATGCCGTGCCATGCCGTGCCATGCCGTGCCATGCCGGTGCCATGCCGGTGCCATGCCGGTGCCATGCCATTCCATGCGATGCCGGTGCCATGCCGTGCCATGCCGGTGCCATGCCGTGCCATGCCGGTGCCATGCCGTGCCATGCCGGTGCCATGCCGTGCCATGCCGGTGCCATGCCGTGCCATGCCGGTGCCATGCCGTGCCATGCCGGTGCCATGCCGTGCCATGCCGGTGCCATGCCGTGCCATGCCGGTGCCATGCCGTGCCATGCCGTGCCATGCGGTGCCATGCCATTCCATGCCATTCCATGCCATTCCATGCCATTCAATGCCATTCAATGCCATTCCATGCCGTGCCATGCCGTGCCATGCCGGTGCCATGCCGTGCCATGCCGGTGCCATGCCGTGCCATGCCGGTGCCATGCCGTGCCATGCCGGTGCCATGCCGTGCCATGCCGGTGCCATGCCGTGCCATGCCGGTGCCATGCCGTGCCATGCCGGTGCCATGCCGTGCCATGCCGGTGCCATGCCGTGCCATGCCGGTGCCATGCCGGTGCCATGCCATTCCATGCCATTCCATGCCATTCCATGCCATTCCATGCCATTCCATGCCATTCCATGCCATTCCATGCCATTCCATGCCATTCCATGCAATTCCATGCCATTCCATGCCATTCCATGCCATTCCATGCCATTCCATGCCATTCCATGCCATTCCATGCCATTCCATGCCATTCCATGCCATTCCATGCCATTCCATGCCATTCCATGCCATTCCATGCCATTCCATGCCATTCCATGCCATTCCATGCCGGTGCCATGCCATTCCATGCCATTCCATGCCATTCCATGCCATTCCATGCCATTCCATGCCATTACATGCCATTCCATGCCATTCCATGCCATTCCATGCCATTCCATGCCATTCCATGCCATTCCATGCCATTCCATGCCATTCCATGCCATTCCATGCCATTCCATGCCATTCCATGCCATTCCATGCCATTCCATGCCATTCCATGCCATTCCATGCCATTCCATGCCATTCAATGCCGTGCCATGCCGTGCCATGCCGTGCCATGCGGTGCCATGCCATTCCATGCCATTCCATGCCATTCCATGCCATTCAATGCCATTCAATGCCATTCCATGCCGTGCCATGCCGTGCCATGCCGGTGCCATGCCGTGCCATGCCGGTGCCATGCCGTGCCATGCCGGTGCCATGCCGTGCCATGCCGGTGCCATGCCGTGCCATGCCGGTGCCATGCCGTGCCATGCCGGTGCCATGCCGGTGCCATGCCGGTGCCATGCCGGTGCCATGCCGGTGCCATGCCGGTGCCATGCCGGTGCCATGCCGGTGCCATGCCGGTGCCATGCCGGTGCCATGCCGGTGCCATGCCGGTGCCATGCCGGTGCCATGCCGGTGCCATGCCATTCCATGCCATTCCATGCAATTCCATGCCATTCCATGCCATTCCATGCCATTCCATGCCATTCCATGCCATTCCATGCCATTCCATGCCATTCCGTGCCATGCCGTGCCATGCCGTGCCATGCCGGTGCCATGCCATTCCATGCCGGTGCCATGCCATTCCATGCCATTCCATGCCATTCCATGCTATTCCATGCCATTCCATGCTATTCCATGCCATTCCATGCCATTCCATGCCATTCCATGCCATTCCATGCCATTCCATGCCATTCCATGCCATTCCATGCCATTCCATGCCATTCCATGCCATTCCATGCCATTCAATGCCGTGCCATGCCGTGCCATGCCGTGCCATGCCGGTGCCATGCCGGTGCCATGCCGGTGCCATGCCGGTGCCATGCCGGTGCCATGCCGGTGCCATGCCGGTGCCATGCCGGTGCCATGCCGGTGCCATGCCGGTGCCATGCCGGTGCCATGCCGGTGCCATGCCGGTGCCATGCCGGTGCCATGCCGGTGCCATGCCGGTGCCATGCCGGTGCCATGCCGGTGCCATGCCGGTGCCATGCCGGTGCCATGCCGGTGCCATGCCGGTGCCATGCCGGTGCCATGCCGGTGCCATGCCGGTGCCATGCCGGTGCCATGCCGGTGCCATGCCGGTGCCATGCCGGTGCCATGCCGGTGCCATGCCGGTGCCATGCCGGTGCCATGCCGGTGCCATGCCGGTGCCATGCCGGTGCCATGCCGGTGCCATGCCGGTGCCATGCCGGTGCCATGCCGGTGCCATGCCGGTGCCATGCCGGTGCCATGCCGGTGCCATGCCGGTGCCATGCCGGTGCCATGCCGGTGCCATGCCGGTGCCATGCCGGTGCCATGCCGGTGCCATGCCGGTGCCATGCCGGTGCCATGCCATTCCATGCAATTCCATGCCATTCCATGCCATTCCATGCAATTCCATGCCATTCCATGCCATTCCATGCCATTCCATGCCATTCCATGCCATTCCATGCCATTCCATGCCATTCCATGCCATTCCATGCCATTCCATGCCATTCCATGCCATTCCATGCCATTCCATGCCATTCCATGCCATTCCATGCCATGCCGGTGCCATGCCATTCCATGCCATTCCATGCCATTCCATGCCATTCCATGCCATTCCATGCCATTCCATGCCATTCCATGCCATTCCATGCCATTCCATGCTATTCCATGCCATTCCATGCTATTCCATGCCATTCCATGCCATTCCATGCCATTCCATGCCATTCCATGCCATTCCATGCCATTCCATGCCATTCCATGCCATTCAATGCCGTGCCATGCCGTGCCATGCCGTGCCATGCCGGTGCCATGCCGTGCCATGCCGGTGCCATGCCGTGCCATGCCGGTGCCATGCCGTGCCATGCCGGTGCCATGCCGTGCCATGCCGGTGCCATGCCGTGCCATGCCGGTGCCATGCCGTGCCATGCCGGTGCCATGCCGTGCCATGCCGGTGCCATGCCGTGCCATGCCGGTGCCATGCCGTGCCATGCCGGTGCCTAGCCGTGCCATGCCGGTGCCATGCCGTGCCATGCCGGTGCCATGCCGTGCCATGCCGGTGCCATGCCGTGCCATGCCGGTGCCATGCCGTGCCATGCCGGTGCCATGCCGTGCCATGCCGGTGCCATGCCGTGCCATGCCGGTGCCATGCCGTGCCATGCCGGTGCCATGCCGTGCCATGCCGGTGCCATGCCGTGCCATGCCGGTGCCATGCCGTGCCATGCCGGTGCCATGCCGTGCCATGCCGGTGCCATGCCGTGCCATGCCGGTGCCATGCCGTGCCATGCCGGTGCCATGCCGTGCCATGCCGGTGCCATGCCGTGCCATGCCGTGCCATGCCGTGCCATGCCGTGCCATGCCGTGCCATGCCGGTGCCATGCCGGTGCCATGCCGGTGCCATGCCGGTGCCATGCCGGTGCCATGCCGGTGCCATGCCGGTGCCATGCCGGTGCCATGCCGGTGCCATGCCGGTGCCATGCCGGTGCCATGCCGGTGCCATGCCGGTGCCATGCCGGTGCCATGCCGGTGCCATGCCGGTGCCATGCCGTGCCATGCCGGTGCCATGCCGTGCCATGCCGGTGCCATGCCGGTGCCATGCCGGTGTCATGCCGTGCCATGCCGGTGCCATGCCGGTGCCATGCCATTCCATGCCATTCCATGCCATTCCATGCCATTCCATGCCATTCCATGCCATTCCATGCCATTCCATGCCATTCCATGCCATTCCATGCAATTCCATGCCATTCCATGCCATTCCATGCCATTCCATGCCATTCCATGCCATTCCATGCCATTCCATGCCATTCCATGCCATTCCATGCCATTCCATGCCATTCCATGCCATTCCATGCCATTCCATGCCATTCAATGCCGTGCCATGCCATGCCGTGCCATTCCATGCCATTCCATGCCATTCCATGCCATTCCATGCCATTCCATGCCATTCCATGCCATTCCATGCCATTCCATGCCATTCCATGCCATTCCATGCCATTCCATGCCATTCAATGCCATTCAATGCCATTCCATGCCGTGCCATGCCGTGCCATGCCGTGCCATGCCGTGCCATGCCGTGCCATGCCGTGCCATGCCGTGCCATGCCGTGCCATGCCGTGCAATGCCGTGCCATGCCGGTGCCATGCCGGTGCCATGCCGTGCCATGCCGTGCCATGCCGTGCCATGCCGTGCCATGCCGTGCCATGCCGGTGCCATGCCGGTGCCATGCCGTGCCATGCCGGTGCCATGCCGTGCCATGCCGGTGCCATGCCGGTGCCATGCCGTGCCATGCCGTGCCATGCCGGTGCCATGCCGTGCCATGCCGGTGCCATGCCGGTGCCATGCCGGTGCCATGCCGGTGCCATGCCGGTGCCATGCCGTGCCATGCCGGTGCCATGCCGTGCCATGCCAGTGCCATGCCGTGCCATGCCGGTGCCATGCCGTGCCATGCCGGTGCCATGCCGTGCCATGCCGGTGCCATGCCGGTGCCATGCCATTCCATGCCGTGCCATGCCGGTGCCATGCCGGTGCCATGCCATTCCATGCCATTCCATGCCATTCCATGCCATTCCATGCCATTCCATGCCATTCCATGCAATTCCATGCCATTCCATGCCATTCCATGCAATTCCATGCCATTCCATGCCATTCCATGCCATTCCATGCCATTCCATGCCATTCCGTGCCATGCCGTGCCATGCCGTGCCATGCCGGTGCCATGCCATTCCATGCCATTCCATGCCATTCCATGCCGGTGCCATGCCATTCCATGCCATTCCATGCCATTCCATGCTATTCCATGCCATTCCATGCCATTCCATGCCATTCCATGCCATTCCATGCCATTCCATGCCATTCCATGCCATTCCATGCCATTCCATGCCATTCCGTGCCATGCCGTGCCATGCCGTGCCATGCCGGTGCCATGCCATTCCATGCCATTCCATGCCATTCCATGCCGGTGCCATGCCATTCCATGCCATTCCATGCCATTCCATGCTATTCCATGCCATTCCATGCCATTCCATGCCATTCCATGCCATTCCATGCCATTCCATGCCATTCCATGCCATTCCATGCCATTCCATGCCATTCCATGCCATTCCATGCCGTTCCATGCCATTCAATGCCGTGCCATGCCGTGCCATGCCGTGCCATGCCGTGCCATGCCGGTGCCATGCCGTGCCATGCCGGTGCCATGCCGTGCCATGCCGGTGCCATGCCGTGCCATGCCGGTGCCATGCCGTGCCATGCCGGTGCCATGCCGTGCCATGCCGGTGCCATGCCGTGCCATGCCGGTGCCATGCCGTGCCATGCCGGTGCCATGCCGTGCCATGCCGGTGCCATGCCGTGCCATGCCGGTGCCATGCCGTGCCATGCCGGTGCCATGCCGTGCCATGCCGGTGCCATGCCGTGCCATGCCGGTGCCATACCGTGCCATGCCGGTGCCATGCCGTGCCATGCCGTGCCATGCCGGTGCCATGCCGTGCCATGCCGTGCCATGCCGTGCCATGCCGGTGCCATGCCGGTGCCATGCCATTCCATGCCATTCCATGCCATTCCATGCCATTCCATGCCATTCCATGCCATTCCATGCCATTCCATGCCATTCCATGCCATTCCATGCCATTCCATGCCATTCCGTGCCATGCCGTGCCATGCCGTGCCATGCCGTGCCATGCCGGTGCCATGCCATTCCATGCCATTCCATGCCATTCCATGCCGGTGCCATGCCATTCCATGCCATTCCATGCCATTCCATGCCATTCCATGCCATTCCATGCCATTCCATGCCATTCCATGCCATTCCATGCCATTCCATGCCATTCCATGCCATTCCATGCCATTCCATGCCATTCCATGCCATTCCATGCCATTCCATGCCATTCCATGCCATTCCATGCCATTCCATGCCATTCCATGCCATTCCATGCCATTCCATGCCATTCCATGCCATTCCATGCCATTCCATGCCATTCCATGCCATTCCATGCCATTCCATGCCATTCCATGCCATTCCATGCCATTCCATGCCATTCCATGCCATTCCATGCCATTCCATGCCATTCCATGCCATTCCATGCCATTCCATGCCATTCCATGCCATTCCATGCCATTCCATGCCATTCCATGCCATTCCATGCCATTCCATGCCATTCCATGCCATTCCATGCCATTCCATGCCATTCCATGCCATTCCATGCCATTCCATGCCATTCCATGCCATTCCATGCCATTCCATGCCATTCCATGCCATTCCATGCCATTCCATGCCATTCCATGCCATTCCATGCCGTTCCATGCCATTCAATGCCGTGCCATGCCGTGCCATGCCGGTGCCATGCCGGTGCCATGCCGGTGCCATGCCGGTGCCATGCCGGTGCCATGCCGGTGCCATGCCATTCCATGCCATTCCATGCCATTCCATGCAATTCCATGCCATTCCATGCCATTCCATGCAATTCCATGCCATTCCATGCCATTCCATGCCATTCCATGCCATTCCATGCCATTCCATGCCATTCCATGCCATTCCATGCCATTCCATGCCATTCCATGCCATTCCATGCCATTCCATGCCATTCCATGCCATTCCATGCCATTCCATGCCATTCCATGCCATGCCGGTGCCATGCCATTCCATGCCATTCCATGCCATTCCATGCCATTCCATGCCATTCCATGCCATTCCATGCCATTCCATGCCATTCCATGCCATTCCATGCCATTCCATGCCATTCCATGCTATTCCATGCCATTCCATGCTATTCCATGCCATTCCATGCCATTCCATGCCATTCCATGCCATTCCATGCCATTCCATGCCATTCCATGCCATTCAATGCCGTGCCATGCCGTGCCATGCCGTGCCATGCCGTGCCATGCCGTGCCATGCCGGTGCCATGCCGTGCCATGCCGGTGCCATGCCGTGCCATGCCGGTGCCATGCCGTGCCATGCCGGTGCCATGCCGTGCCATGCCGGTGCCATGCCGTGCCATGCCGGTGCCATGCCGTGCCATGCCGGTGCCATGCCGTGCCATGCCGGTGCCATGCCGTGCCATGCCGGTGCCATGCCGTGCCATGCCGGTGCCATGCCGTGCCATGCCGGTGCCATGCCGTGCCATGCCGGTGCCTAGCCGTGCCATGCCGGTGCCATGCCGTGCCATGCCGGTGCCATGCCGTGCCATGCCGGTGCCATGCCGTGCCATGCCGGTGCCATGCCGTGCCATGCCGGTGCCATGCCGTGCCATGCCGGTGCCATGCCGTGCCATGCCGGTGCCATGCCGTGCCATGCCGGTGCCATGCCGTGCCATGCCGGTGCCATGCCGTGCCATGCCGGTGCCATGCCGTGCCATGCCGGTGCCATGCCGTGCCATGCCGGTGCCATGCCGTGCCATGCCGGTGCCATGCCGTGCCATGCCGGTGCCATGCCGTGCCATGCCGGTGCCATGCCGTGCCATGCCGGTGCCATGCCGTGCCATGCCGTGCCATGCCGTGCCATGCCGTGCCATGCCGTGCCATGCCGTGCCATGCCGTGCCATGCCGTGCCATGCCGGTGCCATGCCGGTGCCATGCCGGTGCCATGCCGGTGCCATGCCGGTGCCATGCCGGTGCCATGCCGGTGCCATGCCGGTGCCATGCCGGTGCCATGCCGGTGCCATGCCGGTGCCATGCCGGTGCCATGCCGGTGCCATGCCGGTGCCATGCCGGTGCCATGCCGGTGCCATGCCGGTGCCATGCCGTGCCATGCCGGTGCCATGCCGGTGCCATGCCGGTGCCATGCCGGTGCCATGCCGGTGTCATGCCGTGCCATGCCGGTGCCATGCCGGTGCCATGCCATTCCATGCCATTCCATGCCATTCCATGCCATTCCATGCCATTCCATGCCATTCCATGCCATTCCATGCCATTCCATGCCATTCCATGCAATTCCATGCCATTCCATGCCATTCCATGCCATTCCATGCCATTCCATGCCATTCCATGCCATTCCATGCCATTCCATGCCATTCCATGCCATTCCATGCCATTCCATGCCATTCCATGCCATTCCATGCCATTCCATGCCATTCCATGCCATTCCATGCCATTCAATGCCGTGCCATGCCATGCCGTGCCATTCCATGCCATTCCATGCCATTCCATGCCATTCCATGCCATTCCATGCCATTCCATGCCATTCCATGCCATTCCATGCCATTCAATGCCATTCAATGCCATTCCATGCCGTGCCATGCCGTGCCATGCCGTGCCATGCCGTGCCATGCCGTGCCATGCCGTGCCATGCCGTGCCATGCCGTGCCATGCCGTGCCATGCCGTGCAATGCCGTGCCATGCCGGTGCCATGCCGGTGCCATGCCGTGCCATGCCGTGCCATGCCGTGCCATGCCGTGCCATGCCGTGCCATGCCGGTGCCATGCCGGTGCCATGCCGTGCCATGCCGGTGCCATGCCGTGCCATGCCGGTGCCATGCCGTGCCATGCCGGTGCCATGCCGTGCCATGCCGGTGCCATGCCGTGCCATGCCGGTGCCATGCCGGTGCCATGCCGGTGCCATGCCGGTGCCATGCCGTGCCATGCCGGTGCCATGCCGTGCCATGCCAGTGCCATGCCGTGCCATGCCGGTGCCATGCCGTGCCATGCCGGTGCCATGCCGTGCCATGCCGGTGCCATGCCGGTGCCATGCCATTCCATGCCGTGCCATGCCGGTGCCATGCCGGTGCCATGCCATTCCATGCCATTCCATGCCATTCCATGCCATTCCATGCCATTCCATGCCATTCCATGCAATTCCATGCCATTCCATGCCATTCCATGCAATTCCATGCCATTCCATGCCATTCCATGCCATTCCATGCCATTCCATGCCATTCCGTGCCATGCCGTGCCATGCCGTGCCATGCCGGTGCCATGCCATTCCATGCCATTCCATGCCATTCCATGCCGGTGCCATGCCATTCCATGCCATTCCATGCCATTCCATGCTATTCCATGCCATTCCATGCCATTCC
This sequence comes from Cryptus armator, assembly GCA_963971235.1. Taxonomy (NCBI): domain Eukaryota; kingdom Metazoa; phylum Arthropoda; class Insecta; order Hymenoptera; family Ichneumonidae; genus Cryptus; species Cryptus armator. The sequence continues at coordinate 174,141 of CAXARG010000203.1, read as the reverse complement.
ATGCCATTCCATGCCATTCCATGCCATTCCATGCCATTCCATGCCATTCCATGCCATTCCATGCCATTCCATGCCATTCCATGCCATTCCATGCCATTCCATGCCATTCCATGCCATTCCATGCCATTCCATGCCATTCCATGCCATTCCATGCCATTCCATGCCATTCCATGCCATTCCGTGCCATGCCGTGCCATGCCGTGCCATGCCGGTGCCATGCCATTCCATGCCATTCCATGCCATTCCATGCTATTCCATGCCATTCCATGCCATTCCATGCCATTCCATGCCATTCCATGCCATTCCATGCCATTCCATGCCATTCCATGCCATTCCATGCCATTCCATGCCATTCCATGCCATTCCGTGCCATGCCGTGCCATGCCGTGCCATGCCGGTGCCATGCCATTCCATGCCATTCCATGCCATTCCATGCCGGTGCCATGCCATTCCATGCCATTCCATGCCATTCCATGCTATTCCATGCCATTCCATGCCATTCCATGCCATTCCATGCCATTCCATGCCATTCCATGCCATTCCATGCCATTCCATGCCATTCCATGCCATTCCATGCCGTTCCATGCCATTCAATGCCGTGCCATGCCGTGCCATGCCGTGCCATGCCGTGCCATGCCGGTGCCATGCCGTGCCATGCCGGTGCCATGCCGTGCCATGCCGGTGCCATGCCGTGCCATGCCGGTGCCATGCCGTGCCATGCCGGTGCCATGCCGTGCCATGCCGGTGCCATGCCGTGCCATGCCGGTGCCATGCCGTGCCATGCCGGTGCCATACCGTGCCATGCCGGTGCCATGCCGTGCCATGCCGTGCCATGCCGGTGCCATGCCGTGCCATGCCGTGCCATGCCGTGCCATGCCGGTGCCATGCCGGTGCCATGCCATTCCATGCCATTCCATGCCATTCCATGCCATTCCATGCCATTCCATGCCATTCCATGCCATTCCATGCCATTCCATGCCATTCCATGCCATTCCATGCCATTCCGTGCCATGCCGTGCCATGCCGTGCCATGCCGTGCCATGCCGGTGCCATGCCGTGCCATGCCGGTGCCATACCGTGCCATGCCGGTGCCATGCCGTGCCATGCCGTGCCATGCCGGTGCCATGCCGTGCCATGCCGTGCCATGCCGTGCCATGCCGGTGCCATGCCGGTGCCATGCCATTCCATGCCATTCCATGCCATTCCATGCCATTCCATGCCATTCCATGCCATTCCATGCCATTCCATGCCATTCCATGCCATTCCATGCCATTCCATGCAATTCCATGCCATTCCATGCCATTCCATGCCATTCCATGCCATTCCATGCCATTCCATGCCATTCCATGCCATTCCATGCCATTCCGTGCCATGCCGTGCCATGCCGTGCCATGCCGTGCCATGCCGGTGCCATGCCATTCCATGCCATTCCATGCCGGTGCCATGCCATTCCATGCCATTCCATGCCATTCCATGCCATTCCATGCCATTCCATGCCATTCCATGCCATTCCATGCCATTCCATGCCATTCCATGCCATTCCATGCCATTCCATGCCATTCCATGCCATTCCATGCCATTCCATGCCATTCCATGCCATTCCATGCCATTCCATGCCATTCCATGCCATTCCATGCCATTCCATGCCATTCCATGCCATTCCATGCCATTCCATGCCATTCCATGCCATTCCATGCCATTCCATGCCATTCCATGCCATTCCATGCCATTCCATGCCATTCCATGCCATTCCATGCCATTCCATGCCATTCCATGCCATTCCATGCCATTCCATGCCATTCCATGCCATTCCATGCCATTCCATGCCATTCCATGCCATTCCGTGCCATGCCATTCCATGCCATTCCATGCCATTCCATGCCATTCCATGCCATTCCATGCCATTCCATGCCATTCCATGCCATTCCATGCCATTCCATGCCATTCCATGCCATTCCATGCCATTCCATGCCATTCCATGCCATTCCATGCCATTCCATGCCATTCCATGCCATTCCATGCCATTCCATGCCATTCCATGCCATTCCATGCCATTCCATGCCATTCCATGCCATTCCGTGCCATGCCGGTGCCATGCCGTGCCATGCCGGTGCCATGCCGTGCCATGCCGGTGCCATGCCGTGCCATGCCGGTGCCATGCCGTGCCATGCCGTGCCATGCCGTGCCATGCCGTGCCATGCCGGTGCCATGCCGTGCCATGCCGGTGCCATGCCGTGCCATGCCGGTGCCATGCCGTGCCATGCCGGTGCCATGCCGTGCCATGCCGGTGCCATGCCGTGCCATGCCGGTGCCATGCCGTGCCATGCCGGTGCCATGCCGTGCCATGCCGGTGCCATGCCGTGCCATGCCGGTGCCATGCCGTGCCATGCCGGTGCCATGCCGTGCCATGCCGGTGCCATACCGTGCCATGCCGGTGCCATGCCGTGCCATGCCGTGCCATGCCGGTGCCATGCCGTGCCATGCCGTGCCATGCCGGTGCCATGCCGGTGCCATGCCATTCCATGCCATTCCATGCCATTCCATGCCATTCCATGCCATTCCATGCCATTCCATGCCATTCCATGCCATTCCATGCCATTCCATGCCATTCCGTGCCATGCCGTGCCATGCCGTGCCATGCCGTGCCATGCCGGTGCCATGCCATTCCATGCCATTCCATGCCGGTGCCATGCCATTCCATGCCATTCCATGCCATTCCATGCCATTCCATGCCATTCCATGCCATTCCATGCCATTCCATGCCATTCCATGCCATTCCATGCCATTCCATGCCATTCCATGCCATTCCATGCCATTCCATGCCATTCCATGCCATTCCATGCCATTCCATGCCATTCCATGCCATTCCATGCCATTCCATGCCATTCCATGCCATTCCATGCCATTCCATGCCATTCCATGCCATTCCATGCCATTCCATGCCATTCCATGCCATTCCATGCCATTCCATGCCATTCCATGCCATTCCATGCCATTCCATGCCATTCCATGCCATTCCATGCCATTCCATGCCATTCCATGCCATTCCATGCCATTCCGTGCCATGCCGTGCCATGCCGTGCCATGCCGGTGCCATGCCATTCCATGCCATTCCATGCCATTCCATGCCGGTGCCATGCCATTCCATGCCATTCCATGCCATTCCATGCTATTCCATGCCATTCCATGCCATTCCATGCCATTCCATGCCATTCCATGCCATTCCATGCCATTCCATGCCATTCCATGCCATTCCATGCCATTCCATGCCATTCCATGCCATTCCATGCCGTTCCATGCCATTCAATGCCGTGCCATGCCGTGCCATGCCGTGCCATGCCGTGCCATGCCGGTGCCATGCCGTGCCATGCCGGTGCCATGCCGTGCCATGCCGGTGCCATGCCGTGCCATGCCGGTGCCATGCCGTGCCATGCCGGTGCCATGCCGTGCCATGCCGGTGCCATGCCGTGCCATGCCGGTGCCATGCCGTGCCATGCCGGTGCCATGCCGTGCCATGCCGGTGCCATGCCGTGCCATGCCGGTGCCATGCCGTGCCATGCCGGTGCCATACCGTGCCATGCCGGTGCCATGCCGTGCCATGCCGTGCCATGCCGGTGCCATGCCGTGCCATGCCGTGCCATGCCGTGCCATGCCGGTGCCATGCCGGTGCCATGCCATTCCATGCCATTCCATGCCATTCCATGCCATTCCATGCCATTCCATGCCATTCCATGCCATTCCATGCCATTCCGTGCCATGCCGTGCCATGCCGTGCCATGCCGTGCCATGCCGGTGCCATGCCGTGCCATGCCGGTGCCATGCCGTGCCATGCCGGTGCCATGCCGTGCCATGCCGGTGCCATGCCGTGCCATGCCGGTGCCATGCCGGTGCCATGCCATTCCATGCCATTCCATGCCATTCCATGCCATTCCATGCCATTCCATGCCATTCCATGCCATTCCATGCCATTCCATGCCATTCCATGCCATTCCATGCCATTCCATGCAATTCCATGCCATTCCATGCCATTCCATGCCATTCCATGCCATTCCATGCCATTCCATGCCATTCCATGCCATTCCATGCCATTCCATGCCATTCCATGCCATTCCATGCCATTCCATGCCATTCCATGCCATTCCATGCCATTCCATGCCATTCCATGCCATTCCATGCCATTCCATGCCATTCCATGCCATTCCATGCCATTCCATGCCATTCCATGCCGTTCCATGCCATTCAATGCCGTGCCATGCCGTGCCATGCCGTGCCATGCCGGTGCCATGCCGTGCCATGCCGGTGCCATGCCGTGCCATGCCGGTGCCATGCCGTGCCATGCCGGTGCCATGCCGTGCCATGCCGGTGCCATGCCGTGCCATGCCGGTGCCATGCCGTGCCATGCCGGTGCCATGCCGTGCCATGCCGGTGCCATGCCGTGCCATGCCGGTGCCATGCCGTGCCATGCCGGTGCCATGCCGTGCCATGCCGGTGCCATGCCGTGCCATGCCGGTGCCATGCCGTGCCATGCCGGTGCCATGCCGTGCCATGCCGGTGCCATGCCGTGCCATGCCGGTGCCATACCGTGCCATGCCGGTGCCATGCCGTGCCATGCCGTGCCATGCCGGTGCCATGCCGTGCCATGCCGTGCCATGCCGTGCCATGCCGGTGCCATGCCGGTGCCATGCCATTCCATGCCATTCCATGCCATTCCATGCCATTCCATGCCATTCCATGCCATTCCATGCCATTCCATGCCATTCCATGCCATTCCATGCCATTCCGTGCCATGCCGTGCCATGCCGTGCCATGCCGTGCCATGCCGGTGCCATGCCATTCCATGCCATTCCATGCCATTCCATGCCGGTGCCATGCCATTCCATGCCATTCCATGCCATTCCATGCCATTCCATGCCATTCCATGCCATTCCATGCCATTCCATGCCATTCCATGCCATTCCATGCCATTCCATGCCATTCCATGCCATTCCATGCCATTCCATGCCATTCCATGCCATTCCATGCCATTCCATGCCATTCCATGCCATTCCATGCCATTCCATGCCATTCCATGCCATTCCATGCCATTCCATGCCATTCCATGCCATTCCATGCCATTCCATGCCATTCCATGCCATTCCATGCCATTCCATGCCATTCCATGCCATTCCATGCCATTCCATGCCATTCCATGCCATTCCATGCCATTCCATGCCATTCCATGCCATTCCATGCCATTCCATGCCATTCCATGCCATTCCATGCCATTCCATGCCATTCCATGCCATTCCATGCCATTCCATGCCATTCCATGCCATTCCATGCCATTCCATGCCATTCCATGCCATTCCATGCCATTCCATGCCATTCCATGCCATTCCATGCCATTCCATGCCATTCCATGCCATTCCATGCCATTCCATGCCATTCCATGCCATTCCATGCCATTCCATGCCATTCCATGCCATTCCATGCCATTCCATGCCATTCCATGCCATTCCATGCCATTCCATGCCATTCCATGCCATTCCATGCCATTCCATGCCATTCCATGCCATTCCATGCCATTCCATGCCATTCCATGCCATTCCATGCCATTCAATGCCGTGCCATGCCGTGCCATGCCATTCCATGCCATTCCATGCCATTCAATGCCATTCAATGCCATTCCATGCCGTGCCATGCCGTGCCATGCCGTGCCATGCCGTGCCATGCCGTGCCATGCCGTGCCATGCCGTGCCATGCCGTGCCATGCCGTGCCATGCCGTGCCATGCCGTGCCATGCCGTGCCATGCCGTGCCATGCCGTGCCATGCCGGTGCCATGCCGTGCCATGCCGGTGCCATGCCGTGCCATGCCGGTGCCATGCCGTGCCATGCCGTGCCATGCCGGTGCCATGCCGTGCCATGCCGGTGCCATGCCGGTGCCATGCCGTGCCATGCCGGTGCCATGCCGTGCCATGCCGGTGCCATGCCGTGCCATGCCGGTGCCATGCCGTGCCATGCCGGTGCCATGCCGTGCCATGCCGGTGCCATGCCGTGCCATGCCGGTGCCATGCCGTGCCATGCCGGTGCCATGCCGTGCCATGCCGGTGCCATGCCGTGCCATGCCGGTGCCATGCCGTGCCATGCCGGTGCCATGCCGTGCCATGCCGGTGCCATGCCGTGCCATGCCGGTGCCATGCCGTGCCATGCCGGTGCCATGCCGTGCCATGCCGGTGCCATGCCGTGCCATGCCGGTGCCATGCCGGTGCCATGCCGTGCCATGCCGGTGCCATGCCGTGCCATGCCGGTGCCATGCCGGTGCCATGCCGTGCCATGCCGTGCCATGCCGTGCCATGCCGTGCCATGCCGTGCCATGCCGGTGCCATGCCGTGCCATGCCGGTGCCATGCCGTGCCATGCCGGTGCCATGGCGTGCCATGCCGGTGCCATGCCGTGCCATGCCGGTGCCATGCCGTGCCATGCCGGTGCCATGCCGTGCCATGCCGGTGCCATGCCGTGCCATGCCGGTGCCATGCCGGTGCCATGCCGTGCCATGCCGGTGCCATGCCATTCCATGCCATTCCATGCCATTCCATGCCATTCCATGCCATTCCATGCCATTCCATGCCATTCCATGCCATTCCATGCCATTCCATGCCATTCCATGCCATTCCATGCCATTCCATGCCATTCCATGCCATTCCATGCCATTCCATGCCATTCCATGCCATTCCATGCCATTCCATGCCATTCCATGCCATTCCATGCCATTCCATGCCATTCCATGCCATTCCATGCCATTCCATGCCATTCCATGCCATTCCATGCCATTCCATGCCATTCCATGCCATTCAATGCCGTGCCATGCCGTGCCATGCCGTGCCATGCCGGTGCCATGCCGGTGCCATGCCGTGCCATGCCGGTGCCATGCCGTGCCATGCCGGTGCCATGCCGTGCCATGCCGGTGCCATGCCGTGCCATGCCGGTGCCATGCCGTGCCATGCCGGTGCCAAGCCGTGCCATGCCGGTGCCAAGCCGTGCCATGCCGGTGCCATGCCGTGCCATGCCGGTGCCATGCCGTGCCATGCCGGTGCCATGCCGTGCCATGCCGGTGCCATGCCGTGCCATGCCGGTGCCATGCCGTGCCATGCCGGTGCCATGCCGTGCCATGCCGTGCCATGCCGTGCCATGCCGGTGCCATGCCGGTGCCATGCCGGTGCCATGCCATTCCATGCGATGCCGGTGCCATGCCGTGCCATGCCGGTGCCATGCCGTGCCATGCCGGTGCCATGCCGTGCCATGCCGGTGCCATGCCGTGCCATGCCGGTGCCATGCCGGTGCCATGCCGGTGCCATGCCATTCCATGCCATTCCATGCCATTCCATGCCATTCCATGCCATTCCATGCCATTCCATGCCATTCCATGCCATTCCATGCCATTCCATGCCATTCCATGCCATTCCATGCCATTCCATGCCATTCCATGCCATTCCATGCCATTCCATGCCATTCCATGCCATTCCATGCCATTCCATGCCATTCCATGCCATTCCATGCCATTCCATGCCATTCCATGCCATTCCATGCCATTCCATGCCATTCCATGCCATTCCATGCCATTCCATGCCATTCCATGCCATTCCATGCCATTCCATGCCATTCCATGCCATTCCATGCCATTCCATGCCATTCCATGCCAATCCATGCCATTCCATGCCATTCCATGCCATTCCATGCCATTCCATGCCATTCCATGCCATTCCATGCCATTCCATGCCATTCCATGCCATTCCATGCCATTCCATGCCATTCCATGCCATTCCATGCCATTCCATGCCATTCCATGCCATTCCATGCCATTCAAAGCCATTCAATGCCATTCCATGCCGTGCCATGCCGTGCCATGCCGTGCCATGCCGTGCCATGCCGTGCCATGCCGTGCCATGCCGGTGCCATGCCGGTGCCATGCCGTGCCATGCCGTGCCATGCCGTGCCATGCCGTGCCATGCCGTGCCATGCCGGTGCCATGCCGGTGCCATGCCGTGCCATGCCGGTGCCATGCCGTGCCATGCCGGTGCCATGCCGTGCCATGCCGGTGCCATGCCGTGCCATGCCGGTGCCATGCCGGTGCCATGCCGGTGCCATGCCGGTGCCATGCCGTGCCATGCCGGTGCCATGCCGTGCCATGCCAGTGCCATGCCGTGCCATGCCGGTGCCATGCCGTGCCATGACGGTGCCATGCCGTGCCATGCCGGTGCCATGCCGGTGCCATGCCATTCCATGCCATTCCATGCCATTCCATGCCATTCCATGCCATTCCATGCCATTCCATGCCATTCCATGCCATTCCATGCCATTCCATGCCATTCCATGCAATTCCATGCCATTCCATGCCATTCCATGCCATTCCATGCCATTCCATGCCATTCCATGCCATTCCATGCCATTCCATGCCATTCCATGCCATTCCATGCCATTCCATGCCATTCCATGCCATTCCATGCCGGTGCCATGCCATTCCATGCCATTCCATGCCATTCCATGCCATTCCATGCCATTCCATGCCATTCCATGCCATTCCATGCCATTACATGCCATTCCATGCCATTCCATGCCATTCCATGCCATTCCATGCCATTCCATGCCATTCCATGCCATTCCATGCCATTCCATGCCATTCCATGCCATTCCATGCCATTCCATGCCATTCCATGCCATTCCATGCCATTCCATGCCATTCCATGCCATTCCATGCCATTCCATGCCATTCCATGCCATTCCATGCCATTCCATGCCATTCAATGCCGTGCCATGCCGTGCCATGCCGTGCCATGCGGTGCCATGCCATTCCATGCCATTCCATGCCATTCCATGCCATTCAATGCCATTCAATGCCATTCCATGCCGTGCCATGCCGTGCCATGCCGGTGCCATGCCGTGCCATGCCGGTGCCATGCCGTGCCATGCCGGTGCCATGCCGTGCCATGCCGGTGCCATGCCGTGCCATGCCGGTGCCATGCCGTGCCATGCCGGTGCCATGCCGTGCCATGCCGGTGCCATGCCGTGCCATGCCGGTGCCATGCCGGTGCCATGCCATTCCATGCCATTCCATGCCATTCCATGCCATTCCATGCCATTCCATGCCATTCCATGCCATTCCATGCCATTCCATGCCATTCCATGCCATTCCATGCCATTCCATGCAATTCCATGCCATTCCATGCCATTCCATGCCATTCCATGCCATTCCATGCCATTCCATGCCATTCCATGCCATTCCATGCCATTCCATGCCATTCCATGCCATTCCATGCCATTCCATGCCGGTGCCATGCCATTCCATGCCATTCCATGCCATTCCATGCCATTCCATGCCATTCCATGCCATTACATGCCATTCCATGCCATTCCATGCCATTCCATGCCATTCCATGCCATTCCATGCCATTCCATGCCATTCCATGCCATTCCATGCCATTCCATGCCATTCCATGCCATTCCATGCCATTCCATGCCATTCCATGCCATTCCATGCCATTCCATGCCATTCAATGCCGTGCCATGCCGTGCCATGCCGTGCCATGCGGTGCCATGCCATTCCATGCCATTCCATGCCATTCCATGCCATTCAATGCCATTCAATGCCATTCCATGCCGTGCCATGCCGTGCCATGCCGGTGCCATGCCGTGCCATGCCGGTGCCATGCCGTGCCATGCCGGTGCCATGCCGTGCCATGCCGGTGCCATGCCGTGCCATGCCGGTGCCATGCCGGTGCCATGCCGGTGCCATGCCGGTGCCATGCCGGTGCCATGCCGGTGCCATGCCGGTGCCATGCCGGTGCCATGCCGGTGCCATGCCGGTGCCATGCCGGTGCCATGCCGGTGCCATGCCGGTGCCATGCCGGTGCCATGCCGGTGCCATGCCGGTGCCATGCCGGTGCCATGCCGGTGCCATGCCGGTGCCATGCCGGTGCCATGCCGGTGCCATGCCGGTGCCATGCCGGTGCCATGCCGGTGCCATGCCGGTGCCATGCCATTCCATGCCATTCCATGCAATTCCATGCCATTCCATGCCATTCCATGCCATTCCATGCCATTCCATGCCATTCCATGCCATTCCATGCCATTCCGTGCCATGCCGTGCCATGCCGTGCCATGCCGGTGCCATGCCATTCCATGCCGGTGCCATGCCATTCCATGCCATTCCATGCCATTCCATGCTATTCCATGCCATTCCATGCTATTCCATGCCATTCCATGCCATTCCATGCCATTCCATGCCATTCCATGCCATTCCATGCCATTCCATGCCATTCCATGCCATTCCATGCCATTCCATGCCATTCCATGCCATTCCATGCCATTCAATGCCGTGCCATGCCGTGCCATGCCGTGCCATGCCGGTGCCATGCCGGTGCCATGCCGGTGCCATGCCGGTGCCATGCCGGTGCCATGCCGGTGCCATGCCGGTGCCATGCCGGTGCCATGCCGGTGCCATGCCGGTGCCATGCCGGTGCCATGCCGGTGCCATGCCGGTGCCATGCCGGTGCCATGCCGGTGCCATGCCGGTGCCATGCCGGTGCCATGCCGGTGCCATGCCGGTGCCATGCCGGTGCCATGCCGGTGCCATGCCGGTGCCATGCCGGTGCCATGCCGGTGCCATGCCGGTGCCATGCCGGTGCCATGCCGGTGCCATGCCATTCCATGCCATTCCATGCCATTCCATGCAATTCCATGCCATTCCATGCCATTCCATGCAATTCCATGCCATTCCATGCCATTCCATGCCATTCCATGCCATTCCATGCCATTCCATGCCATTCCATGCCATTCCATGCCATTCCATGCCATTCCATGCCATTCCATGCCATTCCATGCCATTCCATGCCATTCCATGCCATTCCATGCCATGCCGGTGCCATGCCATTCCATGCCATTCCATGCCATTCCATGCCATTCCATGCCATTCCATGCTATTCCATGCCATTCCATGCTATTCCATGCCATTCCATGCCATTCCATGCCATTCCATGCCATTCCATGCCATTCCATGCCATTCCATGCCATTCAATGCCGTGCCATGCCGTGCCATGCCGTGCCATGCCGTGCCATGCCGTGCCATGCCGGTGCCATGCCGTGCCATGCCGGTGCCATGCCGTGCCATGCCGGTGCCATGCCGTGCCATGCCGGTGCCATGCCGTGCCATGCCGGTGCCATGCCGTGCCATGCCGGTGCCATGCCGTGCCATGCCGGTGCCATGCCGTGCCATGCCGGTGCCATGCCGTGCCATGCCGGTGCCATGCCGTGCCATGCCGGTGCCATGCCGTGCCATGCCGGTGCCATGCCGTGCCATGCCGGTGCCTAGCCGTGCCATGCCGGTGCCATGCCGTGCCATGCCGGTGCCATGCCGTGCCATGCCGGTGCCATGCCGTGCCATGCCGGTGCCATGCCGTGCCATGCCGGTGCCATGCCGTGCCATGCCGGTGCCATGCCGTGCCATGCCGGTGCCATGCCGTGCCATGCCGGTGCCATGCCGTGCCATGCCGGTGCCATGCCGTGCCATGCCGGTGCCATGCCGTGCCATGCCGGTGCCATGCCGTGCCATGCCGGTGCCATGCCGTGCCATGCCGGTGCCATGCCGTGCCATGCCGGTGCCATGCCGTGCCATGCCGGTGCCATGCCGTGCCATGCCGTGCCATGCCGTGCCATGCCGTGCCATGCCGTGCCATGCCGTGCCATGCCGTGCCATGCCGTGCCATGCCGTGCCATGCCGTGCCATGCCGTGCCATGCCGGTGCCATGCCGGTGCCATGCCGGTGCCATGCCGGTGCCATGCCGGTGCCATGCCGGTGCCATGCCGGTGCCATGCCGGTGCCATGCCGGTGCCATGCCGGTGCCATGCCGGTGCCATGCCGGTGCCATGCCGGTGCCATGCCGGTGCCATGCCGTGCCATGCCGGTGCCATGCCGTGCCATGCCGGTGCCATGCCGGTGCCATGCCGGTGTCATGCCGTGCCATGCCGGTGCCATGCCGGTGCCATGCCATTCCATGCCATTCCATGCCATTCCATGCCATTCCATGCCATTCCATGCCATTCCATGCCATTCCATGCCATTCCATGCAATTCCATGCCATTCCATGCCATTCCATGCCATTCCATGCCATTCCATGCCATTCCATGCCATTCCATGCCATTCCATGCCATTCCATGCCATTCCATGCCATTCCATGCCATTCCATGCCATTCCATGCCATTCCATGCCATTCAATGCCGTGCCATGCCATGCCGTGCCATTCCATGCCATTCCATGCCATTCCATGCCATTCCATGCCATTCCATGCCATTCCATGCCATTCCATGCCATTCCATGCCATTCCATGCCATTCAATGCCATTCAATGCCATTCCATGCCGTGCCATGCCGTGCCATGCCGTGCCATGCCGTGCCATGCCGTGCCATGCCGTGCCATGCCGTGCCATGCCGTGCCATGCCGTGCAATGCCGTGCCATGCCGGTGCCATGCCGGTGCCATGCCGTGCCATGCCGTGCCATGCCGTGCCATGCCGTGCCATGCCGTGCCATGCCGGTGCCATGCCGGTGCCATGCCGTGCCATGCCGGTGCCATGCCGTGCCATGCCGGTGCCATGCCGTGCCATGCCGGTGCCATGCCGTGCCATGCCGGTGCCATGCCGTGCCATGCCGGTGCCATGCCGGTGCCATGCCGGTGCCATGCCGGTGCCATGCCGTGCCATGCCGGTGCCATGCCGTGCCATGCCAGTGCCATGCCGTGCCATGCCGGTGCCATGCCGTGCCATGCCGGTGCCATGCCGTGCCATGCCGGTGCCATGCCGGTGCCATGCCATTCCATGCCGTGCCATGCCGGTGCCATGCCGGTGCCATGCCATTCCATGCCATTCCATGCCATTCCATGCCATTCCATGCCATTCCATGCCATTCCATGCAATTCCATGCCATTCCATGCCATTCCATGCAATTCCATGCCATTCCATGCCATTCCATGCCATTCCATGCCATTCCATGCCATTCCATGCCATTCCATGCCATTCCATGCCATTCCATGCCATTCCATGCCATTCCATGCCATTCCATGCCATTCCATGCCATTCCATGCCATTCCATGCCATTCCATGCCATGCCGGTGCCATGCCATTCCATGCCATTCCATGCCATTCCATGCCATTCCATGCCATTCCATGCTATTCCATGCCATTCCATGCTATTCCATGCCATTCCATGCCATTCCATGCCATTCCATGCCATTCCATGCCATTCCATGCCATTCCATGCCATTCAATGCCGTGCCATGCCGTGCCATGCCGTGCCATGCCGTGCCATGCCGTGCCATGCCGGTGCCATGCCGTGCCATGCCGGTGCCATGCCGTGCCATGCCGGTGCCATGCCGTGCCATGCCGGTGCCATGCCGTGCCATGCCGGTGCCATGCCGTGCCATGCCGGTGCCATGCCGTGCCATGCCGGTGCCATGCCGTGCCATGCCGGTGCCATGCCGTGCCATGCCGGTGCCATGCCGTGCCATGCCGGTGCCATGCCGTGCCATGCCGGTGCCATGCCGTGCCATGCCGGTGCCATGCCGTGCCATGCCGGTGCCATGCCGTGCCATGCCGGTGCCATGCCGTGCCATGCCGGTGCCATGCCGTGCCATGCCGGTGCCATGCCGTGCCATGCCGGTGCCATGCCGTGCCATGCCGGTGCCATGCCGTGCCATGCCGGTGCCATGCCGTGCCATGCCGGTGCCATGCCGTGCCATGCCGTGCCATGCCGTGCCATGCCGTGCCATGCCGTGCCATGCCGTGCCATGCCGTGCCATGCCGTGCCATGCCGGTGCCATGCCGGTGCCATGCCGGTGCCATGCCGGTGCCATGCCGGTGCCATGCCGGTGCCATGCCGGTGCCATGCCGGTGCCATGCCGGTGCCATGCCGGTGCCATGCCGGTGCCATGCCGGTGCCATGCCGGTGCCATGCCGGTGCCATGCCGTGCCATGCCGGTGCCATGCCGTGCCATGCCGGTGCCATGCCGGTGCCATGCCGGTGTCATGCCGTGCCATGCCGGTGCCATGCCGGTGCCATGCCATTCCATGCCATTCCATGCCATTCCATGCCATTCCATGCCATTCCATGCCATTCCATGCCATTCCATGCCATTCCATGCCATTCCATGCAATTCCATGCCATTCCATGCCATTCCATGCCATTCCATGCCATTCCATGCCATTCCATGCCATTCCATGCCATTCCATGCCATTCCATGCCATTCCATGCCATTCCATGCCATTCCATGCCATTCCATGCCATTCCATGCCATTCCATGCCATTCAATGCCGTGCCATGCCATGCCGTGCCATTCCATGCCATTCCATGCCATTCCATGCCATTCCATGCCATTCCATGCCATTCCATGCCATTCCATGCCATTCCATGCCATTCCATGCCATTCAATGCCATTCAATGCCATTCCATGCCGTGCCATGCCGTGCCATGCCGTGCCATGCCGTGCCATGCCGTGCCATGCCGTGCCATGCCGTGCCATGCCGTGCCATGCCGTGCAATGCCGTGCCATGCCGGTGCCATGCCGGTGCCATGCCGTGCCATGCCGTGCCATGCCGTGCCATGCCGTGCCATGCCGTGCCATGCCGGTGCCATGCCGGTGCCATGCCGTGCCATGCCGGTGCCATGCCGTGCCATGCCGGTGCCATGCCGTGCCATGCCGGTGCCATGCCGTGCCATGCCGGTGCCATGCCGTGCCATGCCGGTGCCATGCCGGTGCCATGCCGGTGCCATGCCGGTGCCATGCCGTGCCATGCCGGTGCCATGCCGTGCCATGCCAGTGCCATGCCGTGCCATGCCGGTGCCATGCCGTGCCATGCCGGTGCCATGCCGTGCCATGCCGGTGCCATGCCGGTGCCATGCCATTCCATGCCGTGCCATGCCGGTGCCATGCCGGTGCCATGCCATTCCATGCCATTCCATGCCATTCCATGCCATTCCATGCCATTCCATGCCATTCCATGCAATTCCATGCCATTCCATGCCATTCCATGCAATTCCATGCCATTCCATGCCATTCCATGCCATTCCATGCCATTCCATGCCATTCCGTGCCATGCCGTGCCATGCCGTGCCATTCCATGCCATTCCGTGCCATGCCGTGCCATGCCGTGCCATGCCGGTGCCATGCCATTCCATGCCATTCCATGCCATTCCATGCCGGTGCCATGCCATTCCATGCCATTCCATGCCATTCCATGCTATTCCATGCCATTCCATGCCATTCCATGCCATTCCATGCCATTCCATGCCATTCCATGCCATTCCATGCCATTCCATGCCATTCCATGCCATTCCGTGCCATGCCGTGCCATGCCGTGCCATGCCGGTGCCATGCCATTCCATGCCATTCCATGCCATTCCATGCCGGTGCCATGCCATTCCATGCCATTCCATGCCATTCCATGCTATTCCATGCCATTCCATGCCATTCCATGCCATTCCATGCCATTCCATGCCATTCCATGCCATTCCATGCCATTCCATGCCATTCCATGCCATTCCATGCCATTCCATGCCATTCCATGCCATTCCATGCCGTTCCATGCCATTCAATGCCGTGCCATGCCGTGCCATGCCGTGCCATGCCGTGCCATGCCGGTGCCATGCCGTGCCATGCCGGTGCCATGCCGTGCCATGCCGGTGCCATGCCGTGCCATGCCGGTGCCATGCCGTGCCATGCCGGTGCCATGCCGTGCCATGCCGGTGCCATGCCGTGCCATGCCGGTGCCATGCCGTGCCATGCCGGTGCCATGCCGTGCCATGCCGGTGCCATACCGTGCCATGCCGGTGCCATGCCGTGCCATGCCGTGCCATGCCGGTGCCATGCCGTGCCATGCCGTGCCATGCCGTGCCATGCCGGTGCCATGCCGGTGCCATGCCATTCCATGCCATTCCATGCCATTCCATGCCATTCCATGCCATTCCATGCCATTCCATGCCATTCCATGCCATTCCATGCCATTCCATGCCATTCCGTGCCATGCCGTGCCATGCCGTGCCATGCCGTGCCATGCCGGTGCCATGCCATTCCATGCCATTCCATGCCATTCCATGCCGGTGCCATGCCATTCCATGCCATTCCATGCCATTCCATGCCATTCCATGCCATTCCATGCCATTCCATGCCATTCCATGCCATTCCATGCCATTCCATGCCATTCCATGCCATTCCATGCCATTCCATGCCATTCCATGCCATTCCATGCCATTCCATGCCATTCCATGCCATTCCATGCCATTCCATGCCATTCCATGCCATTCCATGCCATTCCATGCCATTCCATGCCATTCCATGCCATTCCATGCCATTCCATGCCATTCCATGCCATTCCATGCCATTCCATGCCATTCCATGCCATTCCATGCCATTCCATGCCATTCCATGCCATTCCATGCCATTCCATGCCATTCCATGCCATTCCATGCCATTCCATGCCATTCCATGCCATTCCATGCCATTCCATGCCATTCCATGCCATTCCATGCCATTCCATGCCATTCCATGCCATTCCATGCCATTCCATGCCATTCCATGCCATTCCATGCCATTCCATGCCATTCCATGCCATTCCATGCCATTCCATGCCATTCCATGCCATTCCATGCCATTCCATGCCGTTCCATGCCATTCAATGCCGTGCCATGCCGTGCCATGCCGGTGCCATGCCGGTGCCATGCCGGTGCCATGCCGGTGCCATGCCGGTGCCATGCCGGTGCCATGCCATTCCATGCCATTCCATGCCATTCCATGCAATTCCATGCCATTCCATGCCATTCCATGCAATTCCATGCCATTCCATGCCATTCCATGCCATTCCATGCCATTCCATGCCATTCCATGCCATTCCATGCCATTCCATGCCATTCCATGCCATTCCATGCCATTCCATGCCATTCCATGCCATTCCATGCCATTCCATGCCATTCCATGCCATTCCATGCCATGCCGGTGCCATGCCATTCCATGCCATTCCATGCCATTCCATGCCATTCCATGCCATTCCATGCCATTCCATGCCATTCCATGCCATTCCATGCTATTCCATGCCATTCCATGCTATTCCATGCCATTCCATGCCATTCCATGCCATTCCATGCCATTCCATGCCATTCCATGCCATTCCATGCCATTCAATGCCGTGCCATGCCGTGCCATGCCGTGCCATGCCGGTGCCATGCCGTGCCATGCCGGTGCCATGCCGTGCCATGCCGGTGCCATGCCGTGCCATGCCGGTGCCATGCCGTGCCATGCCGGTGCCATGCCGTGCCATGCCGGTGCCATGCCGTGCCATGCCGGTGCCATGCCGTGCCATGCCGGTGCCATGCCGTGCCATGCCGGTGCCTAGCCGTGCCATGCCGGTGCCATGCCGTGCCATGCCGGTGCCATGCCGTGCCATGCCGGTGCCATGCCGTGCCATGCCGGTGCCATGCCGTGCCATGCCGGTGCCATGCCGTGCCATGCCGGTGCCATGCCGTGCCATGCCGGTGCCATGCCGTGCCATGCCGGTGCCATGCCGTGCCATGCCGGTGCCATGCCGTGCCATGCCGGTGCCATGCCGTGCCATGCCGGTGCCATGCCGTGCCATGCCGGTGCCATGCCGTGCCATGCCGGTGCCATGCCGTGCCATGCCGGTGCCATGCCGTGCCATGCCGGTGCCATGCCGTGCCATGCCGGTGCCATGCCGTGCCATGCCGGTGCCATGCCGTGCCATGCCGGTGCCATGCCGTGCCATGCCGGTGCCATGCCGTGCCATGCCGGTGCCATGCCGTGCCATGCCGTGCCATGCCGTGCCATGCCGTGCCATGCCGTGCCATGCCGGTGCCATGCCGGTGCCATGCCGGTGCCATGCCGGTGCCATGCCGGTGCCATGCCGGTGCCATGCCGGTGCCATGCCGGTGCCATGCCGGTGCCATGCCGGTGCCATGCCGGTGCCATGCCGGTGCCATGCCGGTGCCATGCCGGTGCCATGCCGGTGCCATGCCGGTGCCATGCCGGTGCCATGCCGTGCCATGCCGGTGCCATGCCGGTGCCATGCCGGTGCCATGCCGGTGCCATGCCGGTGCCATGCCGTGCCATGCCGGTGCCATGCCGTGCCATGCCGGTGCCATGCCGTGCCATGCCGGTGCCATGCCGTGCCATGCCGGTGCCATGCCGTGCCATGCCGGTGCCATGCCGTGCCATGCCGTGCCATGCCGTGCCATGCCGTGCAATGCCGTGCCATGCCGGTGCCATGCCGGTGCCATGCCGTGCCATGCCGTGCCATGCCGTGCCATGCCGTGCCATGCCGTGCCATGCCGGTGCCATGCCGGTGCCATGCCGTGCCATGCCGGTGCCATGCCGTGCCATGCCGGTGCCATGCCGTGCCATGCCGGTGCCATGCCGTGCCATGCCGGTGCCATGCCGTGCCATGCCGGTGCCATGCCGGTGCCATGCCGGTGCCATGCCGGTGCCATGCCGTGCCATGCCGGTGCCATGCCGTGCCATGCCAGTGCCATGCCGTGCCATGCCGGTGCCATGCCGTGCCATGCCGGTGCCATGCCGTGCCATGCCGGTGCCATGCCGGTGCCATGCCATTCCATGCCGTGCCATGCCGGTGCCATGCCGGTGCCATGCCATTCCATGCCATTCCATGCCATTCCATGCCATTCCATGCCATTCCATGCCATTCCATGCAATTCCATGCCATTCCATGCCATTCCATGCAATTCCATGCCATTCCATGCCATTCCATGCCATTCCATGCCATTCCATGCCATTCCGTGCCATGCCGTGCCATGCCGTGCCATGCCGGTGCCATGCCATTCCATGCCATTCCATGCCATTCCATGCCGGTGCCATGCCATTCCATGCCATTCCATGCCATTCCATGCTATTCCATGCCATTCCATGCCATTCCATGCCATTCCATGCCATTCCATGCCATTCCATGCCATTCCATGCCATTCCATGCCATTCCATGCCATTCCATGCCATTCCATGCCATTCCGTGCCATGCCGTGCCATGCCGTGCCATGCCGGTGCCATGCCATTCCATGCCATTCCATGCCATTCCATGCTATTCCATGCCATTCCATGCCATTCCATGCCATTCCATGCCATTCCATGCCATTCCATGCCATTCCATGCCATTCCATGCCATTCCATGCCATTCCATGCCATTCCATGCCATTCCGTGCCATGCCGTGCCATGCCGTGCCATGCCGGTGCCATGCCATTCCATGCCATTCCATGCCATTCCATGCCGGTGCCATGCCATTCCATGCCATTCCATGCCATTCCATGCTATTCCATGCCATTCCATGCCATTCCATGCCATTCCATGCCATTCCATGCCATTCCATGCCATTCCATGCCATTCCATGCCATTCCATGCCATTCCATGCCATTCCATGCCATTCCATGCCATTCCATGCCGTTCCATGCCATTCAATGCCGTGCCATGCCATTCAATGCCGTGCCATGCCGTGCCATGCCGGTGCCATGCCGTGCCATGCCGGTGCCATGCCGTGCCATGCCGGTGCCATGCCGTGCCATGCCGGTGCCATGCCGTGCCATGCCGGTGCCATGCCGTGCCATGCCGGTGCCATGCCGTGCCATGCCGGTGCCATGCCGTGCCATGCCGGTGCCATGCCGTGCCATGCCGGTGCCATACCGTGCCATGCCGGTGCCATGCCGTGCCATGCCGTGCCATGCCGTGCCATGCCGTGCCATGCCGGTGCCATGCCGGTGCCATGCCATTCCATGCCATTCCATGCCATTCCATGCCATTCCATGCCATTCCATGCCATTCCATGCCATTCCATGCCATTCCATGCCATTCCATGCCATTCCGTGCCATGCCGTGCCATGCCGTGCCATGCCGTGCCATGCCGGTGCCATGCCGTGCCATGCCGGTGCCATACCGTGCCATGCCGGTGCCATGCCGTGCCATGCCGTGCCATGCCGGTGCCATGCCGTGCCATGCCGTGCCATGCCGTGCCATGCCGGTGCCATGCCGGTGCCATGCCATTCCATGCCATTCCATGCCATTCCATGCCATTCCATGCCATTCCATGCCATTCCATGCCATTCCATGCCATTCCATGCCATTCCATGCCATTCCATGCCATTCCATGCCATTCCATGCCATTCCATGCCATTCAATGCCGTGCCATGCCGTGCCATGCCATTCCATGCCATTCCATGCCATTCCATGCCATTCCATGCCATTCAATGCCATTCAATGCCATTCCATGCCGTGCCATGCCGTGCCATGCCGTGCCATGCCGTGCCATGCCGTGCCATGCCGTGCCATGCCATTCCATGCCATTCCATGCCATTCCATGCCATTCAATGCCATTCAATGCCATTCCATGCCGTGCCATGCCGTGCCATGCCGTGCCATGCCGTGCCATGCCGTGCCATGCCGTGCCATGCCGTGCCATGCCGTGCCATGCCGTGCCATGCCGTGCCATGCCGTGCCATGCCGTGCCATGCCGGTGCCATGCCGTGCCATGCCGGTGCCATGCCGTGCCATGCCGGTGCCATGCCGTGCCATGCCGTGCCATGCCGGTGCCATGCCGTGCCATGCCGGTGCCATGCCGGTGCCATGCCGTGCCATGCCGGTGCCATGCCGTGCCATGCCGGTGCCATGCCGTGCCATGCCGGTGCCATGCCGTGCCATGCCGGTGCCATGCCGTGCCATGCCGGTGCCATGCCGTGCCATGCCGGTGCCATGCCGTGCCATGCCGGTGCCATGCCGGTGCCATGCCGGTGCCATGCCGGTGCCATGCCGTGCCATGCCGGTGCCATGCCGTGCCATGCCAGTGCCATGCCGTGCCATGCCGGTGCCATGCCGTGCCATGCCGGTGCCATGCCGTGCCATGCCGGTGCCATGCCGGTGCCATGCCATTCCATGCCGTGCCATGCCGGTGCCATGCCGGTGCCATGCCATTCCATGCCATTCCATGCCATTCCATGCCATTCCATGCCATTCCATGCCATTCCATGCAATTCCATGCCATTCCATGCCATTCCATGCAATTCCATGCCATTCCATGCCATTCCATGCCATTCCATGCCATTCCATGCCATTCCATGCCATTCCGTGCCATGCCGTGCCATGCCGTGCCATGCCGGTGCCATGCCATTCCATGCCATTCCATGCCATTCCATGCCGGTGCCATGCCATTCCATGCCATTCCATGCCATTCCATGCCATTCCATGCCATTCCATGCTATTCCATGCCATTCCATGCCATTCCATGCCATTCCATGCCATTCCATGCCATTCCATGCCATTCCATGCCATTCCATGCCATTCCATGCCATTCCATGCCATTCCATGCCATTCCATGCCGTTCCATGCCATTCAATGCCGTGCCATGCCGTGCCATGCCGTGCCATGCCGTGCCATGCCGGTGCCATGCCGTGCCATGCCGGTGCCATGCCGTGCCATGCCGGTGCCATGCCGTGCCATGCCGGTGCCATGCCGTGCCATGCCGGTGCCATGCCGTGCCATGCCGGTGCCATGCCGTGCCATGCCGGTGCCATGCCGTGCCATGCCGGTGCCATGCCGTGCCATGCCGGTGCCATGCCGTGCCATGCCGGTGCCATGCCGTGCCATGCCGGTGCCATGCCGTGCCATGCCGGTGCCATACCGTGCCATGCCGGTGCCATGCCGTGCCATGCCGTGCCATGCCGGTGCCATGCCGTGCCATGCCGTGCCATGCCGTGCCATGCCGGTGCCATGCCGGTGCCATGCCATTCCATGCCATTCCATGCCATTCCATGCCATTCCATGCCATTCCATGCCATTCCATGCCATTCCATGCCATTCCATGCCATTCCATGCCATTCCGTGCCATGCCGTGCCATGCCGTGCCATGCCGTGCCATGCCGGTGCCATGCCATTCCATGCCATTCCATGCCATTCCATGCCATTCCATGCCATTCCATGCCGGTGCCATGCCATTCCATGCCATTCCATGCCATTCCATGCCATTCCATGCCATTCCATGCCATTCCATGCCATTCCATGCCATTCCATGCCATTCCATGCCATTCCATGCCATTCCATGCCATTCCATGCCATTCCATGCCATTCCATGCCATTCCATGCCATTCCATGCCATTCCATGCCATTCCATGCCATTCCATGCCATTCCATGCCATTCCATGCCATTCCATGCCATTCCATGCCATTCCATGCCATTCCATGCCATTCCATGCCATTCCATGCCATTCCATGCCATTCCATGCCATTCCATGCCATTCCATGCCATTCCATGCCATTCCATGCCATTCCATGCCATTCCATGCCATTCCATGCCATTCCATGCCATTCCATGCCATTCCATGCCATTCCATGCCATTCCATGCCATTCCATGCCATTCCATGCCATTCCATGCCATTCCATGCCATTCCATGCCATTCCATGCCATTCCATGCCATTCCATGCCATTCCATGCCATTCCATGCCATTCCATGCCATTCCATGCCATTCCATGCCATTCCATGCCATTCCATGCCATTCCATGCCATTCCATGCCGTTCCATGCCATTCAATGCCGTGCCATGCCGTGCCATGCCGTGCCATGCCGGTGCCATGCCGGTGCCATGCCGTGCCATGCCGGTGCCATGCCGTGCCATGCCGGTGCCATGCCGTGCCATGCCGGTGCCATGCCGTGCCATGCCGGTGCCATGCCGTGCCATGCCGGTGCCATGCCGTGCCATGCCGGTGCCATGCCGTGCCATGCCGGTGCCATGCCGTGCCATGCCGGTGCCATGCCGTGCCATGCCGGTGCCATGCCGTGCCATGCCGGTGCCATGCCGTGCCATGCCGGTGCCATGCCGTGCCATGCCGGTGCCATGCCGTGCCATGCCGGTGCCATGCCGTGCCATGCCGGTGCCATGCCGTGCCATGCCGGTGCCATGCCGTGCCATGCCGGTGCCATGCCGTGCCATGCCGGTGCCATACCGTGCCATGCCGGTGCCATGCCGTGCCATGCCGTGCCATGCCGGTGCCATGCCGTGCCATGCCGTGCCATGCCGTGCCATGCCGGTGCCATGCCGGTGCCATGCCATTCCATGCCATTCCATGCCATTCCATGCCATTCCATGCCATTCCATGCCATTCCATGCCATTCCATGCCATTCCGTGCCATGCCGTGCCATGCCGGTGCCATGCCATTCCATGCCATTCCATGCCATTCCATGCCGGTGCCATGCCATTCCATGCCATTCCATGCCATTCCATGCCATTCCATGCCATTCCATGCCATTCCATGCCATTCCATGCCATTCCATGCCATTCCATGCCATTCCATGCCATTCCATGCCATTCCATGCCATTCCATGCCATTCCATGCCATTCCATGCCATTCCATGCCATTCCATGCCATTCCATGCCATTCCATGCCATTCCATGCCATTCCATGCCATTCCATGCCATTCCATGCCATTCCATGCCATTCCATGCCATTCCATGCCATTCCATGCCATTCCATGCCATTCCATGCCATTCCATGCCATTCCATGCCATTCAATGCCGTGCCATGCCGTGCCATGCCATTCCATGCCATTCCATGCCATTCCATGCCATTCCATGCCATTCAATGCCATTCAATGCCATTCCATGCCGTGCCATGCCGTGCCATGCCGTGCCATGCCGTGCCATGCCGTGCCATGCCGTGCCATGCCGTGCCATGCCGTGCCATGCCGTGCCATGCCGTGCCATGCCGTGCCATGCCGTGCCATGCCGTGCCATGCCGGTGCCATGCCGTGCCATGCCGGTGCCATGCCGTGCCATGCCGGTGCCATGCCGTGCCATGCCGTGCCATGCCGGTGCCATGCCGTGCCATGCCGGTGCCATGCCGGTGCCATGCCGTGCCATGCCGGTGCCATGCCGTGCCATGCCGTGCCATGCCGTTCCATGCCGTTCCATGCCGTTCCATGCCGTTCTATGCCATTCCATGCCGTTCCATGCCATTCAATGCCATTCCATGCCATTCCATGCCATTCCATGCCATTCCATGCCGTGCCATGCCGGTGCCATGCCGTGCCATGCCGGTGCCATGCCGGTGCCATGCCGTGCCATGCCGGTGCCATGCCGTGCCATGCCGGTGCCATGCCGTGCCATGCCGGTGCCATGCCGTGCCATGCCGGTGCCATGCCGTGTCATGCCGGTGCCATGCCGTGCCATGCCGTGCCATGCCGTGTCATGCCGGTGCCATGCCGTGCCATGCCGTGCCATGCCGTGCCATGCCGTGCCATGCCGTGCCATGCCGGTGCCATGCCGGTGCCATGCCGTGCCATGCCGGTGCCATGCCGTGCCATGCCGGTGCCATGCCGTGCCATGCCGGTGCCATGCCGTGCCATGCCGGTGCCATGCCGTGCCATGCCGGTGCCATGCCGTGCCATGCCGGTGCCATGCCGGTGCCATGCCGTGCCATGCCGGTGCCATGCCGTGCCATGCCGGTGCCATGCCGTGCCATGCCGGTGCCATGCCGGTGCCATGCCGTGCCATGCCGTGCCATGCCGTGCCATGCCGTGCCATGCCGGTGCCATGCCGTGCCATGCCGGTGCCATGCCGTGCCATGCCGGTGCCATGCCGTGCCGTGCCGGTGCCATGGCGTGCCATGCCGGTGCCATGCCGTGCCATGCCGGTGCCATGCCGTGCCATGCCGGTGCCATGCCGTGCCATGCCGGTGCCATGCCGTGCCATGCCGGTGCCATGCCGGTGCCATGCCGTGCCATGCCGGTGCCATGCCATTCCATGCCATTCCATGCCATTCCATGCCATTCCATGCCATTCCATGCCATTCCATGCCATTCCATGCCATTCCATGCCATTCCATGCCATTCCATGCCATTCCATGCCATTCCATGCCATTCCATGCCATTCCATGCCATTCCATGCCATTCCATGCCATTCCATGCCATTCCATGCCATTCCATGCCATTCCATGCCATTCCATGCCATTCAATGCCGTGCCATGCCGGTGCCATGCCGTGCCATGCCGGTGCCATGCCGTGCCATGCCGGTGCCATGCCGTGCCATGCCGGTGCCATGCCGTGCCATGCCGGTGCCATGCCGTGCCATGCCGGTGCCAAGCCGTGCCATGCCGGTGCCATGCCGTGCCATGCCGGTGCCATGCCGTGCCATGCCGGTGCCATGCCGTGCCATGCCGGTGCCATGCCGTGCCATGCCGGTGCCATGCCGTGCCATGCCGGTGCCATGCCGTGCCATGCCGTGCCATGCCGTGCCATGCCGGTGCCATGCCGGTGCCATGCCGGTGCCATGCCATTCCATGCGATGCCGGTGCCATGCCGTGCCATGCCGGTGCCATGCCGTGCCATGCCGGTGCCATGCCGTGCCATGCCGTGCCATGCCGGTGCCATGCCGGTGCCATGCCATTCCATGCCATTCCATGCCATTCCATGCCATTCCATGCCATTCCATGCCATTCCATGCCATTCCATGCCATTCCATGCCATTCCATGCCATTCCATGCCATTCCATGCCATTCCATGCCATTCCATGCCATTCCATGCCATTCCATGCCATTCCATGCCATTCCATGCCATTCCATGCCATTCCATGCCATTCCATGCCATTCCATGCCATTCCATGCCATTCCATGCCATTCCATGCCATTCCATGCCATTCAATGCCATTCAATGCCATTCCATGCCGTGCCATGCCGTGCCATGCCGTGCCATGCCGTGCCATGCCGTGCCATGCCGTGCCATGCCGGTGCCATGCCGGTGCCATGCCGTGCCATGCCGTGCCATGCCGTGCCATGCCGTGCCATGCCGTGCCATGCCGGTGCCATGCCGGTGCCATGCCGTGCCATGCCGGTGCCATGCCGTGCCATGCCGGTGCCATGCCGTGCCATGCCGTGCCATGCCGGTGCCATGCCGTGCCATGCCAGTGCCATGCCGTGCCATGCCGGTGCCATGCCGGTGCCATGCCGGTGCCATGCCATTCCATGCCATTCCATGCCATTCCATGCCATTCCATGCCATTCCATGCCATTCCATGCCATTCCATGCCATTCCATGCCATTCCATGCCATTCCATGCCATTCCATGCCATTCCATGCCATTCCATGCCATTCCATGCCATTCCATGCCATTCCATGCCATTCAATGCCGTGCCATGCCGTGCCATGCCGTGCCATGCCGGTGCCATGCCGTGCCATGCCGGTGCCATGCCGTGCCATGCCGGTGCCATGCCGTGCCATGCCGGTGCCATGCCGTGCCATGCCGGTGCCATGCCGTGCCATGCCGGTGCCAAGCCGTGCCATGCCGGTGCCATGCCGTGCCATGCCGGTGCCATGCCGTGCCATGCCGGTGCCATGCCGGTGCCATGCCGTGCCATGCCGGTGCCATGCCGTGCCATGCCGGTGCCATGCCGTGCCATGCCGGTGCCATGCCGTGCCATGCCGTGCCATGCCGTGCCATGCCGGTGCCATGCCGGTGCCATGCCGGTGCCATGCCGGTGCCATGCCGGTGCCATGCCATTCCATGCGATGCCGGTGCCATGCCGTGCCATGCCGGTGCCATGCCGTGCCATGCCGGTGCCATGCCGTGCCATGCCGTGCCATGCCGGTGCCATGCCGGTGCCATGCCATTCCATGCCATTCCATGCCATTCCATGCCATTCCATGCCATTCCATGCCATTCCATGCCATTCCATGCCATTCCATGCCATTCCATGCCATTCCATGCCATTCCATGCCATTCCATGCCATTCCATGCCATTCCATGCCATTCCATGCCATTCCATGCCATTCCATGCCATTCCATGCCATTCCATGCCATTCCATGCCATTCCATGCCATTCCATGCCATTCCATGCCATTCCATGCCATTCCATGCCATTCCATGCCATTCCATGCCATTCCATGCCATTCCATGCCATTCCATGCCATTCCATGCCATTCCATGCCATTCCATGCCATTCCATGCCATTCCATGCCATTCCATGCCATTCCATGCCATTCCATGCCATTCCATGCCATTCCATGCCATTCCATGCCATTCCATGCCATTCCATGCCATTCCATGCCATTCCATGCCATTCCATGCCATTCCATGCCATTCCATGCCATTCCATGCCATTCCATGCCATTCCATGCCATTCCATGCCATTCCATGCCATTCCATGCCATTCCATGCCATTCCATGCCATTCCATGCCATTCCATGACATTCCATGCCATTCCATGCCATTCCATGCCATTCCATGCCATTCCATGCCATTCCATGCCATTCCATGCCATTCCATGCCATTCCATGCCATTCCATGCCATTCCATGCCATTCCATGCCATTCAATGCCGTGCCATGCCGTGCCATGCCGTGCCATGCCGGTGCCATGCCGTGCCATGCCGGTGCCATGCCGTGCCATGCCGGTGCCATGCCGTGCCATGCCGGTGCCATGCCGTGCCATGCCGGTGCCATGCCGTGCCATGCCGGTGCCAAGCCGTGCCATGCCGGTGCCATGCCGTGCCATGCCGGTGCCATGCCGTGCCATGCCGGTGCCATGCCGTGCCATGCCGGTGCCATGCCGTGCCATGCCGGTGCCATGCCGTGCCATGCCGGTGCCATGCCGTGCCATGCCGTGCCATGCCGTGCCATGCCGGTGCCATGCCGGTGCCATGCCGGTGCCATGCCGGTGCCATGCCGGTGCCATGCCATTCCATGCGATGCCGGTGCCATGCCGTGCCATGCCGGTGCCATGCCGTGCCATGCCGGTGCCATGCCGTGCCATGCCGTGCCATGCCGGTGCCATGCCGGTGCCATGCCATTCCATGCCATTCCATGCCATTCCATGCCATTCCATGCCATTCCATGCCATTCCATGCCATTCCATGCCATTCCATGCCATTCCATGCCATTCCATGCCATTCCATGCCATTCCATGCCATTCCATGCCATTCCATGCCATTCCATGCCATTCCATGCCATTCCATGCCATTCCATGCCATTCCATGCCATTCCATGCCATTCCATGCCATTCCATGCCATTCCATGCCATTCCATGCCATTCCATGCCATTCCATGCCATTCCATGCCATTCCATGCCATTCCATGCCATTCCATGCCATTCCATGCCATTCCATGCCATTCCATGCCATTCCATGCCATTCCATGCCATTCCATGCCATTCCATGCCATTCCATGCCATTCCATGCCATTCCATGCCATTCCATGCCATTCCATGCCATTCCATGCCATTCCATGCCATTCCATGCCATTCCATGCCATTCCATGCCATTCCATGCCATTCCATGACATTCCATGCCATTCCATGCCATTCCATGCCATTCCATGCCATTCCATGCCATTCCATGCCATTCAATGCCATTCAATGCCATTCCATGCCGTGCCATGCCGTGCCATGCCGTGCCATGCCGTGCCATGCCGTGCCATGCCGTGCCATGCCGGTGCCATGCCGGTGCCATGCCGTGCCATGCCGTGCCATGCCGTGCCATGCCGTGCCATGCCGTGCCATGCCGGTGCCATGCCGGTGCCATGCCGTGCCATGCCGGTGCCATGCCGTGCCATGCCGGTGCCATGCCGTGCCATGCCGGTGCCATGCCGTGCCATGCCGGTGCCATGCCGTGCCATGCCGGTGCCATGCCGGTGCCATGCCGTGCCATGCCGGTGCCATGCCGGTGCCATGCCGGTGCCATGCCGGTGCCATGCCGTGCCATGCCGGTGCCATGCCGTGCCATGCCAGTGCCATGCCGTGCCATGCCGGTGCCATGCCGTGCCATGCCGGTGCCATGCCGTGCCATGCCGGTGCCATGCCGGTGCCATGCCATTCCATGCCATTCCATGCCATTCCATGCCATTCCATGCCATTCCATGCCATTCCATGCCATTCCATGCCATTCCATGCCATTCCATGCCATTCCATGCCATTCCATGCCATTCCATGCAATTCCATGCCATTCCATGCCATTCCATGCCATTCCATGCCATTCCATGCCATTCCATGCCATTCCATGCCATTCCATGCCGGTGCCATGCCATTCCATGCCATTCCATGCCATTCCATGCCATTCCATGCCATTCCATGCCATTCCATGCCATTCCATGCCATTCCATGCCATTCCATGCCATTCCATGCCATTCCATGCCATTCCATGCCATTCCATGCCATTCCATGCCATTCCATGCCATTCCATGCCATTCCATGCCATTCCATGCCATTCCATGCCATTCCATGCCATTCCATGCCATTCCATGCCATTCCATGCCATTCCATGCCATTCCATGCCATTCAATGCCGTGCCATGCCGTGCCATGCCGTGCCATGCGGTGCCATGCCATTCCATGCCATTCCATGCCATTCCATGCCATTCAATGCCATTCAATGCCATTCCATGCCGTGCCATGCCGGTGCCATGCCGTGCCATGCCGGTGCCATGCCGTGCCATGCCGGTGCCATGCCGTGCCATGCCGGTGCCATGCCGTGCCATGCCGGTGCCATGCCGTGCCATGCCGGTGCCATGCCGTGCCATGCCGGTGCCATGCCGTGCCATGCCGGTGCCATGCCGGTGCCATGCCGGTGCCATGCCGGTGCCATGCCGGTGCCATGCCGGTGCCATGCCGGTGCCATGCCGGTGCCATGCCGGTGCCATGCCGGTGCCATGCCGGTGCCATGCCGGTGCCATGCCGGTGCCATGCCGGTGCCATGCCGGTGCCATGCCATTCCATGCCATTCCATGCAATTCCATGCCATTCCATGCCATTCCATGCCATTCCATGCCATTCCATGCCATTCCATGCCATTCCATGCCATTCCGTGCCATGCCGTGCCATGCCGTGCCATGCCGGTGCCATGCCATTCCATGCCGGTGCCATGCCATTCCATGCCATTCCATGCCATTCCATGCTATTCCATGCCATTCCATGCCATTCCATGCCATTCCATGCCATTCCATGCCATTCCATGCCATTCCATGCCATTCCATGCCATTCCATGCCATTCCATGCCATTCCATGCCATTCCATGCCATTCCATGCCATTCCATGCCATTCCATGCCGGTGCCATGCCATTCCATGCCATTCCATGCCATTCCATGCCATTCCATGCCATTCCATGCCATTCCATGCCATTCCATGCCATTCCATGCCATTACATGCCATTCCATGCCATTCCATGCCATTACATGCCATTCCATGCCATTCCATGCCATTCCATGCCATTCCATGCCATTCCATGCCATTCCATGCCATTCCATGCCATTCCATGCCATTCCATGCCATTCCATGCCATTCCATGCCATTCCATGCCATTCCATGCCATTCCATGCCATTCCATGCCATTCCATGCCATTCCATGCCATTCCATGCCATTCCATGCCATTCCATGCCATTCCATGCCATTCCATGCCATTCCATGCCATTCAATGCCGTGCCATGCCGTGCCATGCCGTGCCATGCCGTGCCATGCGGTGCCATGCCATTCCATGCCATTCAATGCCATTCAATGCCATTCCATGCCGTGCCATGCCGTGCCATGCCGGTGCCATGCCGTGCCATGCCGGTGCCATGCCGTGCCATGCCGGTGCCATGCCGTGCCATGCCGGTGCCATGCCGTGCCATGCCGGTGCCATGCCGTGCCATGCCGGTGCCATGCCGTGCCATGCCGGTGCCATGCCGTGCCATGCCGGTGCCATGCCGTGCCATGCCGGTGCCATGCCGTGCCATGCCGGTGCCATGCCGTGCCATGCCGGTGCCATGCCGTGCCATGCCGGTGCCATGCCGTGCCATGCCGGTGCCATGCCGTGCCATGCCGGTGCCATGCCGTGCCATGCCGGTGCCATGCCGTGCCATGCCGGTGCCATGCCGTGCCATGCCGGTGCCATGCCGGTGCCATGCCGTGCCATGCCGGTGCCATGCCGGTGCCATGCCGTGCCATGCCGGTGCCATGCCGTGCCATGCCGGTGCCATGCCGTGCCATGCCGGTGCCATGCCGTGCCATGCCGGTGCCATGCCGTGCCATGCCGGTGCCATGCCGTGCCATGCCGGTGCCATGCCGGTGCCATGCCGTGCCATGCCGGTGCCATGCCGTGCCATGCCGGTGCCATGCCGTGCCATGCCGGTGCCATGCCGGTGCCATGCCGTGCCATGCCGTGCCATGCCGTGCCATGCCGTGCCATGCCGGTGCCATGCCGTGCCATGCCGGTGCCATGCCGTGCCATGCCGGTGCCATGCCGTGCCATGCCGGTGCCATGGCGTGCCATGCCGGTGCCATGGCGTGCCATGCCGGTGCCATGGCGTGCCATGCCGGTGCCATGCCGTGCCATGCCGGTGCCATGCCGTGCCATGCCGGTGCCATGCCGTGCCATGCCGGTGCCATGCCGTGCCATGCCGGTGCCATGCCGGTGCCATGCCGTGCCATGCCGGTGCCATGCCATTCCATGCCATTCCATGCCATTCCATGCCATTCCATGCCATTCCATGCCATTCCATGCCATTCCATGCCATTCCATGCCATTCCATGCCATTCCATGCCATTCCATGCCATTCCATGCCATTCCATGCCATTCCATGCCATTCCATGCCATTCCATGCCATTCCATGCCATTCCATGCCATTCCATGCCATTCCATGCCATTCCATGCCATTCCATGCCATTCCATGCCATTCCATGCCATTCCATGCCATTCCATGCCATTCCATGCCATTCCATGCCATTCCATGCCATTCCATGCCATTCCATGCCATTCCATGCCATTCCATGCCATTCCATGCCATTCCATGCCATTCCATGCCATTCCATGCCATTCAATGCCGTGCCATGCCGTGCCATGCCGGTGCCATGCCGTGCCATGCCGGTGCCATGCCGTGCCATGCCGGTGCCATGCCGTGCCATGCCGTGCCATGCCGTGCCATGCCGTGCCATGCCGTGCCATGCCGGTGCCATGCCGGTGCCATGCCGGTGCCATGCCATTCCATGCGATGCCGGTGCCATGCCGTGCCATGCCGGTGCCATGCCGTGCCATGCCGGTGCCATGCCGTGCCATGCCGGTGCCAAGCCGTGCCATGCCGGTGCCATGCCGTGCCATGCCGGTGCCATGCCGTGCCATGCCGGTGCCATGCCGTGCCATGCCGGTGCCATGCCGTGCCATGCCGGTGCCATGCCGTGCCATGCCGGTGCCATGCCGTGCCATGCCGGTGCCATGCCGTGCCATGCCGGTGCCATGCCGTGCCATGCCGTGCCATGCCGTGCCATGCCGTGCCATGCCGTGCCATGCCGGTGCCATGCCGGTGCCATGCCGGTGCCATGCCATTCCATGCGATGCCGGTGCCATGCCGTGCCATGCCGGTGCCATGCCGTGCCATGCCGGTGCCATGCCGTGCCATGCCGGTGCCATGCCGGTGCCATGCCGGTGCCATGCCATTCCATGCCATTCCATGCCATTCCATGCCATTCCATGCCATTCCATGCCATTCCATGCCATTCCATGCCATTCCATGCCATTCCATGCCATTCCATGCCATTCCATGCCATTCCATGCCATTCCATGCCATTCCATGCCATTCCATGCCATTCCATGCCATTCCATGCCATTCCATGCCATTCCATGCCATTCCATGCCATTCCATGCCATTCCATGCCATTCCATGCCATTCCATGCCATTCCATGCCATTCCATGCCATTCCATGCCATTCCATGCCATTCCATGCCATTCCATGCCATTCCATGCCATTCCATGCCATTCCATGCCATTCCATGCCATTCCATGCCATTCCATGCCATTCCATGCCATTCCATGCCATTCCATGCCATTCCATGCCATTCCATGCCATTCCATGCCATTCCATGCCATTCCATGCCATTCCATGCCATTCCATGCCATTCCATGCCATTCCATGCCATTCCATGCCATTCCATGCCATTCAATGCCATTCAATGCCATTCCATGCCGTGCCATGCCGTGCCATGCCGTGCCATGCCGTGCCATGCCGTGCCATGCCGTGCCATGCCGGTGCCATGCCGGTGCCATGCCGTGCCATGCCGTGCCATGCCGTGCCATGCCGTGCCATGCCG
Source organism: Cryptus armator (assembly GCA_963971235.1). Lineage (NCBI taxonomy): Eukaryota > Metazoa > Arthropoda > Insecta > Hymenoptera > Ichneumonidae > Cryptus > Cryptus armator. Next base: position 141,019 of record CAXARG010000203.1, on the reverse strand, counting down.
TGCCATGCCGGTGCCATGCCGGTGCCATGCCGTGCCATGCCGGTGCCATGCCGTGCCATGCCGGTGCCATGCCGTGCCATGCCGGTGCCATGCCGGTGCCATGCCGGTGCCATGCCGGTGCCATGCCGTGCCATGCCGGTGCCATGCCGTGCCATGCCGGTGCCATGCCGTGCCATGCCGGTGCCATGCCGTGCCATGCCGGTGCCATGCCGTGCCATGCCGGTGCCATGCCGTGCCATGCCGGTGCCATGCCGGTGCCATGCCATTCCATGCCATTCCATGCCATTCCATGCCATTCCATGCCATTCCATGCCATTCCATGCCATTCCATGCCATTCCATGCCATTCCATGCAATTCCATGCCATTCCATGCCATTCCATGCCATTCCATGCCATTCCATGCCATTCCATGCCATTCCATGCCATTCCATGCCATTCCATGCCATTCCATGCCGGTGCCATGCCATTCCATGCCATTCCATGCCATTCCATGCCATTCCATGCCATTCCATGCCATTCCATGCCATTCCATGCCATTACATGCCATTCCATGCCATTCCATGCCATTCCATGCCATTCCATGCCATTCCATGCCATTCCATGCCATTCCATGCCATTCCATGCCATTCCATGCCATTCCATGCCATTCCATGCCATTCCATGCCATTCCATGCCATTCCATGCCATTCCATGCCATTCCATGCCATTCAATGCCGTGCCATGCCGTGCCATGCCGTGCCATGCGGTGCCATGCCATTCCATGCCATTCCATGCCATTCCATGCCATTCAATGCCATTCAATGCCATTCCATGCCGTGCCATGCCGTGCCATGCCGGTGCCATGCCGTGCCATGCCGGTGCCATGCCGTGCCATGCCGGTGCCATGCCGTGCCATGCCGGTGCCATGCCGGTGCCATGCCGTGCCATGCCGGTGCCATGCCGTGCCATGCCGGTGCCATGCCGTGCCATGCCGGTGCCATGCCGTGCCATGCCGGTGCCATGCCGTGCCATGCCGGTGCCATGCCGTGCCATGCCGGTGCCATGCCGTGCCATGCCGGTGCCATGCCGGTGCCATGCCGGTGCCATGCCGGTGCCATGCCGGTGCCATGCCGGTGCCATGCCGGTTCCATGCCGGTGCCATGCCATTCCATGCCATTCCATGCAATTCCATGCCATTCCATGCCATTCCATGCCATTCCATGCCATTCCATGCCATTCCATGCCATTCCATGCCATTCCATGCCATTCCGTGCCATGCCGTGCCATGCCGTGCCATGCCGGTGCCATGCCATTCCATGCCGGTGCCATGCCATTCCATGCCATTCCATGCTATTCCATGCCATTCCATGCTATTCCATGCCATTCCATGCCATTCCATGCCATTCCATGCCATTCCATGCCATTCCATGCCATTCCATGCCATTCCATGCCATTCCATGCCATTCCATGCCATTCCATGCCATTCCATGCCATTCCATGCCATTCCATGCCATTCCATGCCATTCCATGCCATTCCATGCCATTCAATGCCGTGCCATGCCGTGCCATGCCGGTGCCATGCCGGTGCCATGCCGGTGCCATGCCGGTGCCATGCCGGTGCCATGCCGGTGCCATGCCGGTGCCATGCCGGTGCCATGCCGGTGCCATGCCGGTGCCATGCCGGTGCCATGCCGGTGCCATGCCGGTGCCATGCCGGTGCCATGCCGGTGCCATGCCGGTGCCATGCCGGTGCCATGCCGGTGCCATGCCGGTGCCATGCCGGTGCCATGCCGGTGCCATGCCGGTGCCATGCCGGTGCCATGCCGGTGCCATGCCGGTGCCATGCCGGTGCCATGCCATTCCATGCCATTCCATGCCATTCCATGCCATTCCATGCAATTCCATGCCATTCCATGCCATTCCATGCCATTCCATGCCATTCCATGCCATTCCATGCCATTCCATGCCATTCCATGCCATTCCATGCCATTCCATGCCATTCCATGCCATTCCATGCCATTCCATGCCATTCCATGCCATTCCATGCCATTCCATGCCATGCCGGTGCCATGCCATTCCATGCCATTCCATGCCATTCCATGCCATTCCATGCCATTCCATGCCATTCCATGCTATTCCATGCCATTCCATGCCATTCCATGCCATTCCATGCCATTCCATGCCATTCCATGCCATTCCATGCCATTCCATGCCATTCCATGCCATTCCATGCCATTCCATGCCATTCCATGCCATTCCATGCCATTCCATGCCATTCAATGCCGTGCCATGCCGTGCCATGCCGTGCCATGCCGGTGCCATGCCGTGCCATGCCGGTGCCATGCCGTGCCATGCCGGTGCCATGCCGTGCCATGCCGGTGCCATGCCGTGCCATGCCGGTGCCATGCCGTGCCATGCCGGTGCCATGCCGTGCCATGCCGGTGCCATGCCGTGCCATGCCGGTGCCATGCCGTGCCATGCCGGTGCCTAGCCGTGCCATGCCGGTGCCATGCCGTGCCATGCCGGTGCCATGCCGTGCCATGCCGGTGCCATGCCGTGCCATGCCGGTGCCATGCCGTGCCATGCCGGTGCCATGCCGTGCCATGCCGGTGCCATGCCGTGCCATGCCGGTGCCATGCCGTGCCATGCCGGTGCCATGCCGTGCCATGCCGGTGCCATGCCGTGCCATGCCGGTGCCATGCCGTGCCATGCCGGTGCCATGCCGTGCCATGCCGGTGCCATGCCGTGCCATGCCGGTGCCATGCCGTGCCATGCCGTGCCATGCCGTGCCATGCCGTGCCATGCCGTGCCATGCCGGTGCCATGCCGTGCCATGCCGGTGCCATGCCGGTGCCATGCCGGTGCCATGCCGGTGCCATGCCGGTGCCATGCCGGTGCCATGCCGGTGCCATGCCGGTGCCATGCCGTGCCATGCCGGTGCCATGCCGGTGCCATGCCGGTGCCATGCCGGTGCCATGCCGGTGCCATGCCGGTGCCATGCCGGTGCCATGCCGTGCCATGCCGGTGCCATGCCGGTGCCATGCCATTCCATGCCATTCCATGCCATTCCATGCCATTCCATGCCATTCCATGCCATTCCATGCCATTCCATGCCATTCCATGCAATTCCATGCCATTCCATGCCATTCCATGCCATTCCATGCCATTCCATGCCATTCCATGCCATTCCATGCCATTCCATGCCATTCCATGCCATTCCATGCCATTCCATGCCATTCCATGCCATTCCATGCCATTCCATGCCATTCCATGCCATTCCATGCCATTCCATGCCATTCAATGCCGTGCCATGCCATGCCGTGCCATTCCATGCCATTCCATGCCATTCCATGCCGTTCCATGCCATTCCATGCCATTCCATGCCATTCCATGCCATTCCATGCCATTCAATGCCATTCAATGCCATTCCATGCCGTGCCATGCCGTGCCATGCCGTGCCATGCCGTGCCATGCCGTGCCATGCCGTGCCATGCCGTGCCATGCCGGTGCCATGCCGGTGCCATGCCGTGCCATGCCGTGCCATGCCGTGCCATGCCGTGCCATGCCGTGCCATGCCGGTGCCATGCCGGTGCCATGCCGTGCCATGCCGGTGCCATGCCGTGCCATGCCGGTGCCATGCCGTGCCATGCCGGTGCCATGCCGTGCCATGCCGGTGCCATGCCGGTGCCATGCCGGTGCCATGCCGGTGCCATGCCGTGCCATGCCGGTGCCATGCCGTGCCATGCCAGTGCCATGCCGTGCCATGCCGGTGCCATGCCGTGCCATGCCGGTGCCATGCCGGTGCCATGCCGGTGCCATGCCATTCCATGCCATTCCATGCCATTCCATGCCATTCCATGCCATTCCATGCCATTCCATGCCATTCCATGCCATTCCATGCAATTCCATGCCATTCCATGCCATTCCATGCAATTCCATGCCATTCCATGCCATTCCATGCCATTCCATGCCATTCCATGCCATTCCATGCCATTCCGTGCCATGCCGTGCCATGCCGTGCCATGCCGGTGCCATGCCATTCCATGCCATTCCATGCCATTCCATGCCGGTGCCATGCCATTCCATGCCATTCCATGCCATTCCATGCTATTCCATGCCATTCCATGCCATTCCATGCCATTCCATGCCATTCCATGCCATTCCATGCCATTCCATGCCATTCCATGCCATTCCATGCCATTCCATGCCATTCCATGCCATTCCATGCCATTCCGTGCCATGCCGTGCCATGCCGTGCCATGCCGGTGCCATGCCATTCCATGCCATTCCATGCCATTCCATGCCGGTGCCATGCCATTCCATGGCTATTCCATGCCATTCCATGCCATTCCATGCCATTCCATGCCATTCCATGCCATTCCATGCCATTCCATGCCATTCCATGCCATTCCATGCCATTCCATGCCATTCCATGCCGTTCCATGCCGTGCCATGCCGTGCCATGCCGTGCCATGCCGGTGCCATGCCGTGCCATGCCGGTGCCATGCCGTGCCATGCCGGTGCCATGCCGTGCCATGCCGGTGCCATGCCGTGCCATGCCGGTGCCATGCCGTGCCATGCCGGTGCCATGCCGTGCCATGCCGGTGCCATGCCGTGCCATGCCGGTGCCATGCCGTGCCATGCCGGTGCCATGCCGTGCCATGCCGGTGCCATGCCGTGCCATGCCGGTGCCATGCCGTGCCATGCCGGTGCCATACCGTGCCATGCCGGTGCCATGCCGTGCCATGCCGGTGCCATGCCGTGCCATGCCGTGCCATGCCGTGCCATGCCATTCCATGCCATTCCATGCCATTCCATGCCATTCCATGCCATTCCATGCCATTCCATGCCATTCCATGCCATTCCATGCCATTCCATGCCATTCCATGCCATTCCGTGCCATGCCGTGCCATGCCGGTGCCATGCCGTGCCATGCCGGTGCCATGCCGTGCCATGCCGGTGCCATGCCGGTGCCATGCCGTGCCATGCCGTGCCATGACGTGCCATGCCGTGCCATGCCGGTGCCATGCCGGTGCCATGCCGGTGCCATGCCGGTGCCATGCCGGTGCCATGCCGGTGCCATGCCGGTGCCATGCCGTGCCATGCCGGTGCCATGCCGTGCCATGCCGGTGCCATGCCGTGCCATGTCGGTGCCATGCCGTGCCATGCCGGTGCCATGCCGTGCCATGCCGGTGCCATGCCGTGCCATGCCGGTGCCATGCCGTGCCATGCCGGTGCCATGCCGTGCCATGCCGGTGCCATGCCGTGCCATGCCGGTGCCATGCCGTGCCATGCCGGTGCCATGCCGTGCCATGCCGGTGCCATGCCGTGCCATGCCGTGCCATGCCGTGCCATGCCGTGCCATGCCGTGCCATGCCGTGCCATGCCGGTGCCATGCCGGTGCCATGCCGGTGCCATGCCGGTGCCATGCCGGTGCCATGCCGGTGCCATGCCGGTGCCATGCCGGTGCCATGCCGGTGCCATGCCGGTGCCATGCCGGTGCCATGCCGGTGCCATGCCGTGCCATGCCGGTGCCATGCCGGTGCCATGCCGGTGCCATGCCGGTGCCATGCCGGTGCCATGCCGTGCCATGCCGGTGCCATGCCGGTGCCATGCCATTCCATGCCATTCCATGCCATTCCATGCCATTCCATGCCATTCCATGCCATTCCATGCCATTCCATGCCATTCCATGCCATTCCATGCCATTCCATGCCATTCCATGCAATTCCATGCCATTCCATGCCATTCCATGCCATTCCATGCCATTCCATGCCATTCCATGCCATTCCATGCCATTCCATGCCATTCCATGCCATTCCATGCCATTCCATGCCATTCCATGCCATTCCATGCCATTCCATGCCATTCCATGCCATTCCATGCCATTCCATGCCATTCCATGCCATTCAATGCCGTGCCATGCCATGCCGTGCCATTCCATGCCATTCCATGCCATTCCATGCCATTCCATGCCATTCCATGCCATTCCATGCCATTCCATGCCATTCCATGCCATTCAATGCCATTCAATGCCATTCCATGCCGTGCCATGCCGTGCCATGCCGTGCCATGCCGTGCCATGCCGTGCCATGCCGTGCCATGCCGTGCCATGCCGGTGCCATGCCGGTGCCATGCCGTGCCATGCCGTGCCATGCCGTGCCATGCCGTGCCATGCCGTGCCATGCCGGTGCCATGCCGGTGCCATGCCGTGCCATGCCGGTGCCATGCCGTGCCATGCCGGTGCCATGCCGTGCCATGCCGGTGCCATGCCGTGCCATGCCGGTGCCATGCCGGTGCCATGCCGGTGCCATGCCGGTGCCATGCCGTGCCATGCCGGTGCCATGCCGTGCCATGCCAGTGCCATGCCGTGCCATGCCGGTGCCATGCCGTGCCATGCCGGTGCCATGCCGTGCCATGCCGGTGCCATGCCGGTGCCATGCCGGTGCCATGCCATTCCATGCCATTCCATGCCATTCCATGCCATTCCATGCCATTCCATGCCATTCCATGCCATTCCATGCCATTCCATGCCATTCCATGCCATTCCATGCCATTCCATGCAATTCCATGCCATTCCATGCCATTCCATGCCATTCCATGCCATTCCATGCCATTCCATGCCATTCCATGCCGGTGCCATGCCATTCCATGCCATTCCATGCCATTCCATGCCATTCCATGCCATTCCATGCCATTCCATGCCATTCCATGCCATTCCATGCCATTCCATGCCATTACATGCCATTCCATGCCATTCCATGCCATTACATGCCATTCCATGCCATTCCATGCCATTCCATGCCATTCCATGCCATTCCATGCCATTCCATGCCATTCCATGCCATTCCATGCCATTCCATGCCATTCCATGCCATTCCATGCCATTCCATGCCATTCCATGCCATTCCATGCCATTCCATGCCATTCCATGCCATTCCATGCCATTCCATGCCATTCCATGCCATTCCATGCCATTCCATGCCATTCCATGCCATTCCATGCCATTCCATGCCATTCAATGCCGTGCCATGCCGTGCCATGCCGTGCCATGCCGTGCCATGCGGTGCCATGCCATTCCATGCCATTCAATGCCATTCAATGCCATTCCATGCCGTGCCATGCCGTGCCATGCCGGTGCCATGCCGTGCCATGCCGGTGCCATGCCGTGCCATGCCGGTGCCATGCCGTGCCATGCCGGTGCCATGCCGTGCCATGCCGGTGCCATGCCGTGCCATGCCGGTGCCATGCCGTGCCATGCCGGTGCCATGCCGTGCCATGCCGGTGCCATGCCGTGCCATGCCGGTGCCATGCCGTGCCATGCCGGTGCCATGCCGTGCCATGCCGGTGCCATGCCGTGCCATGCCGGTGCCATGCCGTGCCATGCCGGTGCCATGCCGTGCCATGCCGGTGCCATGCCGGTGCCATGCCGTGCCATGCCGGTGCCATGCCGGTGCCATGCCGTGCCATGCCGGTGCCATGCCGTGCCATGCCGGTGCCATGCCGTGCCATGCCGGTGCCATGCCGTGCCATGCCGGTGCCATGCCGTGCCATGCCGGTGCCATGCCGGTGCCATGCCGTGCCATGCCGGTGCCATGGCGTGCCATGCCGGTGCCATGGCGTGCCATGCCGGTGCCATGCCGTGCCATGCCGGTGCCATGCCGTGCCATGCCGGTGCCATGCCGTGCCATGCCGGTGCCATGCCGTGCCATGCCGGTGCCATGCCGTGCCATGCCGGTGCCATGCCGGTGCCATGCCGTGCCATGCCGGTGCCATGCCATCCATGCCATTCCATGCCATTCCATGCCATTCCATGCCATTCCATGCCATTCCATGCCATTCCATGCCATTCCATGCCATTCCATGCCATTCCATGCCATTCCATGCCATTCCATGCCATTCCATGCCATTCCATGCCATTCCATGCCATTCCATGCCATTCCATGCCATTCCATGCCATTCCATGCCATTCCATGCCATTCCATGCCATTCCATGCCATTCCATGCCATTCCATGCCATTCCATGCCATTCCATGCCATTCCATGCCATTCCATGCCATTCCATGCCATTCAATGCCGTGCCATGCCGTGCCATGCCGGTGCCATGCCGTGCCATGCCGGTGCCATGCCGTGCCATGCCGGTGCCATGCCGTGCCATGCCGTGCCATGCCGTGCCATGCCGTGCCATGCCGTGCCATGCCGGTGCCATGCCGGTGCCATGCCGGTGCCATGCCATTCCATGCGATGCCGGTGCCATGCCGTGCCATGCCGGTGCCATGCCGTGCCATGCCGGTGCCATGCCGTGCCATGCCGGTGCCAAGCCGTGCCATGCCGGTGCCATGCCGTGCCATGCCGGTGCCATGCCGTGCCATGCCGGTGCCATGCCGTGCCATGCCGGTGCCATGCCGTGCCATGCCGGTGCCATGCCGTGCCATGCCGGTGCCATGCCGTGCCATGCCGGTGCCATGCCGTGCCATGCCGTGCCATGCCGTGCCATGCCGTGCCATGCCGTGCCATGCCGGTGCCATGCCGGTGCCATGCCGGTGCCATGCCATTCCATGCGATGCCGGTGCCATGCCATTCCATGCGATGCCGGTGCCATGCCGTGCCATGCCGGTGCCATGCCGTGCCATGCCGGTGCCATGCCGTGCCATGCCGGTGCCATGCCGGTGCCATGCCGGTGCCATGCCATTCCATGCCATTCCATGCCATTCCATGCCATTCCATGCCATTCCATGCCATTCCATGCCATTCCATGCCATTCCATGCCATTCCATGCCATTCCATGCCATTCCATGCCATTCCATGCCATTCCATGCCATTCCATGCCATTCCATGCCATTCCATGCCATTCCATGCCATTCCATGCCATTCCATGCCATTCCATGCCATTCCATGCCATTCCATGCCATTCCATGCCATTCCATGCCATTCCATGCCATTCCATGCCATTCCATGCCATTCCATGCCATTCCATGCCATTCCATGCCATTCCATGCCATTCCATGCCATTCCATGCCATTCCATGCCATTCCATGCCATTCAATGCCATTCAATGCCATTCCATGCCGTGCCATGCCGTGCCATGCCGTGCCATGCCGTGCCATGCCGTGCCATGCCGTGCCATGCCGGTGCCATGCCGGTGCCATGCCGTGCCATGCCGTGCCATGCCGTGCCATGCCGTGCCATGCCGTGCCATGCCGTGCCATGCCGTGCCATGCCGGTGCCATGCCGGTGCCATGCCGTGCCATGCCGGTGCCATGCCGTGCCATGCCGGTGCCATGCCGTGCCATGCCGGTGCCATGCCGTGCCATGCCGGTGCCATGCCGGTGCCATGCCGGTGCCATGCCGGTGCCATGCCGTGCCATGCCGGTGCCATGCCGTGCCATGCCAGTGCCATGCCGTGCCATGCCGGTGCCATGCCGTGCCATGCCGGTGCCATGCCGTGCCATGCCGGTGCCATGCCGGTGCCATGCCATTCCATGCCATTCCATGCCATTCCATGCCATTCCATGCCATTCCATGCCATTCCATGCCATTCCATGCCATTCCATGCCATTCCATGCAATTCCATGCCATTCCATGCCATTCCATGCCATTCCATGCCATTCCATGCCATTCCATGCCATTCCATGCCATTCCATGCCGGTGCCATGCCATTCCATGCCATTCCATGCCATTCCATGCCATTCCATGCCATTCCATGCCATTCCATGCCATTCCATGCCATTACATGCCATTCCATGCCATTCCATGCCATTCCATGCCATTCCATGCCATTCCATGCCATTCCATGCCATTCCATGCCATTCCATGCCATTCCATGCCATTCCATGCCATTCCATGCCATTCCATGCCATTCCATGCCATTCCATGCCATTCCATGCCATTCAATGCCGTGCCATGCCGTGCCATGCCGTGCCATGCGGTGCCATGCCATTCCATGCCATTCCATGCCATTCCATGCCATTCAATGCCATTCAATGCCATTCCATGCCGTGCCATGCCGTGCCATGCCGGTGCCATGCCGTGCCATGCCGGTGCCATGCCGTGCCATGCCGGTGCCATGCCGGTGCCATGCCGGTGCCATGCCATTCCATGCCATTCCATGCCATTCCATGCCATTCCATGCCATTCCATGCCATTCCATGCCATTCCATGCCATTCCATGCCATTCCATGCCATTCCATGCCATTCCATGCCATTCCATGCCATTCCATGCCATTCCATGCCATTCCATGCCATTCCATGCCATTCCATGCCATTCCATGCCATTCCATGCCATTCCATGCCATTCCATGCCATTCCATGCCATTCCATGCCATTCCATGCCATTCCATGCCATTCCATGCCATTCCATGCCATTCCATGCCATTCCATGCCATTCCATGCCATTCCATGCCATTCCATGCCATTCCATGCCATTCCATGCCATTACATGCCATTCCATGCCATTCCATGCCATTCCATGCCATTCCATGCCATTCCATGCCATTCCATGCCATTCCATGCCATTCCATGCCATTCCATGCCATTCCATGCCATTCCATGCCATTCCATGCCATTCCATGCCATTCCATGCCATTCCATGCCATTCCATGCCATTCCATGCCATTCAATGCCGTGCCATGCCGTGCCATGCCGTGCCATGCGGTGCCATGCCATTCCATGCCATTCCATGCCATTCCATGCCATTCAATGCCATTCAATGCCATTCCATGCCGTGCCATGCCGTGCCATGCCGGTGCCATGCCGTGCCATGCCGGTGCCATGCCGTGCCATGCCGGTGCCATGCCGTGCCATGCCGGTGCCATGCCGTGCCATGCCGGTGCCATGCCGGTGCCATGCCGTGCCATGCCGGTGCCATGCCGTGCCATGCCGGTGCCATGCCGTGCCATGCCGGTGCCATGCCGTGCCATGCCGGTGCCATGCCGTGCCATGCCGGTGCCATGCCGTGCCATGCCGGTGCCATGCCGTGCCATGCCGGTGCCATGCCGGTGCCATGCCGGTGCCATGCCGGTGCCATGCCGGTGCCATGCCGGTGCCATGCCGGTGCCATGCCGGTGCCATGCCGGTGCCATGCCGGTGCCATGCCATTCCATGCCATTCCATGCAATTCCATGCCATTCCATGCCATTCCATGCCATTCCATGCCATTCCATGCCATTCCATGCCATTCCATGCCATTCCGTGCCATGCCGTGCCATGCCGTGCCATGCCGGTGCCATGCCATTCCATGCCGGTGCCATGCCATTCCATGCCATTCCATGCCATTCCATGCTATTCCATGCCATTCCATGCTATTCCATGCCATTCCATGCCATTCCATGCCATTCCATGCCATTCCATGCCATTCCATGCCATTCCATGCCATTCCATGCCATTCCATGCCATTCCATGCCATTCCATGCCATTCCATGCCATTCCATGCCATTCCATGCCATTCCATGCCATTCCATGCCATTCCATGCCATGCCGTGCCATGCCGTGCCATGCCGGTGCCATGCCGTGCCATGCCGGTGCCATGCCGTGCCATGCCGGTGCCATGCCGTGCCATGCCGGTGCCATGCCGTGCCATGCCGGTGCCATGCCGGTGCCATGCCGGTGCCATGCCGGTGCCATGCCGTGCCATGCCAGTGCCATGCCGTGCCATGCCGGTGCCATGCCGTGCCATGCCGGTGCCATGCCGGTGCCATGCCATTCCATGCCGTGCCATGCCGTGCCATGCCGTGCCATGCCGGTGCCATGCCGTGCCATGCCGGTGCCATGCCGTGCCATGCCGGTGCCATGCCGTGCCATGCCGGTGCCATGGCGTGCCATGCCGGTGCCATGCCGTGCCATGCCGGTGCCATGCCGTGCCATGCCGTGCCATGCCGTGCCATGCCGTGCCATGCCGTGCCATGCCGGTGCCATGCCGGTGCCATGCCGTGCCATGCCGTGCCATGCCGTGCCATGCCGTGCCATGCCGGTGCCATGCCGGTGCCATGCCGTGCCATGCCGGTGCCATGCCGTGCCATGCCGGTGCCATGCCGTGCCATGCCGGTGCCATGCCGTGCCATGCCGGTGCCATGCCGTGCCATGCCGGTGCCATGCCGGTGCCATGCCGGTGCCATGCCGTGCCATGCCAGTGCCATGCCGTGCCATGCCGGTGCCATGCCGTGCCATGCCGGTGCCATGCCGGTGCCATGCCATTCCATGCCATTCCATGCCATTCCATGCCATTCCATGCCATTCCATGCCATTCCATGCCATTCCATGCCATTCCATGCCATTCCATGCCATTCCATGCCATTCCATGCCATTCCATGCCATTCCATGCCATTCCATGCCATTCCATGCCATTCCATGCCGGTGCCATGCCATTCCATGCCATTCCATGCCATTCCATGCCATTCCATGCCATTCCATGCCATTCCATGCCATTCCATGCCATTCCATGCCATTCCATGCCATTCCATGCCATTACATGCCATTCCATGCCATTCCATGCCATTCCATGCCATTCCATGCCATTCCATGCCATTCCATGCCATTCCATGCCATTCCATGCCATTCCATGCCATTCCATGCCATTCCATGCCATTCCATGCCATTCCATGCCATTCCATGCCATTCCATGCCATTCCATGCCATTCCATGCCATTCCATGCCATTCCATGCCATTCCATGCCATTCCATGCCATTCCATGCCATTCCATGCCATTCCATGCCATTCAATGCCGTGCCATGCGGTGCCATGCCGTGCCATGCGGTGCCATGCCATTCCATGCCATTCCATGCCATTCCATGCCATTCCATGCCATTCCATGCCATTCCATGCCATTCCATGCCATTCCATGCCATTCCATGCCATTCCATGCCATTCCATGCCATTCCATGCCATTCCATGCCATTCCATGCCATTCCATGCCATTCCATGCCATTCCATGCCATTCCATGCCATTCCATGCCATTCCATGCCATTCCATGCCATTCCATGCCATTCCATGCCATTCCATGCCATTCAATGCCGTGCCATGCCGTGCCATGCCGTGCCATGCCGTGCCATGCGGTGCCATGCCATTCCATGCCATTCAATGCCATTCAATGCCATTCCATGCCGTGCCATGCCGTGCCATGCCGGTGCCATGCCGTGCCATGCCGGTGCCATGCCGTGCCATGCCGGTGCCATGCCGTGCCATGCCGGTGCCATGCCGTGCCATGCCGGTGCCATGCCGTGCCATGCCGGTGCCATGCCGTGCCATGCCGGTGCCATGCCGGTGCCATGCCGGTGCCATGCCGGTGCCATGCCGTGCCATGCCGGTGCCATGCCGTGCCATGCCAGTGCCATGCCGTGCCATGCCGGTGCCATGCCGTGCCATGCCGGTGCCATGCCGTGCCATGCCGGTGCCATGCCGGTGCCATGCCGGTGCCATGCCATTCCATGCCATTCCATGCCATTCCATGCCATTCCATGCCATTCCATGCCATTCCATGCCATTCCATGCCATTCCATGCCATTCCATGCCATTCCATGCCATTCCATGCCATTCCATGCCATTCCATGCCATTCCATGCCATTCCATGCCATTCCATGCCATTCCATGCCATTCCATGCCATTCAATGCCGTGCCATGCCGGTGCCATGCCGTGCCATGCCGGTGCCATGCCGTGCCATGCCGGTGCCATGCCGTGCCATGCCGGTGCCATGCCGTGCCATGCCGGTGCCATGCCGTGCCATGCCGGTGCCATGCCGTGCCATGCCGGTGCCATGCCGTGCCATGCCGGTGCCATGCCGTGCCATGCCGGTGCCATGCCGGTGCCATGCCGGTGCCATGCCGGTGCCATGCCGGTGCCATGCCGGTGCCATGCCGGTGCCATGCCGGTGCCATGCCGGTGCCATGCCGGTGCCATGCCGGTGCCATGCCGGTGCCATGCCGGTGCCATGCCGGTGCCATGCCGGTGCCATGCCATTCCATGCCATTCCATGCAATTCCATGCCATTCCATGCCATTCCATGCCATTCCATGCCATTCCATGCCATTCCATGCCATTCCATGCCATTCCGTGCCATGCCGTGCCATGCCGTGCCATGCCGGTGCCATGCCATTCCATGCCGGTGCCATGCCATTCCATGCCATTCCATGCCATTCCATGCTATTCCATGCCATTCCATGCCATTCCATGCCATTCCATGCCATTCCATGCCATTCCATGCCATTCCATGCCATTCCATGCCATTCCATGCCATTCCATGCCATTCCATGCCATTCCATGCCATTCCATGCCATTCCATGCCATTCCATGCCGGTGCCATGCCATTCCATGCCATTCCATGCCATTCCATGCCATTCCATGCCATTCCATGCCATTCCATGCCATTCCATGCCATTCCATGCCATTACATGCCATTCCATGCCATTCCATGCCATTACATGCCATTCCATGCCATTCCATGCCATTCCATGCCATTCCATGCCATTCCATGCCATTCCATGCCATTCCATGCCATTCCATGCCATTCCATGCCATTCCATGCCATTCCATGCCATTCCATGCCATTCCATGCCATTCCATGCCATTCCATGCCATTCCATGCCATTCCATGCCATTCCATGCCATTCCATGCCATTCCATGCCATTCCATGCCATTCAATGCCGTGCCATGCCGTGCCATGCCGTGCCATGCCGTGCCATGCGGTGCCATGCCATTCCATGCCATTCAATGCCATTCAATGCCATTCCATGCCGTGCCATGCCGTGCCATGCCGGTGCCATGCCGTGCCATGCCGGTGCCATGCCGTGCCATGCCGGTGCCATGCCGTGCCATGCCGGTGCCATGCCGTGCCATGCCGGTGCCATGCCGTGCCATGCCGGTGCCATGCCGTGCCATGCCGGTGCCATGCCGTGCCATGCCGGTGCCATGCCGTGCCATGCCGGTGCCATGCCGTGCCATGCCGGTGCCATGCCGTGCCATGCCGGTGCCATGCCGTGCCATGCCGGTGCCATGCCGTGCCATGCCGGTGCCATGCCGTGCCATGCCGGTGCCATGCCGTGCCATGCCGGTGCCATGCCGTGCCATGCCGGTGCCATGCCGGTGCCATGCCGTGCCATGCCGGTGCCATGCCGGTGCCATGCCGTGCCATGCCGGTGCCATGCCGTGCCATGCCGGTGCCATGCCGTGCCATGCCGGTGCCATGCCGTGCCATGCCGGTGCCATGCCGTGCCATGCCGGTGCCATGCCGTGCCATGCCGGTGCCATGCCGTGCCATGCCGGTGCCATGCCGGTGCCATGCCGTGCCATGCCGGTGCCATGCCGTGCCATGCCGGTGCCATGCCGTGCCATGCCGGTGCCATGCCGGTGCCATGCCGTGCCATGCCGTGCCATGCCGTGCCATGCCGTGCCATGCCGGTGCCATGCCGTGCCATGCCGGTGCCATGCCGTGCCATGCCGGTGCCATGCCGTGCCATGCCGGTGCCATGGCGTGCCATGCCGGTGCCATGGCGTGCCATGCCGGTGCCATGGCGTGCCATGCCGGTGCCATGCCGTGCCATGCCGGTGCCATGCCGTGCCATGCCGGTGCCATGCCGTGCCATGCCGGTGCCATGCCGTGCCATGCCGGTGCCATGCCGGTGCCATGCCGTGCCATGCCGGTGCCATGCCATTCCATGCCATTCCATGCCATTCCATGCCATTCCATGCCATTCCATGCCATTCCATGCCATTCCATGCCATTCCATGCCATTCCATGCCATTCCATGCCATTCCATGCCATTCCATGCCATTCCATGCCATTCCATGCCATTCCATGCCATTCCATGCCATTCCATGCCATTCCATGCCATTCCATGCCATTCCATGCCATTCCATGCCATTCCATGCCATTCCATGCCATTCCATGCCATTCCATGCCATTCCATGCCATTCCATGCCATTCCATGCCATTCCATGCCATTCCATGCCATTCCATGCCATTCCATGCCATTCCATGCCATTCCATGCCATTCCATGCCATTCAATGCCGTGCCATGCCGTGCCATGCCGGTGCCATGCCGTGCCATGCCGGTGCCATGCCGTGCCATGCCGGTGCCATGCCGTGCCATGCCGTGCCATGCCGTGCCATGCCGTGCCATGCCGTGCCATGCCGGTGCCATGCCGGTGCCATGCCGGTGCCATGCCATTCCATGCGATGCCGGTGCCATGCCGTGCCATGCCGGTGCCATGCCGTGCCATGCCGGTGCCATGCCGTGCCATGCCGGTGCCAAGCCGTGCCATGCCGGTGCCATGCCGTGCCATGCCGGTGCCATGCCGTGCCATGCCGGTGCCATGCCGTGCCATGCCGGTGCCATGCCGTGCCATGCCGGTGCCATGCCGTGCCATGCCGGTGCCATGCCGTGCCATGCCGGTGCCATGCCGTGCCATGCCGGTGCCATGCCGTGCCATGCCGTGCCATGCCGGTGCCATGCCGGTGCCATGCCGGTGCCATGCCATTCCATGCGATGCCGGTGCCATGCCGTGCCATGCCGGTGCCATGCCGTGCCATGCCGGTGCCATGCCGTGCCATGCCGGTGCCATGCCGGTGCCATGCCGGTGCCATGCCATTCCATGCCATTCCATGCCATTCCATGCCATTCCATGCCATTCCATGCCATTCCATGCCATTCCATGCCATTCCATGCCATTCCATGCCATTCCATGCCATTCCATGCCATTCCATGCCATTCCATGCCATTCCATGCCATTCCATGCCATTCCATGCCATTCCATGCCATTCCATGCCATTCCATGCCATTCCATGCCATTCCATGCCATTCCATGCCATTCCATGCCATTCCATGCCATTCCATGCCATTCCATGCCATTCCATGCCATTCCATGCCATTCCATGCCATTCCATGCCATTCCATGCCATTCCATGCCATTCCATGCCATTCCATGCCATTCCATGCCATTCCATGCCATTCCATGCCATTCCATGCCATTCCATGCCATTCCATGCCATTCCATGCCATTCCATGCCATTCCATGCCATTCCATGCCATTCCATGCCATTCCATGCCATTCCATGCCATTCCATGCCATTCCATGCCATTCCATGCCATTCCATGCCATTCCATGCCATTCCATGCCATTCCATGCCATTCCATGCCATTCCATGCCATTCAATGCCATTCAATGCCATTCCATGCCGTGCCATGCCGTGCCATGCCGTGCCATGCCGTGCCATGCCGTGCCATGCCGTGCCATGCCGGTGCCATGCCGGTGCCATGCCGTGCCATGCCGTGCCATGCCGTGCCATGCCGTGCCATGCCGTGCCATGCCGGTGCCATGCCGGTGCCATGCCGTGCCATGCCGGTGCCATGCCGTGCCATGCCGGTGCCATGCCGTGCCATGCCGGTGCCATGCCGGTGCCATGCCGGTGCCATGCCGGTGCCATGCCGTGCCATGCCGGTGCCATGCCGTGCCATGCCGGTGCCATGCCGTGCCATGCCGGTGCCATGCCGTGCCATGCCGGTGCCATGCCGTGCCATGCCGGTGCCATGCCGTGCCATGCCGGTGCCATGCCGGTGCCATGCCATTCCATGCCATTCCATGCCATTCCATGCCATTCCATGCCATTCCATGCCATTCCATGCCATTCCATGCCATTCCATGCCATTCCATGCAATTCCATGCCATTCCATGCCATTCCATGCCATTCCATGCCATTCCATGCCATTCCATGCCATTCCATGCCATTCCATGCCATTCCATGCCATTCCATGCCGGTGCCATGCCATTCCATGCCATTCCATGCCATTCCATGCCATTCCATGCCATTCCATGCCATTCCATGCCATTCCATGCCATTACATGCCATTCCATGCCATTCCATGCCATTCCATGCCATTCCATGCCATTCCATGCCATTCCATGCCATTCCATGCCATTCCATGCCATTCCATGCCATTCCATGCCATTCCATGCCATTCCATGCCATTCCATGCCATTCCATGCCATTCCATGCCATTCAATGCCGTGCCATGCCGTGCCATGCCGTGCCATGCGGTGCCATGCCATTCCATGCCATTCCATGCCATTCCATGCCATTCAATGCCATTCAATGCCATTCCATGCCGTGCCATGCCGTGCCATGCCGGTGCCATGCCGTGCCATGCCGGTGCCATGCCGTGCCATGCCGGTGCCATGCCGTGCCATGCCGGTGCCATGCCGGTGCCATGCCGTGCCATGCCGGTGCCATGCCGTGCCATGCCGGTGCCATGCCGTGCCATGCCGGTGCCATGCCGTGCCATGCCGGTGCCATGCCGTGCCATGCCGGTGCCATGCCGTGCCATGCCGGTGCCATGCCGTGCCATGCCGGTGCCATGCCGGTGCCATGCCGGTGCCATGCCGGTGCCATGCCGGTGCCATGCCGGTGCCATGCCGGTTCCATGCCGGTGCCATGCCATTCCATGCCATTCCATGCAATTCCATGCCATTCCATGCCATTCCATGCCATTCCATGCCATTCCATGCCATTCCATGCCATTCCATGCCATTCCATGCCATTCCGTGCCATGCCGTGCCATGCCGTGCCATGCCGGTGCCATGCCATTCCATGCCGGTGCCATGCCATTCCATGCCATTCCATGCTATTCCATGCCATTCCATGCTATTCCATGCCATTCCATGCCATTCCATGCCATTCCATGCCATTCCATGCCATTCCATGCCATTCCATGCCATTCCATGCCATTCCATGCCATTCCATGCCATTCCATGCCATTCCATGCCATTCCATGCCATTCCATGCCATTCCATGCCATTCCATGCCATTCCATGCCATTCAATGCCGTGCCATGCCGTGCCATGCCGGTGCCATGCCGGTGCCATGCCGGTGCCATGCCGGTGCCATGCCGGTGCCATGCCGGTGCCATGCCGGTGCCATGCCGGTGCCATGCCGGTGCCATGCCGGTGCCATGCCGGTGCCATGCCGGTGCCATGCCGGTGCCATGCCGGTGCCATGCCGGTGCCATGCCGGTGCCATGCCGGTGCCATGCCGGTGCCATGCCGGTGCCATGCCGGTGCCATGCCGGTGCCATGCCGGTGCCATGCCGGTGCCATGCCGGTGCCATGCCGGTGCCATGCCGGTGCCATGCCGGTGCCATGCCGGTGCCATGCCGGTGCCATGCCATTCCATGCCATTCCATGCCATTCCATGCCATTCCATGCAATTCCATGCCATTCCATGCCATTCCATGCCATTCCATGCCATTCCATGCCATTCCATGCCATTCCATGCCATTCCATGCCATTCCATGCCATTCCATGCCATTCCATGCCATTCCATGCCATTCCATGCCATTCCATGCCATGCCGGTGCCATGCCATTCCATGCCATTCCATGCCATTCCATGCCATTCCATGCCATTCCATGCCATTCCATGCTATTCCATGCCATTCCATGCCATTCCATGCCATTCCATGCCATTCCATGCCATTCCATGCCATTCCATGCCATTCCATGCCATTCCATGCCATTCCATGCCATTCCATGCCATTCCATGCCATTCCATGCCATTCCATGCCATTCAATGCCGTGCCATGCCGTGCCATGCCGTGCCATGCCGGTGCCATGCCGTGCCATGCCGGTGCCATGCCGTGCCATGCCGGTGCCATGCCGTGCCATGCCGGTGCCATGCCGTGCCATGCCGGTGCCATGCCGTGCCATGCCGGTGCCATGCCGTGCCATGCCGGTGCCATGCCGTGCCATGCCGGTGCCATGCCGTGCCATGCCGGTGCCTAGCCGTGCCATGCCGGTGCCATGCCGTGCCATGCCGGTGCCATGCCGTGCCATGCCGGTGCCATGCCGTGCCATGCCGGTGCCATGCCGTGCCATGCCGGTGCCATGCCGTGCCATGCCGGTGCCATGCCGTGCCATGCCGGTGCCATGCCGTGCCATGCCGGTGCCATGCCGTGCCATGCCGGTGCCATGCCGTGCCATGCCGGTGCCATGCCGTGCCATGCCGGTGCCATGCCGTGCCATGCCGGTGCCATGCCGTGCCATGCCGGTGCCATGCCGTGCCATGCCGTGCCATGCCGTGCCATGCCGTGCCATGCCGTGCCATGCCGGTGCCATGCCGTGCCATGCCGGTGCCATGCCGGTGCCATGCCGGTGCCATGCCGGTGCCATGCCGGTGCCATGCCGGTGCCATGCCGGTGCCATGCCGGTGCCATGCCGGTGCCATGCCGTGCCATGCCGGTGCCATGCCGGTGCCATGCCGGTGCCATGCCGGTGCCATGCCGGTGCCATGCCGGTGCCATGCCGGTGCCATGCCGTGCCATGCCGGTGCCATGCCGGTGCCATGCCATTCCATGCCATTCCATGCCATTCCATGCCATTCCATGCCATTCCATGCCATTCCATGCCATTCCATGCCATTCCATGCAATTCCATGCCATTCCATGCCATTCCATGCCATTCCATGCCATTCCATGCCATTCCATGCCATTCCATGCCATTCCATGCCATTCCATGCCATTCCATGCCATTCCATGCCATTCCATGCCATTCCATGCCATTCCATGCCATTCCATGCCATTCCATGCCATTCCATGCCATTCAATGCCGTGCCATGCCATGCCGTGCCATTCCATGCCATTCCATGCCATTCCATGCCGTTCCATGCCATTCCATGCCATTCCATGCCATTCCATGCCATTCCATGCCATTCAATGCCATTCAATGCCATTCCATGCCGTGCCATGCCGTGCCATGCCGTGCCATGCCGTGCCATGCCGTGCCATGCCGTGCCATGCCGTGCCATGCCGGTGCCATGCCGGTGCCATGCCGTGCCATGCCGTGCCATGCCGTGCCATGCCGTGCCATGCCGTGCCATGCCGGTGCCATGCCGGTGCCATGCCGTGCCATGCCGGTGCCATGCCGTGCCATGCCGGTGCCATGCCGTGCCATGCCGGTGCCATGCCGTGCCATGCCGGTGCCATGCCGGTGCCATGCCGGTGCCATGCCGGTGCCATGCCGTGCCATGCCGGTGCCATGCCGTGCCATGCCAGTGCCATGCCGTGCCATGCCGGTGCCATGCCGTGCCATGCCGGTGCCATGCCGGTGCCATGCCGGTGCCATGCCATTCCATGCCATTCCATGCCATTCCATGCCATTCCATGCCATTCCATGCCATTCCATGCAATTCCATGCCATTCCATGCCATTCCATGCAATTCCATGCCATTCCATGCCATTCCATGCCATTCCATGCCATTCCATGCCATTCCATGCCATTCCGTGCCATGCCGTGCCATGCCGTGCCATGCCGGTGCCATGCCATTCCATGCCATTCCATGCCATTCCATGCCGGTGCCATGCCATTCCATGCCATTCCATGCCATTCCATGCTATTCCATGCCATTCCATGCCATTCCATGCCATTCCATGCCATTCCATGCCATTCCATGCCATTCCATGCCATTCCATGCCATTCCATGCCATTCCATGCCATTCCATGCCATTCCATGCCATTCCGTGCCATGCCGTGCCATGCCGTGCCATGCCGGTGCCATGCCATTCCATGCCATTCCATGCCATTCCATGCCGGTGCCATGCCATTCCATGCCATTCCATGCCATTCCATGCTATTCCATGCCATTCCATGCCATTCCATGCCATTCCATGCCATTCCATGCCATTCCATGCCATTCCATGCCATTCCATGCCATTCCATGCCATTCCATGCCATTCCATGCCGTTCCATGCCGTGCCATGCCGTGCCATGCCGTGCCATGCCGGTGCCATGCCGTGCCATGCCGGTGCCATGCCGTGCCATGCCGGTGCCATGCCGTGCCATGCCGGTGCCATGCCGTGCCATGCCGGTGCCATGCCGTGCCATGCCGGTGCCATGCCGTGCCATGCCGGTGCCATGCCGTGCCATGCCGGTGCCATGCCGTGCCATGCCGGTGCCATGCCGTGCCATGCCGGTGCCATGCCGTGCCATGCCGGTGCCATGCCGTGCCATGCCGGTGCCATACCGTGCCATGCCGGTGCCATGCCGTGCCATGCCGGTGCCATGCCGTGCCATGCCGTGCCATGCCGTGCCATGCCATTCCATGCCATTCCATGCCATTCCATGCCATTCCATGCCATTCCATGCCATTCCATGCCATTCCATGCCATTCCATGCCATTCCATGCCATTCCATGCCATTCCGTGCCATGCCGTGCCATGCCGGTGCCATGCCGTGCCATGCCGGTGCCATGCCGTGCCATGCCGGTGCCATGCCGGTGCCATGCCGTGCCATGCCGTGCCATGACGTGCCATGCCGTGCCATGCCGGTGCCATGCCGGTGCCATGCCGGTGCCATGCCGGTGCCATGCCGGTGCCATGCCGGTGCCATGCCGGTGCCATGCCGTGCCATGCCGGTGCCATGCCGTGCCATGCCGGTGCCATGCCGTGCCATGTCGGTGCCATGCCGTGCCATGCCGGTGCCATGCCGTGCCATGCCGGTGCCATGCCGTGCCATGCCGGTGCCATGCCGTGCCATGCCGGTGCCATGCCGTGCCATGCCGGTGCCATGCCGTGCCATGCCGGTGCCATGCCGTGCCATGCCGGTGCCATGCCGTGCCATGCCGGTGCCATGCCGTGCCATGCCGTGCCATGCCGTGCCATGCCGTGCCATGCCGTGCCATGCCGTGCCATGCCGGTGCCATGCCGGTGCCATGCCGGTGCCATGCCGGTGCCATGCCGGTGCCATGCCGGTGCCATGCCGGTGCCATGCCGGTGCCATGCCGGTGCCATGCCGGTGCCATGCCGGTGCCATGCCGGTGCCATGCCGTGCCATGCCGGTGCCATGCCGGTGCCATGCCGGTGCCATGCCGGTGCCATGCCGGTGCCATGCCGTGCCATGCCGGTGCCATGCCGGTGCCATGCCATTCCATGCCATTCCATGCCATTCCATGCCATTCCATGCCATTCCATGCCATTCCATGCCATTCCATGCCATTCCATGCCATTCCATGCCATTCCATGCAATTCCATGCCATTCCATGCCATTCCATGCCATTCCATGCCATTCCATGCCATTCCATGCCATTCCATGCCATTCCATGCCATTCCATGCCATTCCATGCCATTCCATGCCATTCCATGCCATTCCATGCCATTCCATGCCATTCCATGCCATTCCATGCCATTCCATGCCATTCCATGCCATTCAATGCCGTGCCATGCCATGCCGTGCCATTCCATGCCATTCCATGCCATTCCATGCCATTCCATGCCATTCCATGCCATTCCATGCCATTCCATGCCATTCCATGCCATTCAATGCCATTCAATGCCATTCCATGCCGTGCCATGCCGTGCCATGCCGTGCCATGCCGTGCCATGCCGTGCCATGCCGTGCCATGCCGTGCCATGCCGGTGCCATGCCGGTGCCATGCCGTGCCATGCCGTGCCATGCCGTGCCATGCCGTGCCATGCCGTGCCATGCCGGTGCCATGCCGGTGCCATGCCGTGCCATGCCGGTGCCATGCCGTGCCATGCCGGTGCCATGCCGTGCCATGCCGGTGCCATGCCGTGCCATGCCGGTGCCATGCCGGTGCCATGCCGGTGCCATGCCGGTGCCATGCCGTGCCATGCCGGTGCCATGCCGTGCCATGCCAGTGCCATGCCGTGCCATGCCGGTGCCATGCCGTGCCATGCCGGTGCCATGCCGTGCCATGCCGGTGCCATGCCGGTGCCATGCCGGTGCCATGCCATTCCATGCCATTCCATGCCATTCCATGCCATTCCATGCCATTCCATGCCATTCCATGCCATTCCATGCCATTCCATGCCATTCCATGCCATTCCATGCCATTCCATGCAATTCCATGCCATTCCATGCCATTCCATGCCATTCCATGCCATTCCATGCCATTCCATGCCATTCCATGCCGGTGCCATGCCATTCCATGCCATTCCATGCCATTCCATGCCATTCCATGCCATTCCATGCCATTCCATGCCATTCCATGCCATTCCATGCCATTCCATGCCATTACATGCCATTCCATGCCATTCCATGCCATTACATGCCATTCCATGCCATTCCATGCCATTCCATGCCATTCCATGCCATTCCATGCCATTCCATGCCATTCCATGCCATTCCATGCCATTCCATGCCATTCCATGCCATTCCATGCCATTCCATGCCATTCCATGCCATTCCATGCCATTCCATGCCATTCCATGCCATTCCATGCCATTCCATGCCATTCCATGCCATTCCATGCCATTCCATGCCATTCCATGCCATTCCATGCCATTCCATGCCATTCCATGCCATTCCATGCCATTCAATGCCGTGCCATGCCGTGCCATGCCGTGCCATGCCGTGCCATGCCGTGCCATGCGGTGCCATGCCATTCCATGCCATTCAATGCCATTCAATGCCATTCCATGCCGTGCCATGCCGTGCCATGCCGGTGCCATGCCGTGCCATGCCGGTGCCATGCCGTGCCATGCCGGTGCCATGCCGTGCCATGCCGGTGCCATGCCGTGCCATGCCGGTGCCATGCCGTGCCATGCCGGTGCCATGCCGTGCCATGCCGGTGCCATGCCGTGCCATGCCGGTGCCATGCCGTGCCATGCCGGTGCCATGCCGTGCCATGCCGGTGCCATGCCGTGCCATGCCGGTGCCATGCCGTGCCATGCCGGTGCCATGCCGTGCCATGCCGGTGCCATGCCGTGCCATGCCGGTGCCATGCCGTGCCATGCCGGTGCCATGCCGTGCCATGCCGGTGCCATGCCGGTGCCATGCCGTGCCATGCCGGTGCCATGCCGGTGCCATGCCGTGCCATGCCGGTGCCATGCCGTGCCATGCCGGTGCCATGCCGTGCCATGCCGGTGCCATGCCGTGCCATGCCGGTGCCATGCCGTGCCATGCCGGTGCCATGCCGGTGCCATGCCGTGCCATGCCGGTGCCATGGCGTGCCATGCCGGTGCCATGGCGTGCCATGCCGGTGCCATGCCGTGCCATGCCGGTGCCATGCCGTGCCATGCCGGTGCCATGCCGTGCCATGCCGGTGCCATGCCGTGCCATGCCGGTGCCATGCCGGTGCCATGCCGTGCCATGCCGGTGCCATGCCATTCCATGCCATTCCATGCCATTCCATGCCATTCCATGCCATTCCATGCCATTCCATGCCATTCCATGCCATTCCATGCCATTCCATGCCATTCCATGCCATTCCATGCCATTCCATGCCATTCCATGCCATTCCATGCCATTCCATGCCATTCCATGCCATTCCATGCCATTCCATGCCATTCCATGCCATTCCATGCCATTCCATGCCATTCCATGCCATTCCATGCCATTCCATGCCATTCCATGCCATTCCATGCCATTCCATGCCATTCAATGCCGTGCCATGCCGTGCCATGCCGGTGCCATGCCGTGCCATGCCGGTGCCATGCCGTGCCATGCCGGTGCCATGCCGTGCCATGCCGTGCCATGCCGTGCCATGCCGTGCCATGCCGTGCCATGCCGGTGCCATGCCGGTGCCATGCCGGTGCCATGCCATTCCATGCGATGCCGGTGCCATGCCGTGCCATGCCGGTGCCATGCCGTGCCATGCCGGTGCCATGCCGTGCCATGCCGGTGCCAAGCCGTGCCATGCCGGTGCCATGCCGTGCCATGCCGGTGCCATGCCGTGCCATGCCGGTGCCATGCCGTGCCATGCCGGTGCCATGCCGTGCCATGCCGGTGCCATGCCGTGCCATGCCGGTGCCATGCCGTGCCATGCCGGTGCCATGCCGTGCCATGCCGTGCCATGCCGTGCCATGCCGTGCCATGCCGTGCCATGCCGGTGCCATGCCGGTGCCATGCCGGTGCCATGCCATTCCATGCGATGCCGGTGCCATGCCATTCCATGCGATGCCGGTGCCATGCCGTGCCATGCCGGTGCCATGCCGTGCCATGCCGGTGCCATGCCGTGCCATGCCGGTGCCATGCCGGTGCCATGCCGGTGCCATGCCATTCCATGCCATTCCATGCCATTCCATGCCATTCCATGCCATTCCATGCCATTCCATGCCATTCCATGCCATTCCATGCCATTCCATGCCATTCCATGCCATTCCATGCCATTCCATGCCATTCCATGCCATTCCATGCCATTCCATGCCATTCCATGCCATTCCATGCCATTCCATGCCATTCCATGCCATTCCATGCCATTCCATGCCATTCCATGCCATTCCATGCCATTCCATGCCATTCCATGCCATTCCATGCCATTCCATGCCATTCCATGCCATTCCATGCCATTCCATGCCATTCCATGCCATTCCATGCCATTCCATGCCATTCCATGCCATTCAATGCCATTCAATGCCATTCCATGCCGTGCCATGCCGTGCCATGCCGTGCCATGCCGTGCCATGCCGTGCCATGCCGTGCCATGCCGGTGCCATGCCGGTGCCATGCCGTGCCATGCCGTGCCATGCCGTGCCATGCCGTGCCATGCCGTGCCATGCCGTGCCATGCCGTGCCATGCCGGTGCCATGCCGGTGCCATGCCGTGCCATGCCGGTGCCATGCCGTGCCATGCCGGTGCCATGCCGTGCCATGCCGGTGCCATGCCGTGCCATGCCGGTGCCATGCCGGTGCCATGCCGGTGCCATGCCGGTGCCATGCCGTGCCATGCCGGTGCCATGCCGTGCCATGCCAGTGCCATGCCGTGCCATGCCGGTGCCATGCCGTGCCATGCCGGTGCCATGCCGTGCCATGCCGGTGCCATGCCGGTGCCATGCCATTCCATGCCATTCCATGCCATTCCATGCCATTCCATGCCATTCCATGCCATTCCATGCCATTCCATGCCATTCCATGCCATTCCATGCAATTCCATGCCATTCCATGCCATTCCATGCCATTCCATGCCATTCCATGCCATTCCATGCCATTCCATGCCATTCCATGCCGGTGCCATGCCATTCCATGCCATTCCATGCCATTCCATGCCATTCCATGCCATTCCATGCCATTCCATGCCATTCCATGCCATTACATGCCATTCCATGCCATTCCATGCCATTCCATGCCATTCCATGCCATTCCATGCCATTCCATGCCATTCCATGCCATTCCATGCCATTCCATGCCATTCCATGCCATTCCATGCCATTCCATGCCATTCCATGCCATTCCATGCCATTCCATGCCATTCAATGCCGTGCCATGCCGTGCCATGCCGTGCCATGCGGTGCCATGCCATTCCATGCCATTCCATGCCATTCCATGCCATTCAATGCCATTCAATGCCATTCCATGCCGTGCCATGCCGTGCCATGCCGGTGCCATGCCGTGCCATGCCGGTGCCATGCCGTGCCATGCCGGTGCCATGCCGGTGCCATGCCGGTGCCATGCCATTCCATGCCATTCCATGCCATTCCATGCCATTCCATGCCATTCCATGCCATTCCATGCCATTCCATGCCATTCCATGCCATTCCATGCCATTCCATGCCATTCCATGCCATTCCATGCCATTCCATGCCATTCCATGCCATTCCATGCCATTCCATGCCATTCCATGCCATTCCATGCCATTCCATGCCATTCCATGCCATTCCATGCCATTCCATGCCATTCCATGCCATTCCATGCCATTCCATGCCATTCCATGCCATTCCATGCCATTCCATGCCATTCCATGCCATTCCATGCCATTCCATGCCATTCCATGCCATTCCATGCCATTACATGCCATTCCATGCCATTCCATGCCATTCCATGCCATTCCATGCCATTCCATGCCATTCCATGCCATTCCATGCCATTCCATGCCATTCCATGCCATTCCATGCCATTCCATGCCATTCCATGCCATTCCATGCCATTCCATGCCATTCCATGCCATTCCATGCCATTCCATGCCATTCAATGCCGTGCCATGCCGTGCCATGCCGTGCCATGCGGTGCCATGCCATTCCATGCCATTCCATGCCATTCCATGCCATTCAATGCCATTCAATGCCATTCCATGCCGTGCCATGCCGTGCCATGCCGGTGCCATGCCGTGCCATGCCGGTGCCATGCCGTGCCATGCCGGTGCCATGCCGTGCCATGCCGGTGCCATGCCGTGCCATGCCGGTGCCATGCCGGTGCCATGCCGTGCCATGCCGGTGCCATGCCGTGCCATGCCGGTGCCATGCCGTGCCATGCCGGTGCCATGCCGTGCCATGCCGGTGCCATGCCGTGCCATGCCGGTGCCATGCCGTGCCATGCCGGTGCCATGCCGTGCCATGCCGGTGCCATGCCGGTGCCATGCCGGTGCCATGCCGGTGCCATGCCGGTGCCATGCCGGTGCCATGCCGGTGCCATGCCGGTGCCATGCCGGTGCCATGCCGGTGCCATGCCATTCCATGCCATTCCATGCAATTCCATGCCATTCCATGCCATTCCATGCCATTCCATGCCATTCCATGCCATTCCATGCCATTCCATGCCATTCCGTGCCATGCCGTGCCATGCCGTGCCATGCCGGTGCCATGCCATTCCATGCCGGTGCCATGCCATTCCATGCCATTCCATGCCATTCCATGCTATTCCATGCCATTCCATGCTATTCCATGCCATTCCATGCCATTCCATGCCATTCCATGCCATTCCATGCCATTCCATGCCATTCCATGCCATTCCATGCCATTCCATGCCATTCCATGCCATTCCATGCCATTCCATGCCATTCCATGCCATTCCATGCCATTCCATGCCATTCCATGCCATTCCATGCCATGCCGTGCCATGCCGTGCCATGCCGGTGCCATGCCGTGCCATGCCGGTGCCATGCCGTGCCATGCCGGTGCCATGCCGTGCCATGCCGGTGCCATGCCGTGCCATGCCGGTGCCATGCCGGTGCCATGCCGGTGCCATGCCGGTGCCATGCCGTGCCATGCCAGTGCCATGCCGTGCCATGCCGGTGCCATGCCGTGCCATGCCGGTGCCATGCCGGTGCCATGCCATTCCATGCCGTGCCATGCCGTGCCATGCCGTGCCATGCCGGTGCCATGCCGTGCCATGCCGGTGCCATGCCGTGCCATGCCGGTGCCATGCCGTGCCATGCCGGTGCCATGGCGTGCCATGCCGGTGCCATGCCGTGCCATGCCGGTGCCATGCCGTGCCATGCCGTGCCATGCCGTGCCATGCCGTGCCATGCCGTGCCATGCCGGTGCCATGCCGGTGCCATGCCGTGCCATGCCGTGCCATGCCGTGCCATGCCGTGCCATGCCGGTGCCATGCCGGTGCCATGCCGTGCCATGCCGGTGCCATGCCGTGCCATGCCGGTGCCATGCCGTGCCATGCCGGTGCCATGCCGTGCCATGCCGGTGCCATGCCGTGCCATGCCGGTGCCATGCCGGTGCCATGCCGGTGCCATGCCGTGCCATGCCAGTGCCATGCCGTGCCATGCCGGTGCCATGCCGTGCCATGCCGGTGCCATGCCGGTGCCATGCCATTCCATGCCATTCCATGCCATTCCATGCCATTCCATGCCATTCCATGCCATTCCATGCCATTCCATGCCATTCCATGCCATTCCATGCCATTCCATGCCATTCCATGCCATTCCATGCCATTCCATGCCATTCCATGCCGGTGCCATGCCATTCCATGCCATTCCATGCCATTCCATGCCATTCCATGCCATTCCATGCCATTCCATGCCATTCCATGCCATTCCATGCCATTCCATGCCATTCCATGCCATTACATGCCATTCCATGCCATTCCATGCCATTCCATGCCATTCCATGCCATTCCATGCCATTCCATGCCATTCCATGCCATTCCATGCCATTCCATGCCATTCCATGCCATTCCATGCCATTCCATGCCATTCCATGCCATTCCATGCCATTCCATGCCATTCCATGCCATTCCATGCCATTCCATGCCATTCCATGCCATTCCATGCCATTCCATGCCATTCCATGCCATTCCATGCCATTCAATGCCGTGCCATGCGGTGCCATGCCGTGCCATGCGGTGCCATGCCATTCCATGCCATTCCATGCCATTCCATGCCATTCAATGCCATTCAATGCCATTCCATGCCGTGCCATGCCGTGCCATGCCGGTGCCATGCCGTGCCATGCCGGTGCCATGCCGTGCCATGCCGGTGCCATGCCGTGCCATGCCGGTGCCATGCCGTGCCATGCCGGTGCCATGCCGTGCCATGCCGGTGCCATGCCGTGCCATGCCGGTGCCATGCCGTGCCATGCCGGTGCCATGCCGTGCCATGCCGGTGCCATGCCGTGCCATGCCGGTGCCATGCCGTGCCATGCCGTGCCATGCCGTGCCATGCCGTGCCATGCCGTGCCATGCCGGTGCCATGCCGTGCCATGCCGGTGCCATGCCGTGCCATGCCATTCCATGCCATTCCATGCCATTCCATGCCATTCCATGCAATTCCATGCCATTCCATGCCATTCCATGCCATTCCATGCCATTCCATGCCATTCCATGCCATTCCGTGCCATGCCGTGCCATGCCGGTGCCATGCCATTCCATGCCATTCCATGCCATTCCATGCCGGTGCCATGCCATTCCATGCCATTCCATGCCATTCCATGCCATTCCATGCCATTCCATGCCATTCCATGCTATTCCATGCCATTCCATGCCATTCCATGCCATTCCATGCCATTCCATGCCATTCCATGCCATTCCATGCCATTCCATGCCATTCCATGCCGGTGCCATGCCATTCCATGCTATTCCATGCCATTCCATGCCATTCCATGCCATTCCATGCCATTCCATGCCGGTGCCATGCCATTCCATGCCATTCCATGCCATTCCATGCCATTCCATGCCATTCCATGCCATTCCATGCCATTACATGCCATTCCATGCCATTCCATGCCATTCCATGCCATTCCATGCCATTCCATGCCATTCCATGCCATTCCATGCCATTCCATGCAATTCCATGCCATTCCATGCCATTCCATGCCATTCCATGCCATTCCATGCCATTCCATGCCATTCCATGCCATTCCATGCCGGTGCCATGCCATTCCATGCCATTCCATGCCATTCCATGCCATTCCATGCCATTCCATGCCATTCCATGCCGTTCCATGCCATTCCATGCCATTCCATGCCATTCCATGCCATTCCATGCCATTACATGCCATTCCATGCCATTCCATGCCATTCCATGCCATTCCATGCCATTCCATGCCATTCCATGCCATTCCATGCCATTCCATGCCATTCCATGCCATTCCATGCCATTCCATGCCATTCCATGCCATTCCATGCCATTCAATGCCGTGCCATGCCGTGCCATGCCGTGCCATGCGGTGCCATGCCATTCCATGCCATTCCATGCCATTCCATGCCATTCAATGCCATTCAATGCCATTCCATGCCGTGCCATGCCGTGCCATGCCGGTGCCATGCCGTGCCATGCCGGTGCCATGCCGTGCCATGCCGGTGCCATGCCGTGCCATGCCGGTGCCATGCCGTGCCATGCCGGTGCCATGCCGTGCCATGCCGGTGCCATGCCGTGCCATGCCGTGCCATGCCGTGCCATGCCGGTGCCATGCCGTGCCATGCCGGTGCCATGCCGGTGCCATGCCGGTGCCATGCCGTGCCATGCCGGTGCCATGCCGTGCCATGCCGGTGCCATGCCGTGCCATGCCGGTGCCATGCCGTGCCATGCCGGTGCCATGCCGTGCCATGCCGGTGCCATGCCGTGCCATGCCGGTGCCATGCCGTGCCATGCCGGTGCCATGCCGTGCCATGCCGGTGCCATGCCGTGCCATGCCGTGCCATGCCGTGCCATGCCGGTGCCATGCCGTGCCATGCCGGTGCCATGCCGGTGCCATGCCGGTGCCATGCCGGTGCCATGCCGGTGCCATGCCGGTGCCATGCCGGTGCCATGCCGGTGCCATGCCGGTGCCATGCCGGTGCCATGCCGGTGCCATGCCATTCCATGCCATTCCATGCCATTCCATGCCATTCCATGCCATTCCATGCCATTCCATGCCATTCCATGCCATTCCATGCCATTCCATGCCATTCCATGCCATTCCATGCCATTCCATGCCATTCCATGCCATTCCATGCCATTCCATGCCATTCCGTGCCATGCCGGTGCCATGCCATTCCATGCCATTCCATGCCATTCCATGCCATTCCATGCTATTCCATGCCATTCCATGCTATTCCATGCCATTCCATGCCATTCCATGCCATTCCATGCCATTCCATGCCATTCCATGCCATTCCATGCCATTCCATGCCATTCCATGCCATTCAATGCCGTGCCATGCCGTGCCATGCCGGTGCCATGCCGTGCCATGCCGGTGCCATGCCGTGCCATGCCGGTGCCATGCCGTGCCATGCCGGTGCCATGCCGTGCCATGCCGGTGCCATGCCGTGCCATGCCGGTGCCATGCCGTGCCATGCCGGTGCCATGCCGTGCCATGCCGGTGCCATGCCGTGCCATGCCGGTGCCATGCCGTGCCATGCCGGTGCCATGCCGTGCCATGCCGGTGCCATGCCGTGCCATGCCGGTGCCATGCCGTGCCATGCCGGTGCCATGCCGTGCCATGCCGGTGCCATGCCGTGCCATGCCGGTGCCATGCCGTGCCATGCCGGTGCCATGCCGTGCCATGCCGGTGCCATGCCGTGCCATGCCGGTGCCATGCCGTGCCATGCCGGTGCCATGCCGTGCCATGCCGGTGCCATGCCGTGCCATGCCGGTGCCATGCCGTGCCATGCCGGTGCCATGCCGTGCCATGCCGGTGCCATGCCGTGCCATGCCGTGCCATGCCGTGCCATGCCGGTGCCATGCCGTGCCATGCCGGTGCCATGCCGTGCCATGCCGGTGCCATGCCGTGCCATGCCGGTGCCATGCCGTGCCATGCCGGTGCCATGCCGTGCCATGCCGGTGCCATGCCGTGCCATGCCGGTGCCATGCCGTGCCATGCCGGTGCCATGCCGTGCCATAGCGGTGCCATGCCGTGCCATAGCGGTGCCATGCCGTGCCATGCCGGTGCCATGCCGTGCCATGCCGGTGCCATGCCGTGCCATGCCGGTGCCATGCCGTGCCATGCCGGTGCCATGCCGTGCCATGCCGGTGCCATGCCGTGCCATGCCGGTGCCATGCCGTGCCATGCCGGTGCCATGCCGTGCCATAGCGGTGCCATGCCGTGCCATGCCGGTGCCATGCCGTGCCATGCCGGTGCCATGCCGTGCCATGCCGGTGCCATGCCGTGCCATGCCGGTGCCATGCCGTGCCATGCCGTGCCATGCCGTGCCATGCCGGTGCCATGCCGTGCCATGCCATTCCATGCCATTCCATGCCATTCCATGCCATTCCATGCCATTCCATGCCATTCCATGCCATTCCATGCCATTCCATGCCATTCCATGCCATTCCATGCCATTCCATGCCATTCCATGCCGTGCCATGCCGTGCCATGCCGTGCCATGCCGTGCCATGCCGGTGCCATGCCGTGCCATGCCGGTGCCATGCCGGTGCCATGCCGTGCCATGCCGGTGCCATGCCGGTGCCATGCCGTGCCATGCCGTGCCATGCCGTGCCATGCCGTGCCATGCCGGTGCCATGCCGTGCCATGCCGGTGCCATGCCATTTCATGCCATTCCATGCCATTCCATGCCATTCCATGCAATTCCATGCCATTCCATGCCATTCCATGCCATTCCATGCCATTCCATGCCATTCCATGCCATTCCATGCCATTCCATGCCATTCCATGCCATTCCGTGCCATGCCGTGCCATGCCGTGCCATGCCGGTGCCATGCCATTCCATGCCATTCCATGCCATTCCATGCCATTCCATGCCATTCCATGCCATTCCATGCCATTCCATGCCATTCCATGCCATTCCATGCTATTCCATGCCATTCCATGCCATTCCATGCCATTCCATGCCATTCCATGCCATTCCATGCCATTCCATGCCATTCCATGCCATTCCATGCCATTCCATGCCATTCAATGCCGTGCCATGCCATTCAATGCCGTGCCATGCCGTGCCATGCCGTGCCATGCCGGTGCCATGCCGTGCCATGCCGGTGCCATGCCGTGCCATGCCGGTGCCATGCCGTGCCATGCCGGTGCCATGCCGTGCCATGCCGGTGCCATGCCGTGCCATGCCGGTGCCATGCCGTGCCATGCCGGTGCCATGCCGTGCCATGCCGGTGCCATGCCGTGCCATGCCGGTGCCATGCCGTGCCATGCCGGTGCCATGCCGTGCCATAGCGGTGCCATGCCGTGCCATGCCGGTGCCATGCCGTGCCATGCCGGTGCCATGCCGTGCCATGCCGGTGCCATGCCGTGCCATGCCGGTGCCATGCCGTGCCATGCCGGTGCCATGCCGTGCCATGCCGGTGCCATGCCGTGCCATGCCGGTGCCATGCCGTGCCATGCCGGTGCCATGCCGTGCCATGCCGGTGCCATGCCGTGCCATGCCGTGCCATGCCGTGCCATGCCGTGCCATGCCGTGCCATGCCGTGCCATGCCGTGCCATGCCGGTGCCATGCCGTGCCATGCCGGTGCCATGCCGGTGCCATGCCGGTGCCATGCCGGTGCCATGCCGGTGCCATGCCGTGCCATGCCGGTGCCATGCCGTGCCATGCCGGTGCCATGCCATTCCATGCCATTCCATGCCGGTGCCATGCCGTGCCATGCCGGTGCCATGCCGTGCCATGCCGGTGCCATGCCGGTGCCATGCCGGTGCCATGCCGGTGCCATGCCGGTGCCATGCCGGTGCCATGCCATTCCATGCCATTCCATGCCATTCCATGCCATTCCATGCCATTCCATGCAATTCCATGCCATTCCATGCCATTCCATGCAATTCCATGCCATTCCATGCCATTCCATGCCATTCCATGCCATTCCATGCCATTCCATGCCATTCCATGCCATTCCATGCCATTCCATGCCATTCCATGCCATTCCATGCCATTCCATCCCATTCCATGCCATTCCATGCCATTCCATGCCATTCCATGCCA
This sequence comes from Cryptus armator, assembly GCA_963971235.1. Lineage (NCBI taxonomy): Eukaryota > Metazoa > Arthropoda > Insecta > Hymenoptera > Ichneumonidae > Cryptus > Cryptus armator. The sequence continues at coordinate 106,020 of CAXARG010000203.1, read as the reverse complement.
TTCCATGCCGTGCCATGCCGTGCCATGCCGTGCCATGCCGGTGCCATGCCGTGCCATGCCGGTGCCATGCCGTGCCATGCCGGTGCCATGCCGTGCCATGCCGTGCCATGCCGGTGCCATGCCGTGCCATGCCGGTGCCATGCCGGTGCCATGCCGTGCCATGCCGTGCCATGCCGTGCCATGCCGGTGCCATGCCGTGCCATGCCGGTGCCATGCCGGTGCCATGCCGTGCCATGCCGTGCCATGCCGGTGCCATGCCGTGCCATGCCGGTGCCATGCCGGTGCCATGCCGGTGCCATGCCGGTGCCATGCCGGTGCCATGCCGGTGCCATGCCGGTGCCATGCCGGTGCCATGCCATTCCATGCCATTCCATGCCATTCCATGCCATTCCATGCCATTCCATGCCATTCCATGCCATTCCATGCCATTCCATGCCATTCCATGCCATTCCATGCCATTCCATGCCATTCCATGCCATTCCATGCCATTCCATGCAATTCCATGCCATTCCATGCCATTCCATGCCATTCCATGCCATTCCATGCCATTCAATGCCGTGCCATGCCGTGCCATGCCGTGCCATGCCATTCCATGCCATTCCATGCCATTCCATGCCATTCCATGCCATTCCATGCCATTCCATGCCATTCCATGCCATTCCATGCCATTCCATGCCATTCCATGCCATTCCATGCCATTCCATGCCATTCCATGCCATTCCATGCCATTCCATGCCATTCCATGCCATTCCATGCCATTCCATGCCATTCCATGCCATTCAATGCCGTGCCATGCCGTGCCATGCCGGTGCCATGCCGTGCCATGCCGGTGCCATGCCGTGCCATGCCGGTGCCATGCCGTGCCATGCCGGTGCCATGCCGTGCCATGCCGGTGCCATGCCGTGCCATGCCGGTGCCATGCCGTGCCATGCCGGTGCCATGCCGTGCCATGCCGGTGCCATGCCGGTGCCATGCCGTGCCATGCCGGTGCCATGCCGGTGCCATGCCGTGCCATGCCGGTGCCATGCCGTGCCATGCCGAGCCATGCCGGTGCCATGCCGTGCCATGCCGTGCCATGCCGGTGCCATGCCGGTGCCATGCCATTCCATGCCATTCCATGCCATTCCATGCCATTCCATGCCATTCCATGCCATTCCGTGCCATGCCGTGCCATGCCGTGCCATGCCGGTGCCATGCCATTCCATGCCATTCCATGCCATTCCATGCCATTCCATGCCATTCCATGCCGGTGCCATGCCATTCCATGCCATTCCATGCCATTCCATGCCATTCCATGCCATTCCATGCCATTCCATGCCATTCCATGCCATTCCATGCCATTCCATGCCATTCCATGCCATTCCATGCCATTCCATGCCATTCCATGCCATTCCATGCCATTCCATGCCATTCCATGCCATTCCATGCCATTCCATGCCATTCCATGCCATTCCATGCCATTCCATGCCATTCCATGCCATTCCATGCCATTCCATGCCATTCCATGCCATTCCATGCCGTTCCATGCCATTCAATGCCGTGCCATGCCGTGCCATGCCGTGCCATGCCGGTGCCATGCCGTGCCATGCCGGTGCCATGCCGTGCCATGCCGGTGCCATGCCGTGCCATGCCGGTGCCATGCCGTGCCATGCCGGTGCCATGCCGTGCCATGCCGGTGCCATGCCGTGCCATGCCGGTGCCATGCCGTGCCATGCCGGTGCCATGCCGGTGCCATGCCGGTGCCATGCCGGTGCCATGCCGGTGCCATGCCGTGCCATGCCGTGCCATGCCGGTGCCATGCCGGTGCCATGCCGTGCCATGCCGGTGCCATGCCGTGCCATGCCGTGCCATGCCGGTGCCATGCCGTGCCATGCCGGTGCCATGCCGTGCCATGCCGGTGCCATGCCGTGCCATGCCGGTGCCATGCCGTGCCATGCCGGTGCCATGCCGGTGCCATGCCGTGCCATGCCGTGCCATGCCGGTGCCATGCCGTGCCATGCCGTGCCATGCCGTGCCATGCCGGTGCCATGCCGTGCCATGCCGTGCCATGCCGGTGCCATGCCGTGCCATGCCGGTGCCATGCCATTCCATGCCATTCCATGCCATTCCATGCCATTCCATGCCATTCCATGCCATTCCATGCCATTCCATGCCATTCCATGCCATTCCATGCCATTCCATGCCATTCCATGCCATTCCATGCCATTCCATGCCATTCCATGCCATTCCATGCCATTCCATGCCATGCCATGCCGGTGCCATGCCGTGCCATGCCGGTGCCATGCCGTGCCATGCCGGTGCCATGCCGTGCCATGCCGGTGCCATGCCGTGCCATGCCGTGCCATGCCGTGCCATGCCGGTGCCATGCCGTGCCATGCCGGTGCCATGCCGGTGCCATGCCGGTGCCATGCCGGTGCCATGCCGGTGCCATGCCGGTGCCATGCCGGTGCCATGCCGGTGCCATGCCGGTGCCATGCCGGTGCCATGCCATTCCATGCCATTCCATGCCATTCCATGCCATTCCATGCAATTCCATGCCATTCCATGCCATTCCATGCCATTCCATGCCATTCCATGCCTTTCCATGCCATTCCGTGCCATGCCGTGCCATGCCGTGCCATGCCGGTGCCATGCCATTCCATGCCATTCCATGCCATTCCATGCCGGTGCCATGCCATTCCATGCCATTCCATGCTATTCCATGCCATTCCATGCCATTCCATGCCATTCCATGCCATTCCATGCCATTCCATGCCATTCCATGCCATTCCATGCCATTCCATGCCATTCCATGCCATTCCATGCCATTCCATGCCATTCCATGCCATTCAATGCCGTGCCATGCCGTGCCATGCCGTGCCATGCCGGTGCCATGCCGGTGCCATGCCGGTGCCATGCCGGTGCCATGCCGGTGCCATGCCGGTGCCATGCCGGTGCCATGCCGGTGCCATGCCGGTGCCATGCCGGTGCCATGCCATTCCATGCCATTCCATGCCATTCCATGCCATTCCATGCCATTCCATGCCATTCCATGCCATTCCATGCCATTCCATGCCATTCCATGCCATTCCATGCCATTCCATGCAATTCCATGCCATTCCATGCCATTCCATGCCATTCCATGCCATTCCATGCCATTCCATGCCATTCAATGCCGTGCCATGCCGTGCCATGCCGTGCCATGCCATTCCATGCCATTCCATGCCATTCCATGCCATTCCATGCCATTCCATGCCATTCCATGCCATTCAATGCCGTGCCATGCCGTGCCATGCCGTGCCATGCCGGTGCCATGCCGTGCCATGCCGGTGCCATGCCGGTGCCATGCCGTGCCATGCCGGTGCCATGCCGTGCCATGCCGGTGCCATGCCGTGCCATGCCGGTGCCATGCCGTGCCATGCCGGTGCCATGCCGGTGCCATGCCGTGCCATGCCGGTGCCATGCCGGTGCCATGCCGTGCCATGCCGGTGCCATGCCGTGCCATGCCGAGCCATGCCGGTGCCATGCCGTGCCATGCCGTGCCATGCCGTGCCATGCCGTGCCATGCCGGTGCCATGCCGGTGCCATGCCATTCCATGCCATTCCATGCCATTCCATGCCATTCCATGCCATTCCATGCCATTCCATGCCATTCCATGCCATTCCGTGCCATGCCGTGCCATGCCGTGCCATGCCGGTGCCATGCCGTGCCATGCCGGTGCCATGCCATTCCATGCCATTCCATGCCATTCCATGCCATTCCATGCCGGTGCCATGCCATTCCATGCCATTCCATGCCATTCCATGCCATTCCATGCCATTCCATGCCATTCCATGCCATTCCATGCCATTCCATGCCATTCCATGCCATTCCATGCCATTCCATGCCATTCCATGCCATTCCATGCCATTCCATGCCATTCCATGCCATTCCATGCCATTCCATGCCATTCCATGCCATTCCATGCCATTCCATGCCATTCCATGCCATTCCATGCCATTCCATGCCATTCCATGCCATTCCATGCCATTCCATGCCATTCCATGCCATTCCATGCCATTCCATGCCATTCCATGCCATTCCATGCCATTCCATGCCATTCCATGCCATTCCATGCCATTCCATGCCATTCCATGCCATTCCATGCCATTCCATGCCATTCCATGCCATTCCATGCCGTTCCATGCCATTCAATGCCGTGCCATGCCGTGCCATGCCGTGCCATGCCGGTGCCATGCCGTGCCATGCCGGTGCCATGCCGTGCCATGCCGGTGCCATGCCGTGCCATGCCGGTGCCATGCCGTGCCATGCCGGTGCCATGCCGTGCCATGCCGGTGCCATGCCGGTGCCATGCCGGTGCCATGCCGGTGCCATGCCGGTGCCATGCCGTGCCATGCCGTGCCATGCCGGTGCCATGCCGGTGCCATGCCGTGCCATGCCGGTGCCATGCCGTGCCATGCCGTGCCATGCCGGTGCCATGCCGTGCCATGCCGGTGCCATGCCGTGCCATGCCGGTGCCATGCCGTGCCATGCCGGTGCCATGCCGTGCCATGCCGGTGCCATGCCGGTGCCATGCCGTGCCATGCCGTGCCATGCCGGTGCCATGCCGTGCCATGCCGTGCCATGCCGTGCCATGCCGGTGCCATGCCGTGCCATGCCGTGCCATGCCGGTGCCATGCCGTGCCATGCCGGTGCCATGCCATTCCATGCCATTCCATGCCATTCCATGCCATTCCATGCCATTCCATGCCATTCCATGCCATTCCATGCCATTCCATGCCATTCCATGCCATTCCATGCCATTCCATGCCATGCCATGCCGGTGCCATGCCGTGCCATGCCGGTGCCATGCCGTGCCATGCCGGTGCCATGCCGTGCCATGCCGTGCCATGCCGTGCCATGCCGGTGCCATGCCGTGCCATGCCGGTGCCATGCCGGTGCCATGCCGGTGCCATGCCGGTGCCATGCCGGTGCCATGCCGGTGCCATGCCGGTGCCATGCCGGTGCCATGCCGGTGCCATGCCATTCCATGCCATTCCATGCCATTCCATGCCATTCCATGCAATTCCATGCCATTCCATGCCATTCCATGCCATTCCATGCCATTCCATGCCTTTCCATGCCATTCCGTGCCATGCCGTGCCATGCCGTGCCATGCCGGTGCCATGCCATTCCATGCCATTCCATGCCATTCCATGCCGGTGCCATGCCATTCCATGCCATTCCATGCTATTCCATGCCATTCCATGCCATTCCATGCCATTCCATGCCATTCCATGCCATTCCATGCCATTCCATGCCATTCCATGCCATTCCATGCCATTCCATGCCATTCAATGCCGTGCCATGCCGTGCCATGCCGTGCCATGCCGGTGCCATGCCGTGCCATGCCGGTGCCATGCCGTGCCATGCCGGTGCCATGCCGGTGCCATGCCGTGCCATGCCGGTGCCATGCCGGTGCCATGCCGTGCCATGCCGGTGCCATGCCGTGCCATGCCGGTGCCATGCCGTGCCATGCCGGTGCCATGCCGGTGCCATGCCGTGCCATGCCGTGCCATGCCGGTGCCATGCCGTGCCATGCCGTGCCATGCCGTGCCATGCCGGTGCCATGCCGTGCCATGCCGTGCCATGCCGGTGCCATGCCGTGCCATGCCGGTGCCATGCCATTCCATGCCATTCCATGCCATTCCATGCCATTCCATGCCATTCCATGCCATTCCATGCCATTCCATGCCATTCCATGCCATTCCATGCCATTCCATGCCATTCCATGCCATGCCATGCCGGTGCCATGCCGTGCCATGCCGGTGCCATGCCGTGCCATGCCGGTGCCATGCCGTGCCATGCCGTGCCATGCCGTGCCATGCCGGTGCCATGCCGTGCCATGCCGTGCCATGCCGTGCCATTCCATGCCATTCCATGCAATTCCATGCCATTCCATGCCATTCCATGCCATTCCATGCCATTCCATGCCATTCCATGCCATTCCATGCCATTCCATGCCATTCCGTGCCATGCCGTGCCATGCCGTGCCATGCCGGTGCCATGCCATTCCATGCCATTCCATGCCATTCCATGCCATTCCATGCCATTCCATGCCATTCCATGCCATTCCATGCCATTCCATGCCATTCCATGCCATTCCATGCCATTCCATGCCATTCCATGCCATGCCATGCCGGTGCCATGCCGGTGCCATGCCATTCCATGCCATTCCATGCCATTCCATGCCATTCCATGCCATTCCATGCCATTCCGTGCCATGCCGTGCCATGCCATTCCATGCCATTCCATGCCATTCCATGCCATTCCATGCCATTCCATGCCATTCCATGCCATTCCATGCCATTCCATGCCATTCCATGCCATTCCATGCCATTCCATGCCATTCTATGCCATTCCATGCCATTCCATGCCATTCCATGCCATTCCATGCCATTCCATGCCATTCCATGCCATTCAATGCCGTGCCATGCCGTGCCATGCCGTGCCATGCCGTGCCATGCCGGTGCCATGCCGTGCCATGCCGGTGCCATGCCGTGCCATGCCGGTGCCATGCCGTGCCATGCCGGTGCCATGCCGGTGCCATGCCGTGCCATGCCGGTGCCATGCCGGTGCCATGCCGTGCCATGCCGGTGCCATGCCGTGCCATGCCGTGCCATGCCGGTGCCATGCCGTGCCATGCCGTGCCATGCCGTGCCATGCCGGTGCCATGCCGGTGCCATGCCATTCCATGCCATTCCATGCCATTCCATGCCATTCCATGCCATTCCATGCCATTCAATGCCGTGCCATGCCGTGCCATGCCGGTGCCATGCCGTGCCATGCCGGTGCCATGCCGTGCCATGCCGGTGCCATGCCGTGCCATGCCGGTGCCATGCCGTGCCATGCCGGTGCCATGCCGTGCCATGCCGGTGCCATGCCGTGCCATGCCGGTGCCATGCCGTGCCATGCCGGTGCCATGCCGTGCCATGCCGGTGCCATGCCGTGCCATGCCGGTGCCATGCCGTGCCATGCCGGTGCCATGCCGTGCCATGCCGGTGCCATGCCGTGCCATGCCGGTGCCATGCCGTGCCATGCCGGTGCCATGCCGTGCCATGCCGGTGCCATGCCGTGCCATGCCGGTGCCATGCCGTGCCATGCCGGTGCCATGCCGTGCCATGCCGGTGCCATGCCGTGCCATGCCGGTGCCATGCCGTGCCATGCCGGTGCCATGCCGTGCCATGCCGGTGCCATGCCGTGCCATGCCGGTGCCATGCCGGTGCCATGCCGTGCCATGCCGGTGCCATGCCGTGCCATGCCGGTGCCATGCCGTGCCATGCCGGTGCCATGCCGTGCCATGCCGGTGCCATGCCGGTGCCATGCCGGTGCCATGCCGGTGCCATGCCGTGCCATGCCGGTGCCATGCCGTGCCATGCCAGTGCCATGCCGTGCCATGCCGGTGCCATGCCGTGCCATGCCGGTGCCATGCCGTGCCATGCCGGTGCCATGCCGGTGCCATGCCATTCCATGCCATTCCATGCCATTCCATGCCATTCCATGCCATTCCATGCCATTCCATGCCATTCCATGCCATTCCATGCCATTCCATGCAATTCCATGCCATTCCATGCCATTCCATGCCATTCCATGCCATTCCATGCCATTCCATGCCATTCCATGCCATTCCATGCCGGTGCCATGCCATTCCATGCCATTCCATGCCATTCCATGCCATTCCATGCCATTCCATGCCATTCCATGCCATTCCATGCCATTACATGCCATTCCATGCCATTCCATGCCATTCCATGCCATTCCATGCCATTCCATGCCATTCCATGCCATTCCATGCCATTCCATGCCATTCCATGCCATTCCATGCCATTCCATGCCATTCCATGCCATTCCATGCCATTCCATGCCATTCCATGCCATTCCATGCCATTCAATGCCGTGCCATGCCGTGCCATGCCGTGCCATGCGGTGCCATGCCATTCCATGCCATTCCATGCCATTCCATGCCATTCAATGCCATTCAATGCCATTCCATGCCGTGCCATGCCGTGCCATGCCGGTGCCATGCCGTGCCATGCCGGTGCCATGCCGTGCCATGCCGGTGCCATGCCGGTGCCATGCCGGTGCCATGCCGGTGCCATGCCATTCCATGCCATTCCATGCCATTCCATGCCATTCCATGCCATTCCATGCCATTCCATGCCATTCCATGCCATTCCATGCCATTCCATGCCATTCCATGCCATTCCATGCCATTCCATGCCATTCCATGCCATTCCATGCCATTCCATGCCATTCCATGCCATTCCATGCCATTCCATGCCATTCCATGCCATTCCATGCCATTCCATGCCATTCCATGCCATTCCATGCCATTCCATGCCATTCCATGCCATTCCATGCCATTCCATGCCATTCCATGCCATTCCATGCCATTCCATGCCATTCCATGCCATTCCATGCCATTCCATGCCATTCCATGCCATTCCATGCCATTCCATGCCATTCCATGCCATTCCATGCCATTCCATGCCATTCCATGCCATTCCATGCCATTCCATGCCATTCCATGCCATTCCATGCCATTCAATGCCATTCAATGCCATTCCATGCCGTGCCATGCCGTGCCATGCCGTGCCATGCCGTGCCATGCCGGTGCCATGCCGGTGCCATGCCGTGCCATGCCGTGCCATGCCGTGCCATGCCGTGCCATGCCGTGCCATGCCGTGCCATGCCGTGCCATGCCGGTGCCATGCCGGTGCCATGCCGTGCCATGCCGGTGCCATGCCGTGCCATGCCGGTGCCATGCCGTGCCATGCCGGTGCCATGCCGTGCCATGCCGGTGCCATGCCGGTGCCATGCCGGTGCCATGCCGGTGCCATGCCGTGCCATGCCGGTGCCATGCCGTGCCATGCCAGTGCCATGCCGTGCCATGCCGGTGCCATGCCGTGCCATGCCGGTGCCATGCCGTGCCATGCCGGTGCCATGCCGGTGCCATGCCATTCCATGCCATTCCATGCCATTCCATGCCATTCCATGCCATTCCATGCCATTCCATGCCATTCCATGCCATTCCATGCCATTCCATGCAATTCCATGCCATTCCATGCCATTCCATGCCATTCCATGCCATTCCATGCCATTCCATGCCATTCCATGCCATTCCATGCCGGTGCCATGCCATTCCATGCCATTCCATGCCATTCCATGCCATTCCATGCCATTCCATGCCATTCCATGCCATTCCATGCCATTACATGCCATTCCATGCCATTCCATGCCATTCCATGCCATTCCATGCCATTCCATGCCATTCCATGCCATTCCATGCCATTCCATGCCATTCCATGCCATTCCATGCCATTCCATGCCATTCCATGCCATTCCATGCCATTCCATGCCATTCCATGCCATTCCATGCCATTCCATGCCATTCCATGCCATTCAATGCCGTGCCATGCCGTGCCATGCCGTGCCATGCGGTGCCATGCCATTCCATGCCATTCCATGCCATTCCATGCCATTCAATGCCATTCAATGCCATTCCATGCCGTGCCATGCCGTGCCATGCCGGTGCCATGCCGTGCCATGCCGGTGCCATGCCGTGCCATGCCGGTGCCATGCCGTGCCATGCCGGTGCCATGCCGTGCCATGCCGGTGCCATGCCGGTGCCATGCCGTGCCATGCCGGTGCCATGCCGTGCCATGCCGGTGCCATGCCGTGCCATGCCGGTGCCATGCCGTGCCATGCCGGTGCCATGCCGTGCCATGCCGGTGCCATGCCGTGCCATGCCGGTGCCATGCCGTGCCATGCCGGTGCCATGCCGGTGCCATGCCGGTGCCATGCCGGTGCCATGCCGGTGCCATGCCGGTGCCATGCCGGTGCCATGCCGGTGCCATGCCGGTGCCATGCCGGTGCCATGCCATTCCATGCCATTCCATGCAATTCCATGCCATTCCATGCCATTCCATGCCATTCCATGCCATTCCATGCCATTCCATGCCATTCCATGCCATTCCGTGCCATGCCGTGCCATGCCGTGCCATGCCGGTGCCATGCCATTCCATGCCGGTGCCATGCCATTCCATGCCATTCCATGCCATTCCATGCTATTCCATGCCATTCCATGCTATTCCATGCCATTCCATGCCATTCCATGCCATTCCATGCCATTCCATGCCATTCCATGCCATTCCATGCCATTCCATGCCATTCCATGCCATTCCATGCCATTCCATGCCATTCCATGCCATTCCATGCCATTCCATGCCATTCCATGCCATTCCATGCCATTCCATGCCATGCCGTGCCATGCCGTGCCATGCCGGTGCCATGCCGTGCCATGCCGGTGCCATGCCGTGCCATGCCGGTGCCATGCCGTGCCATGCCGGTGCCATGCCGTGCCATGCCGGTGCCATGCCGGTGCCATGCCGGTGCCATGCCGGTGCCATGCCGTGCCATGCCAGTGCCATGCCGTGCCATGCCGGTGCCATGCCGTGCCATGCCGGTGCCATGCCGGTGCCATGCCATTCCATGCCGTGCCATGCCGTGCCATGCCGTGCCATGCCGGTGCCATGCCGTGCCATGCCGGTGCCATGCCGTGCCATGCCGGTGCCATGCCGTGCCATGCCGGTGCCATGGCGTGCCATGCCGGTGCCATGCCGTGCCATGCCGGTGCCATGCCGTGCCATGCCGGTGCCATGCCGTGCCATGCCGTGCCATGCCGTGCCATGCCGTGCCATGCCGTGCCATGCCGGTGCCATGCCGGTGCCATGCCGTGCCATGCCGTGCCATGCCGTGCCATGCCGTGCCATGCCGGTGCCATGCCGGTGCCATGCCGTGCCATGCCGGTGCCATGCCGTGCCATGCCGGTGCCATGCCGTGCCATGCCGGTGCCATGCCGTGCCATGCCGGTGCCATGCCGTGCCATGCCGGTGCCATGCCGGTGCCATGCCGGTGCCATGCCGTGCCATGCCAGTGCCATGCCGTGCCATGCCGGTGCCATGCCGTGCCATGCCGGTGCCATGCCGGTGCCATGCCATTCCATGCCATTCCATGCCATTCCATGCCATTCCATGCCATTCCATGCCATTCCATGCCATTCCATGCCATTCCATGCCATTCCATGCCATTCCATGCCATTCCATGCAATTCCATGCCATTCCATGCCATTCCATGCCATTCCATGCCATTCCATGCCGGTGCCATGCCATTCCATGCCATTCCATGCCATTCCATGCCATTCCATGCCATTCCATGCCATTCCATGCCATTCCATGCCATTCCATGCCATTCCATGCCATTCCATGCCATTCCATGCCATTACATGCCATTCCATGCCATTCCATGCCATTCCATGCCATTCCATGCCATTCCATGCCATTCCATGCCATTCCATGCCATTCCATGCCATTCCATGCCATTCCATGCCATTCCATGCCATTCCATGCCATTCCATGCCATTCCATGCCATTCCATGCCATTCCATGCCATTCCATGCCATTCCATGCCATTCCATGCCATTCCATGCCATTCCATGCCATTCAATGCCGTGCCATGCGGTGCCATGCCGTGCCATGCGGTGCCATGCCATTCCATGCCATTCCATGCCATTCCATGCCATTCAATGCCATTCAATGCCATTCCATGCCGTGCCATGCCGTGCCATGCCGGTGCCATGCCGTGCCATGCCGGTGCCATGCCGTGCCATGCCGGTGCCATGCCGTGCCATGCCGGTGCCATGCCGTGCCATGCCGGTGCCATGCCGTGCCATGCCGGTGCCATGCCGTGCCATGCCGGTGCCATGCCGTGCCATGCCGGTGCCATGCCGTGCCATGCCGGTGCCATGCCGTGCCATGCCGGTGCCATGCCGTGCCATGCCGTGCCATGCCGTGCCATGCCGTGCCATGCCGTGCCATGCCGGTGCCATGCCGTGCCATGCCATTCCATGCCATTCCATGCCATTCCATGCCATTCCATGCAATTCCATGCCATTCCATGCCATTCCATGCCATTCCATGCCATTCCATGCCATTCCATGCCATTCCGTGCCATGCCGTGCCATGCCGGTGCCATGCCATTCCATGCCATTCCATGCCATTCCATGCCGGTGCCATGCCATTCCATGCCATTCCATGCCATTCCATGCCATTCCATGCCATTCCATGCCATTCCATGCTATTCCATGCCATTCCATGCCATTCCATGCCATTCCATGCCATTCCATGCCATTCCATGCCATTCCATGCCATTCCATGCCATTCCATGCCGGTGCCATGCCATTCCATGCTATTCCATGCCATTCCATGCCATTCCATGCCATTCCATGCCATTCCATGCCATTCCATGCCATTCCATGCCATTCCATGCCATTCCATGCCATTCCATGCCATTCCATGCCATTCCATGCCATTACATGCCATTCCATGCCATTCCATGCCATTCCATGCCATTCCATGCCATTCCATGCCATTCCATGCCATTCCATGCCATTCCATGCCATTCCATGCCATTCCATGCCATTCCATGCCATTCCATGCCATTCCATGCCATTCCATGCCATTCCATGCCATTCCATGCCATTCCATGCCATTCCATGCCATTCCATGCCATTCAATGCCGTGCCATGCGGTGCCATGCCGTGCCATGCGGTGCCATGCCATTCCATGCCATTCCATGCCATTCCATGCCATTCAATGCCATTCAATGCCATTCCATGCCGTGCCATGCCGTGCCATGCCGGTGCCATGCCGTGCCATGCCGGTGCCATGCCGTGCCATGCCGGTGCCATGCCGTGCCATGCCGGTGCCATGCCGTGCCATGCCGGTGCCATGCCGTGCCATGCCGGTGCCATGCCGTGCCATGCCGGTGCCATGCCGTGCCATGCCGGTGCCATGCCGTGCCATGCCGGTGCCATGCCGTGCCATGCCGGTGCCATGCCGTGCCATGCCGTGCCATGCCGTGCCATGCCGTGCCATGCCGTGCCATGCCGGTGCCATGCCGTGCCATGCCGGTGCCATGCCGTGCCATGCCATTCCATGCCATTCCATGCCATTCCATGCCATTCCATGCAATTCCATGCCATTCCATGCCATTCCATGCCATTCCATGCCATTCCATGCCATTCCATGCCATTCCGTGCCATGCCGTGCCATGCCGGTGCCATGCCATTCCATGCCATTCCATGCCATTCCATGCCGGTGCCATGCCATTCCATGCCATTCCATGCCATTCCATGCCATTCCATGCCATTCCATGCCATTCCATGCTATTCCATGCCATTCCATGCCATTCCATGCCATTCCATGCCATTCCATGCCATTCCATGCCATTCCATGCCATTCCATGCCATTCCATGCCGGTGCCATGCCATTCCATGCTATTCCATGCCATTCCATGCCATTCCATGCCATTCCATGCCATTCCATGCCGGTGCCATGCCATTCCATGCCATTCCATGCCATTCCATGCCATTCCATGCCATTCCATGCCATTCCATGCCATTACATGCCATTCCATGCCATTCCATGCCATTCCATGCCATTCCATGCCATTCCATGCCATTCCATGCCATTCCATGCCATTCCATGCAATTCCATGCCATTCCATGCCATTCCATGCCATTCCATGCCATTCCATGCCATTCCATGCCGGTGCCATGCCATTCCATGCCATTCCATGCCATTCCATGCCATTCCATGCCATTCCATGCCATTCCATGCCGTTCCATGCCATTCCATGCCATTCCATGCCATTCCATGCCATTCCATGCCATTACATGCCATTCCATGCCATTCCATGCCATTCCATGCCATTCCATGCCATTCCATGCCATTCCATGCCATTCCATGCCATTCCATGCCATTCCATGCCATTCCATGCCATTCCATGCCATTCCATGCCATTCCATGCCATTCCATGCCATTCAATGCCGTGCCATGCCGTGCCATGCCGTGCCATGCGGTGCCATGCCATTCCATGCCATTCCATGCCATTCCATGCCATTCAATGCCATTCAATGCCATTCCATGCCGTGCCATGCCGTGCCATGCCGGTGCCATGCCGTGCCATGCCGGTGCCATGCCGTGCCATGCCGGTGCCATGCCGGTGCCATGCCGTGCCATGCCGGTGCCATGCCGGTGCCATGCCGGTGCCATGCCGGTGCCATGCCGGTGCCATGCCGGTGCCATGCCGGTGCCATGCCGGTGCCATGCCGGTGCCATGCCGGTGCCATGCCATTCCATGCCATTCCATGCAATTCCATGCCATTCCATGCCATTCCATGCCATTCCATGCCATTCCATGCCATTCCATGCCATTCCATGCCATTCCGTGCCATGCCGTGCCATGCCGTGCCATGCCGGTGCCATGCCATTCCATGCCGGTGCCATGCCATTCCATGCCATTCCATGCCATTCCATGCTATTCCATGCCATTCCATGCTATTCCATGCCATTCCATGCCATTCCATGCCATTCCATGCCATTCCATGCCATTCCATGCCATTCCATGCCATTCCATGCCATTCCATGCCATTCCATGCCATTCCATGCCATTCCATGCCATTCCATGCCATTCCATGCCATTCCATGCCATTCCATGCCATTCCATGCCATGCCGTGCCATGCCGTGCCATGCCGGTGCCATGCCGTGCCATGCCGGTGCCATGCCGTGCCATGCCGGTGCCATGCCGTGCCATGCCGGTGCCATGCCGTGCCATGCCGGTGCCATGCCGGTGCCATGCCGGTGCCATGCCGGTGCCATGCCGTGCCATGCCAGTGCCATGCCGTGCCATGCCGGTGCCATGCCGTGCCATGCCGGTGCCATGCCGGTGCCATGCCATTCCATGCCGTGCCATGCCGTGCCATGCCGTGCCATGCCGGTGCCATGCCGTGCCATGCCGGTGCCATGCCGTGCCATGCCGGTGCCATGCCGTGCCATGCCGGTGCCATGGCGTGCCATGCCGGTGCCATGCCGTGCCATGCCGGTGCCATGCCGTGCCATGCCGGTGCCATGCCGTGCCATGCCGTGCCATGCCGTGCCATGCCGTGCCATGCCGTGCCATGCCGGTGCCATGCCGGTGCCATGCCGTGCCATGCCGTGCCATGCCGTGCCATGCCGTGCCATGCCGGTGCCATGCCGGTGCCATGCCGTGCCATGCCGGTGCCATGCCGTGCCATGCCGGTGCCATGCCGTGCCATGCCGGTGCCATGCCGTGCCATGCCGGTGCCATGCCGGTGCCATGCCGGTGCCATGCCGTGCCATGCCAGTGCCATGCCGTGCCATGCCGGTGCCATGCCGTGCCATGCCGGTGCCATGCCGGTGCCATGCCATTCCATGCCATTCCATGCCATTCCATGCCATTCCATGCCATTCCATGCCATTCCATGCCATTCCATGCCATTCCATGCCATTCCATGCCATTCCATGCCATTCCATGCAATTCCATGCCATTCCATGCCATTCCATGCCATTCCATGCCATTCCATGCCGGTGCCATGCCATTCCATGCCATTCCATGCCATTCCATGCCATTCCATGCCATTCCATGCCATTCCATGCCATTCCATGCCATTCCATGCCATTCCATGCCATTCCATGCCATTCCATGCCATTCCATGCCATTACATGCCATTCCATGCCATTCCATGCCATTCCATGCCATTCCATGCCATTCCATGCCATTCCATGCCATTCCATGCCATTCCATGCCATTCCATGCCATTCCATGCCATTCCATGCCATTCCATGCCATTCCATGCCATTCCATGCCATTCCATGCCATTCCATGCCATTCCATGCCATTCCATGCCATTCCATGCCATTCCATGCCATTCCATGCCATTCCATGCCATTCCATGCCATTCAATGCCGTGCCATGCGGTGCCATGCCGTGCCATGCGGTGCCATGCCATTCCATGCCATTCCATGCCATTCCATGCCATTCAATGCCATTCAATGCCATTCCATGCCGTGCCATGCCGTGCCATGCCGGTGCCATGCCGTGCCATGCCGGTGCCATGCCGTGCCATGCCGGTGCCATGCCGTGCCATGCCGGTGCCATGCCGTGCCATGCCGGTGCCATGCCGTGCCATGCCGGTGCCATGCCGTGCCATGCCGGTGCCATGCCGTGCCATGCCGGTGCCATGCCGTGCCATGCCGGTGCCATGCCGTGCCATGCCGGTGCCATGCCGTGCCATGCCGTGCCATGCCGTGCCATGCCGTGCCATGCCGTGCCATGCCGGTGCCATGCCGTGCCATGCCGGTGCCATGCCGTGCCATGCCATTCCATGCCATTCCATGCCATTCCATGCCATTCCATGCAATTCCATGCCATTCCATGCCATTCCATGCCATTCCATGCCATTCCATGCCATTCCATGCCATTCCGTGCCATGCCGTGCCATGCCGGTGCCATGCCATTCCATGCCATTCCATGCCATTCCATGCCGGTGCCATGCCATTCCATGCCATTCCATGCCATTCCATGCCATTCCATGCCATTCCATGCTATTCCATGCCATTCCATGCCATTCCATGCCATTCCATGCCATTCCATGCCATTCCATGCCATTCCATGCCATTCCATGCCATTCCATGCCGGTGCCATGCCATTCCATGCTATTCCATGCCATTCCATGCCATTCCATGCCATTCCATGCCATTCCATGCCGGTGCCATGCCATTCCATGCCATTCCATGCCATTCCATGCCATTCCATGCCATTCCATGCCATTCCATGCCATTACATGCCATTCCATGCCATTCCATGCCATTCCATGCCATTCCATGCCATTCCATGCCATTCCATGCCATTCCATGCCATTCCATGCAATTCCATGCCATTCCATGCCATTCCATGCCATTCCATGCCATTCCATGCCATTCCATGCCATTCCATGCCATTCCATGCCGGTGCCATGCCATTCCATGCCATTCCATGCCATTCCATGCCATTCCATGCCATTCCATGCCATTCCATGCCGTTCCATGCCATTCCATGCCATTCCATGCCATTCCATGCCATTCCATGCCATTACATGCCATTCCATGCCATTCCATGCCATTCCATGCCATTCCATGCCATTCCATGCCATTCCATGCCATTCCATGCCATTCCATGCCATTCCATGCCATTCCATGCCATTCCATGCCATTCCATGCCATTCCATGCCATTCAATGCCGTGCCATGCCGTGCCATGCCGTGCCATGCGGTGCCATGCCATTCCATGCCATTCCATGCCATTCCATGCCATTCAATGCCATTCAATGCCATTCCATGCCGTGCCATGCCGTGCCATGCCGGTGCCATGCCGTGCCATGCCGGTGCCATGCCGTGCCATGCCGGTGCCATGCCGTGCCATGCCGGTGCCATGCCGTGCCATGCCGGTGCCATGCCGTGCCATGCCGGTGCCATGCCGTGCCATGCCGTGCCATGCCGTGCCATGCCGGTGCCATGCCGTGCCATGCCGGTGCCATGCCGGTGCCATGCCGGTGCCATGCCGTGCCATGCCGGTGCCATGCCGTGCCATGCCGGTGCCATGCCGTGCCATGCCGGTGCCATGCCGTGCCATGCCGGTGCCATGCCGTGCCATGCCGGTGCCATGCCGTGCCATGCCGGTGCCATGCCGTGCCATGCCGGTGCCATGCCGTGCCATGCCGGTGCCATGCCGTGCCATGCCGGTGCCATGCCGTGCCATGCCGTGCCATGCCGTGCCATGCCGGTGCCATGCCGTGCCATGCCGGTGCCATGCCGGTGCCATGCCGGTGCCATGCCGGTGCCATGCCGGTGCCATGCCGGTGCCATGCCGGTGCCATGCCGGTGCCATGCCGGTGCCATGCCGGTGCCATGCCATTCCATGCCATTCCATGCCATTCCATGCCATTCCATGCCATTCCATGCCATTCCATGCCATTCCATGCCATTCCATGCCATTCCATGCCATTCCATGCCATTCCATGCCATTCCATGCCATTCCATGCCATTCCGTGCCATGCCGGTGCCATGCCATTCCATGCCATTCCATGCCATTCCATGCCATTCCATGCTATTCCATGCCATTCCATGCTATTCCATGCCATTCCATGCCATTCCATGCCATTCCATGCCATTCCATGCCATTCCATGCCATTCCATGCCATTCCATGCCATTCCATGCCATTCAATGCCGTGCCATGCCGTGCCATGCCGGTGCCATGCCGTGCCATGCCGGTGCCATGCCGTGCCATGCCGGTGCCATGCCGTGCCATGCCGGTGCCATGCCGTGCCATGCCGGTGCCATGCCGTGCCATGCCGGTGCCATGCCGTGCCATGCCGGTGCCATGCCGTGCCATGCCGGTGCCATGCCGTGCCATGCCGGTGCCATGCCGTGCCATGCCGGTGCCATGCCGTGCCATGCCGGTGCCATGCCGTGCCATGCCGGTGCCATGCCGTGCCATGCCGGTGCCATGCCGTGCCATGCCGGTGCCATGCCGTGCCATGCCGGTGCCATGCCGTGCCATGCCGGTGCCATGCCGTGCCATGCCGGTGCCATGCCGTGCCATGCCGGTGCCATGCCGTGCCATGCCGGTGCCATGCCGTGCCATGCCGGTGCCATGCCGTGCCATGCCGGTGCCATGCCGTGCCATGCCGGTGCCATGCCGTGCCATGCCGGTGCCATGCCGTGCCATGCCGGTGCCATGCCGTGCCATGCCGGTGCCATGCCGTGCCATGCCGTGCCATGCCGTGCCATGCCGGTGCCATGCCGTGCCATGCCGGTGCCATGCCGTGCCATGCCGGTGCCATGCCGTGCCATGCCGGTGCCATGCCGTGCCATGCCGGTGCCATGCCGTGCCATGCCGGTGCCATGCCGTGCCATAGCGGTGCCATGCCGTGCCATAGCGGTGCCATGCCGTGCCATGCCGGTGCCATGCCGTGCCATGCCGGTGCCATGCCGTGCCATGCCGGTGCCATGCCGTGCCATGCCGGTGCCATGCCGTGCCATGCCGGTGCCATGCCGTGCCATGCCGGTGCCATGCCGTGCCATGCCGGTGCCATGCCGTGCCATAGCGGTGCCATGCCGTGCCATGCCGGTGCCATGCCGTGCCATGCCGGTGCCATGCCGTGCCATGCCGGTGCCATGCCGTGCCATGCCGTGCCATGCCGTGCCATGCCGTGCCATGCCGGTGCCATGCCGGTGCCATGCCGTGCCATGCCATTCCATGCCATTCCATGCCATTCCATGCCATTCCATGCCATTCCATGCCATTCCATGCCATTCCATGCCATTCCATGCCATTCCATGCCGTGCCATGCCGTGCCATGCCGTGCCATGCCGTGCCATGCCGGTGCCATGCCGTGCCATGCCGGTGCCATGCCGGTGCCATGCCGTGCCATGCCGGTGCCATGCCGGTGCCATGCCGTGCCATGCCGTGCCATGCCGTGCCATGCCGTGCCATGCCGGTGCCATGCCGTGCCATGCCGGTGCCATGCCATTTCATGCCATTCCATGCCATTCCATGCCATTCCATGCAATTCCATGCCATTCCATGCCATTCCATGCCATTCCATGCCATTCCATGCCATTCCATGCCATTCCATGCCATTCCATGCCATTCCATGCCATTCCGTGCCATGCCGTGCCATGCCGTGCCATGCCGGTGCCATGCCATTCCATGCCATTCCATGCCATTCCATGCCATTCCATGCCATTCCATGCCGGTGCCATGCCATTCCATGCCATTCCATGCCATTCCATGCTATTCCATGCCATTCCATGCCATTCCATGCCATTCCATGCCATTCCATGCCATTCCATGCCATTCCATGCCATTCCATGCCATTCCATGCCATTCCATGCCATTCAATGCCGTGCCATGCCATTCAATGCCGTGCCATGCCGTGCCATGCCGTGCCATGCCGGTGCCATGCCGTGCCATGCCGGTGCCATGCCGTGCCATGCCGGTGCCATGCCGTGCCATGCCGGTGCCATGCCGTGCCATGCCGGTGCCATGCCGTGCCATGCCGGTGCCATGCCGTGCCATGCCGGTGCCATGCCGTGCCATGCCGGTGCCATGCCGTGCCATGCCGGTGCCATGCCGTGCCATGCCGGTGCCATGCCGTGCCATAGCGG
The DNA here is from genome assembly GCA_963971235.1 of Cryptus armator. Classification (NCBI taxonomy): domain Eukaryota; kingdom Metazoa; phylum Arthropoda; class Insecta; order Hymenoptera; family Ichneumonidae; genus Cryptus; species Cryptus armator. Next base: position 85,931 of record CAXARG010000203.1, on the reverse strand, counting down.
TGCCATGCCGTGCCATGCCGGTGCCATGCCGTGCCATGCCGGTGCCATGCCGTGCCATGCCGGTGCCATGCCGTGCCATGCCGGTGCCATGCCGTGCCATGCCGGTGCCATGCCGTGCCATGCCGGTGCCATGCCGTGCCATGCCGGTGCCATGCCGTGCCATGCCGGTGCCATGCCGTGCCATGCCGGTGCCATGCCGTGCCATGCCGTGCCATGCCGTGCCATGCCGTGCCATGCCGTGCCATGCCGTGCCATGCCGTGCCATGCCGTGCCATGCCGGTGCCATGCCGTGCCATGCCGGTGCCATGCCGGTGCCATGCCGGTGCCATGCCGGTGCCATGCCGGTGCCATGCCGTGCCATGCCGGTGCCATGCCGTGCCATGCCGGTGCCATGCCATTCCATGCCATTCCATGCCGGTGCCATGCCGTGCCATGCCGGTGCCATGCCGTGCCATGCCGGTGCCATGCCGGTGCCATGCCGGTGCCATGCCGGTGCCATGCCGGTGCCATGCCGGTGCCATGCCATTCCATGCCATTCCATGCCATTCCATGCCATTCCATGCCATTCCATGCAATTCCATGCCATTCCATGCCATTCCATGCAATTCCATGCCATTCCATGCCATTCCATGCCATTCCATGCCATTCCATGCCATTCCATGCCATTCCATGCCATTCCATGCCATTCCATGCCATTCCATGCCATTCCATGCCATTCCATGCCATTCCATGCCATTCCATGCCATTCCATGCCATTCCATGCCATTCCATGCCATTCCATGCCGTGCCATGCCGTGCCATGCCGTGCCATGCCGGTGCCATGCCGTGCCATGCCGGTGCCATGCCGTGCCATGCCGGTGCCATGCCGTGCCATGCCGTGCCATGCCGGTGCCATGCCGTGCCATGCCGGTGCCATGCCGGTGCCATGCCGTGCCATGCCGTGCCATGCCGTGCCATGCCGGTGCCATGCCGTGCCATGCCGGTGCCATGCCGGTGCCATGCCGTGCCATGCCGTGCCATGCCGGTGCCATGCCGTGCCATGCCGGTGCCATGCCGGTGCCATGCCGGTGCCATGCCGGTGCCATGCCGGTGCCATGCCGGTGCCATGCCGGTGCCATGCCGGTGCCATGCCATTCCATGCCATTCCATGCCATTCCATGCCATTCCATGCCATTCCATGCCATTCCATGCCATTCCATGCCATTCCATGCCATTCCATGCCATTCCATGCCATTCCATGCCATTCCATGCCATTCCATGCCATTCCATGCCATTCCATGCAATTCCATGCCATTCCATGCCATTCCATGCCATTCCATGCCATTCCATGCCATTCAATGCCGTGCCATGCCGTGCCATGCCGTGCCATGCCATTCCATGCCATTCCATGCCATTCCATGCCATTCCATGCCATTCCATGCCATTCCATGCCATTCCATGCCATTCCATGCCATTCCATGCCATTCCATGCCATTCCATGCCATTCCATGCCATTCCATGCCATTCCATGCCATTCCATGCCATTCCATGCCATTCCATGCCATTCCATGCCATTCCATGCCATTCAATGCCGTGCCATGCCGTGCCATGCCGTGCCATGCCGGTGCCATGCCGTGCCATGCCGGTGCCATGCCGTGCCATGCCGGTGCCATGCCGGTGCCATGCCGTGCCATGCCGGTGCCATGCCGTGCCATGCCGGTGCCATGCCGTGCCATGCCGGTGCCATGCCGTGCCATGCCGGTGCCATGCCGTGCCATGCCGGTGCCATGCCGTGCCATGCCGGTGCCATGCCGGTGCCATGCCGTGCCATGCCGGTGCCATGCCGGTGCCATGCCGTGCCATGCCGGTGCCATGCCGTGCCATGCCGAGCCATGCCGGTGCCATGCCGTGCCATGCCGTGCCATGCCGGTGCCATGCCGGTGCCATGCCATTCCATGCCATTCCATGCCATTCCATGCCATTCCATGCCATTCCATGCCATTCCGTGCCATGCCGTGCCATGCCGTGCCATGCCGGTGCCATGCCATTCCATGCCATTCCATGCCATTCCATGCCATTCCATGCCATTCCATGCCGGTGCCATGCCATTCCATGCCATTCCATGCCATTCCATGCCATTCCATGCCATTCCATGCCATTCCATGCCATTCCATGCCATTCCATGCCATTCCATGCCATTCCATGCCATTCCATGCCATTCCATGCCATTCCATGCCATTCCATGCCATTCCATGCCATTCCATGCCATTCCATGCCATTCCATGCCATTCCATGCCATTCCATGCCATTCCATGCCATTCCATGCCATTCCATGCCATTCCATGCCGTTCCATGCCATTCAATGCCGTGCCATGCCGTGCCATGCCGTGCCATGCCGGTGCCATGCCGTGCCATGCCGGTGCCATGCCGTGCCATGCCGGTGCCATGCCGTGCCATGCCGGTGCCATGCCGTGCCATGCCGGTGCCATGCCGTGCCATGCCGGTGCCATGCCGTGCCATGCCGGTGCCATGCCGTGCCATGCCGGTGCCATGCCGGTGCCATGCCGGTGCCATGCCGGTGCCATGCCGGTGCCATGCCGTGCCATGCCGTGCCATGCCGGTGCCATGCCGGTGCCATGCCGTGCCATGCCGGTGCCATGCCGTGCCATGCCGTGCCATGCCGGTGCCATGCCGTGCCATGCCGGTGCCATGCCGTGCCATGCCGGTGCCATGCCGTGCCATGCCGGTGCCATGCCGTGCCATGCCGGTGCCATGCCGGTGCCATGCCGTGCCATGCCGTGCCATGCCGGTGCCATGCCGTGCCATGCCGTGCCATGCCGTGCCATGCCGGTGCCATGCCGTGCCATGCCGTGCCATGCCGGTGCCATGCCGTGCCATGCCGGTGCCATGCCGTGCCATGCCGGTGCCATGCCATTCCATGCCATTCCATGCCATTCCATGCCATTCCATGCCATTCCATGCCATTCCATGCCATTCCATGCCATTCCATGCCATTCCATGCCATTCCATGCCATTCCATGCCATTCCATGCCATTCCATGCCATTCCATGCCATGCCATGCCGGTGCCATGCCGTGCCATGCCGGTGCCATGCCGTGCCATGCCGGTGCCATGCCGTGCCATGCCGGTGCCATGCCGTGCCATGCCGTGCCATGCCGTGCCATGCCGGTGCCATGCCGTGCCATGCCGGTGCCATGCCGGTGCCATGCCGGTGCCATGCCGGTGCCATGCCGGTGCCATGCCGGTGCCATGCCGGTGCCATGCCGGTGCCATGCCGGTGCCATGCCGGTGCCATGCCGGTGCCATGCCATTCCATGCCATTCCATGCCATTCCATGCCATTCCATGCAATTCCATGCCATTCCATGCCATTCCATGCCATTCCATGCCATTCCATGCCTTTCCATGCCATTCCGTGCCATGCCGTGCCATGCCGTGCCATGCCGGTGCCATGCCATTCCATGCCATTCCATGCCATTCCATGCCATTCCATGCCGGTGCCATGCCATTCCATGCCATTCCATGCTATTCCATGCCATTCCATGCCATTCCATGCCATTCCATGCCATTCCATGCCATTCCATGCCATTCCATGCCATTCCATGCCATTCCATGCCATTCCATGCCATTCAATGCCGTGCCATGCCGTGCCATGCCGTGCCATGCCGGTGCCATGCCGGTGCCATGCCGGTGCCATGCCGGTGCCATGCCGGTGCCATGCCGGTGCCATGCCGGTGCCATGCCGGTGCCATGCCGGTGCCATGCCGGTGCCATGCCATTCCATGCCATTCCATGCCATTCCATGCCATTCCATGCCATTCCATGCCATTCCATGCCATTCCATGCCATTCCATGCCATTCCATGCCATTCCATGCCATTCCATGCAATTCCATGCCATTCCATGCCATTCCATGCCATTCCATGCCATTCCATGCCATTCCATGCCATTCAATGCCGTGCCATGCCGTGCCATGCCGTGCCATGCCATTCCATGCCATTCCATGCCATTCCATGCCATTCCATGCCATTCCATGCCATTCCATGCCATTCAATGCCGTGCCATGCCGTGCCATGCCGTGCCATGCCGGTGCCATGCCGTGCCATGCCGGTGCCATGCCGGTGCCATGCCGTGCCATGCCGGTGCCATGCCGTGCCATGCCGGTGCCATGCCGTGCCATGCCGGTGCCATGCCGTGCCATGCCGGTGCCATGCCGGTGCCATGCCGTGCCATGCCGGTGCCATGCCGGTGCCATGCCGTGCCATGCCGGTGCCATGCCGTGCCATGCCGAGCCATGCCGGTGCCATGCCGTGCCATGCCGTGCCATGCCGTGCCATGCCGTGCCATGCCGGTGCCATGCCGGTGCCATGCCATTCCATGCCATTCCATGCCATTCCATGCCATTCCATGCCATTCCATGCCATTCCATGCCATTCCATGCCATTCCGTGCCATGCCGTGCCATGCCGTGCCATGCCGGTGCCATGCCGTGCCATGCCGGTGCCATGCCATTCCATGCCATTCCATGCCATTCCATGCCATTCCATGCCGGTGCCATGCCATTCCATGCCATTCCATGCCATTCCATGCCATTCCATGCCATTCCATGCCATTCCATGCCATTCCATGCCATTCCATGCCATTCCATGCCATTCCATGCCATTCCATGCCATTCCATGCCATTCCATGCCATTCCATGCCATTCCATGCCATTCCATGCCATTCCATGCCATTCCATGCCATTCCATGCCATTCCATGCCATTCCATGCCATTCCATGCCATTCCATGCCATTCCATGCCATTCCATGCCATTCCATGCCATTCCATGCCATTCCATGCCATTCCATGCCATTCCATGCCATTCCATGCCATTCCATGCCATTCCATGCCATTCCATGCCATTCCATGCCATTCCATGCCATTCCATGCCATTCCATGCCATTCCATGCCATTCCATGCCGTTCCATGCCATTCAATGCCGTGCCATGCCGTGCCATGCCGTGCCATGCCGGTGCCATGCCGTGCCATGCCGGTGCCATGCCGTGCCATGCCGGTGCCATGCCGTGCCATGCCGGTGCCATGCCGTGCCATGCCGGTGCCATGCCGTGCCATGCCGGTGCCATGCCGGTGCCATGCCGGTGCCATGCCGGTGCCATGCCGGTGCCATGCCGTGCCATGCCGTGCCATGCCGGTGCCATGCCGGTGCCATGCCGTGCCATGCCGGTGCCATGCCGTGCCATGCCGTGCCATGCCGGTGCCATGCCGTGCCATGCCGGTGCCATGCCGTGCCATGCCGGTGCCATGCCGTGCCATGCCGGTGCCATGCCGTGCCATGCCGGTGCCATGCCGTGCCATGCCGGTGCCATGCCGGTGCCATGCCGTGCCATGCCGTGCCATGCCGGTGCCATGCCGTGCCATGCCGTGCCATGCCGTGCCATGCCGGTGCCATGCCGTGCCATGCCGTGCCATGCCGGTGCCATGCCGTGCCATGCCGGTGCCATGCCATTCCATGCCATTCCATGCCATTCCATGCCATTCCATGCCATTCCATGCCATTCCATGCCATTCCATGCCATTCCATGCCATTCCATGCCATTCCATGCCATTCCATGCCATGCCATGCCGGTGCCATGCCGTGCCATGCCGGTGCCATGCCGTGCCATGCCGGTGCCATGCCGTGCCATGCCGTGCCATGCCGTGCCATGCCGGTGCCATGCCGTGCCATGCCGGTGCCATGCCGGTGCCATGCCGGTGCCATGCCGGTGCCATGCCGGTGCCATGCCGGTGCCATGCCGGTGCCATGCCGGTGCCATGCCGGTGCCATGCCGGTGCCATGCCATTCCATGCCATTCCATGCCATTCCATGCCATTCCATGCAATTCCATGCCATTCCATGCCATTCCATGCCATTCCATGCCATTCCATGCCTTTCCATGCCATTCCGTGCCATGCCGTGCCATGCCGTGCCATGCCGGTGCCATGCCATTCCATGCCATTCCATGCCATTCCATGCCGGTGCCATGCCATTCCATGCCATTCCATGCTATTCCATGCCATTCCATGCCATTCCATGCCATTCCATGCCATTCCATGCCATTCCATGCCATTCCATGCCATTCCATGCCATTCCATGCCATTCCATGCCATTCAATGCCGTGCCATGCCGTGCCATGCCGTGCCATGCCGGTGCCATGCCGTGCCATGCCGGTGCCATGCCGTGCCATGCCGGTGCCATGCCGGTGCCATGCCGTGCCATGCCGGTGCCATGCCGGTGCCATGCCGTGCCATGCCGGTGCCATGCCGTGCCATGCCGGTGCCATGCCGTGCCATGCCGGTGCCATGCCGGTGCCATGCCGTGCCATGCCGTGCCATGCCGGTGCCATGCCGTGCCATGCCGTGCCATGCCGTGCCATGCCGGTGCCATGCCGTGCCATGCCGTGCCATGCCGGTGCCATGCCGTGCCATGCCGGTGCCATGCCATTCCATGCCATTCCATGCCATTCCATGCCATTCCATGCCATTCCATGCCATTCCATGCCATTCCATGCCATTCCATGCCATTCCATGCCATTCCATGCCATTCCATGCCATGCCATGCCGGTGCCATGCCGTGCCATGCCGGTGCCATGCCGTGCCATGCCGGTGCCATGCCGTGCCATGCCGTGCCATGCCGTGCCATGCCGGTGCCATGCCGTGCCATGCCGTGCCATGCCGTGCCATTCCATGCCATTCCATGCAATTCCATGCCATTCCATGCCATTCCATGCCATTCCATGCCATTCCATGCCATTCCATGCCATTCCATGCCATTCCATGCCATTCCGTGCCATGCCGTGCCATGCCGTGCCATGCCGGTGCCATGCCATTCCATGCCATTCCATGCCATTCCATGCCATTCCATGCCATTCCATGCCATTCCATGCCATTCCATGCCATTCCATGCCATTCCATGCCATTCCATGCCATTCCATGCCATTCCATGCCATTCCATGCCATTCCATGCCATTCCATGCCATGCCATGCCGGTGCCATGCCGGTGCCATGCCATTCCATGCCATTCCATGCCATTCCATGCCATTCCATGCCATTCCATGCCATTCCGTGCCATGCCGTGCCATGCCATTCCATGCCATTCCATGCCATTCCATGCCATTCCATGCCATTCCATGCCATTCCATGCCATTCCATGCCATTCCATGCCATTCCATGCCATTCCATGCCATTCCATGCCATTCTATGCCATTCCATGCCATTCCATGCCATTCCATGCCATTCCATGCCATTCCATGCCATTCCATGCCATTCAATGCCGTGCCATGCCGTGCCATGCCGTGCCATGCCGGTGCCATGCCGTGCCATGCCGGTGCCATGCCGTGCCATGCCGGTGCCATGCCGTGCCATGCCGGTGCCATGCCGGTGCCATGCCGTGCCATGCCGGTGCCATGCCGGTGCCATGCCGTGCCATGCCGGTGCCATGCCGTGCCATGCCGTGCCATGCCGGTGCCATGCCGTGCCATGCCGTGCCATGCCGTGCCATGCCGGTGCCATGCCGGTGCCATGCCATTCCATGCCATTCCATGCCATTCCATGCCATTCCATGCCATTCCATGCCATTCCATGCCATTCCATGCCATTCCATGCCATTCCGTGCCATGTCGTGCCATGCCGTGCCATGCCGGTGCCATGCCATTCCATGCCATTCCATGCCATTCCATGCCGGTGCCATGCCATTCCATGCCATTCCATGCCATTCCATGCCATTCCATGCCATTCCATGCCATTCCATGCCATTCCATGCCATTCCATGCCATTCCATGCCATTCCATGCCATTCCATGCCATTCCATGCCATTCCATGCCATTCCATGCCATTCCATGCCATTCCATGCCATTCCATGCCATTCCATGCCATTCCATGCCATTCCATGCCATTCCATGCCATTCCATGCCATTCCATGCCATTCCATGCCATTCCATGCCATTCCATGCCATTCCATGCCATTCCATGCCATTCCATGCCATTCCATGCCATTCCATGCCATTCCATGCCATTCCATGCCATTCCATGCCATTCCATGCCATTCCATGCCATTCCATGCCATTCCATGCCATTCCATGCCATTCCATGCCATTCCATGCCATTCCATGCCATTCCATGCCATTCCATGCCATTCCATGCCATTCAATGCCGTGCCATGCCGTGCCATGCCGTGCCATGCCGGTGCCATGCCGTGCCATGCCGGTGCCATGCCGGTGCCATGCCGGTGCCATGCCATTCCATGCCATTCCATGCCATTCCATGCCATTCCATGCCATTCCATGCCATTCCATGCCATTCCATGCCATGCCATGCCGGTGCCATGCCGTGCCATGCCGGTGCCATGCCGTGCCATGCCGGTGCCATGCCGTGCCATGCCGGTGCCATGCCGTGCCATGCCGGTGCCATGCCGTGCCATGCCGTGCCATGCCGGTGCCATGCCGTGCCATGCCGGTGCCATGCCGGTGCCATGCCGGTGCCATGCCGGTGCCATGCCGGTGCCATGCCGGTGCCATGCCGGTGCCATGCCGGTGCCATGCCGGTGCCATGCCGGTGCCATGCCGGTGCCATGCCGGTGCCATGCCGGTGCCATGCCGGTGCCATGCCGGTGCCATGCCGGTGCCATGCCGGTGCCATGCCGGTGCCATGCCGGTGCCATGCCGGTGCCATGCCGGTGCCATGCCGGTGCCATGCCATTCCATGCCATTCCATGCCATTCCATGCAATTCCATGCCATTCCATGCCATTCCATGCCATTCCATGCCATTCCATGCCATTCCATGCCATTCCATGCCATTCCGTGCCATGCCGTGCCATGCCGTGCCATGCCGGTGCCATGCCATTCCATGCCATTCCATGCCATTCCATGCCATTCCATGCCATTCCATGCCATTCCATGCCATTCCATGCCATTCCATGCCATTCCATGCCATTCCATGCCATTCCATGCCATTCCATGCCATTCCATGCCATTCCATGCCATTCCATGCCATTCCATGCCATTCCATGCCATTCAATGCCGTGCCATGCCGTGCCATGCCGGTGCCATGCCGTGCCATGCCGGTGCCATGCCGTGCCATGCCGGTGCCATGCCGTGCCATGCCGGTGCCATGCCGTGCCATGCCGGTGCCATGCCGTGCCATGCCGGTGCCATGCCGTGCCATGCCGGTGCCATGCCGTGCCATGCCGGTGCCATGCCGTGCCATGCCGGTGCCATGCCGTGCCATGCCGGTGCCATGCCGTGCCATGCCGGTGCCATGCCGTGCCATGCCGGTGCCATGCCGTGCCATGCCGGTGCCATGCCGTGCCATGCCGTGCCATGCCGGTGCCATGCCGTGCCATGCCGTGCCATGCCGTGCCATGCCGGTGCCATGCCGGTGCCATGCCATTCCATGCCATTCCATGCCATTCCATGCCATTCCATGCCATTCCATGCCATTCCATGCCATTCCGTGCCATGCCGTGCCATGCCGTGCCATGCCGGTGCCATGCCATTCCATGCCATTCCATGCCATTCCATGCCGGTGCCATGCCATTCCATGCCATTCCATGCCGGTGCCATGCCATTCCATGCCATTCCATGCCATTCCATGCCATTCCATGCCATTCCATGCCATTCCATGCCATTCCATGCCATTCCATGCCATTCCATGCCATTCCATGCCATTCCATGCCATTCCATGCCATTCCATGCCATTCCATGCCATTCCATGCCATTCCATGCCATTCCATGCCATTCCATGCCATTCCATGCCATTCCATGCCATTCCATGCCATTCCATGCCATTCCATGCCATTCCATGCCATTCCATGCCATTCCATGCCATTCCATGCCATTCCATGCCATTCCATGCCATTCCATGCCATTCCATGCCATTCCATGCCATTCCATGCCATTCCATGCCATTCCATGCCATTCCATGCCATTCCATGCCATTCCATGCCATTCCATGCCATTCCATGCCATTCCATGCCATTCCATGCCATTCCATGCCATTCCATGCCATTCCATGCCATTCCATGCCATTCCATGCCATTCCATGCCATTCCATGCCATTCCATGCCATTCCATGCCATTCCATGCCATTCCATGCCATTCCATGCCTTTCCATGCCATTCCATGCCATTCCATGCCATTCCATGCCATTCCATGCCATTCCATGCCATTCCATGCCATTCCATGCCATTCCATGCCATTCCATGCCATTCCATGCCATTCCATGCCATTCCATGCCATTCCATGCCATTCCATGCCATTCCATGCCATTCAATGCCGTGCCATGCCGTGCCATGCCATTCCATGCCATTCCATGCCATTCCATGCCATTCCATGCCATTCAATGCCATTCAATGCCATTCCATGCCGTGCCATGCCGTGCCATGCCGTGCCATGCCGTGCCATGCCGTGCCATGCCGTGCCATGCCGTGCCATGCCGTGCCATGCCGTGCCATGCCGGTGCCATGCCGGTGCCATGCCGGTGCCATGCCGGTGCCATGCCGTGCCATGCCGTGCCATGCCGTGCCATGCCGTGCCATGCCGTGCCATGCCGGTGCCATGCCGTGCCATGCCGTGCCATGCCGGTGCCATGCCGGTGCCATGCCGGTGCCATGCCGGTGCCATGCCGTGCCATGCCGGTGCCATGCCGTGCCATGCCGGTGCCATGCCGTGCCATGCCGGTGCCATGCCGTGCCATGCCGGTGCCATGCCATTCCATGCCATTCCATGCCATTCCATGCCATTCCATGCCATTCCATGCCATTCCATGCAATTCCATGCCATTCCATGCCATTCCATGCCATTCCATGCCATTCCATGCCATTCCATGCCATTCCATGCCATTCCATGCCATTCCATGCCATCCCATGCCATTCCATGCCATTCCATGCCATTCCATGCCATTCCATGCCATTCCATGCCATTCCATGCCATTCCATGCCATTCCGTGCCATGCCGTGCCATGCCGTGCCATGCCGGTGCCATGCCATTCCATGCCATTCCATGCCATTCCATGCCATTCCATGCCGGTGCCATGCCATTCCATGCCATTCCATGCCATTCCATGCCATTCCATGCCATTCCATGCCATTCCATGCCATTCCATGCCATTCCATGCCATTCCATGCCATTCCATGCCATTCCATGCCATTCCATGCCATTCCATGCCATTCCATGCCATTCCATGCCATTCCATGCCATTCCATGCCATTCCATGCCATTCCATGCCATTCCATGCCATTCCATGCCGGTGCCATGCCGTGCCATGCCGGTGCCATGCCGTGCCATGCCGGTGCCATGCCGTGCCATGCCGGTGCCATGCCGTGCCATGCCGGTGCCATGCCGTGCCATGCCGGTGCCATGCCGTGCCATGCCGGTGCCATGCCGGTGCCATGCCGGTGCCATGCCGGTGCCATGCCGGTGCCATGCCGGTGCCATGCCGGTGCCATGCCGGTGCCATGCCGGTGCCATGCCATTCCATGCCATTCCATGCCATTCCATGCCATTCCATGCCATTCCATGCCATTCCATGCCATTCCATGCAATTCCATGCCATTCCATGCCATTCCATGCCATTCCGTGCCATGCCGTGCCATGCCGTGCCATGCCGGTGCCATGCCATTCCATGCCATTCCATGCCATTCCATGCCATTCCATGCCGGTGCCATGCCATTCCATGCCATTCCATGCCATTCCATGCCATTCCATGCCATTCCATGCCATTCCATGCCATTCCATGCCATTCCATGCCATTCCATGCCATTCCATGCCATTCCATGCCATTCCATGCCATTCCATGCCATTCCATGCCATTCCATGCCATTCCATGCCATTCCATGCCATTCCATGCCATTCCATGCCATTCCATGCCATTCCATGCCATTCCATGCCATTCCATGCCATTCAATGCCGTGCCATGCCGTGCCATGCCGTGCCATGCCGGTGCCATGCCGTGCCATGCCGGTGCCATGCCGTGCCATGCCGGTGCCATGCCGTGCCATGCCTGTGCCATGCCGGTGCCATGCCGTGCCATGCCGGTGCCATGCCGTGCCATGCCGGTGCCATGCCGTGCCATGCCGGTGCCATGCCGGTGCCATGCCGGTGCCATGCCGGTGCCATGCCGGTGCCATGCCGTGCCATGCCGTGCCATGCCGGTGCCATGCCGGTGGAATGCCATTCCATGCCATTCCATGCCATTCCATGCCATTCCATGCCATTCCATGCCAGTCCATGCCATTCCATGCCATTCCATGCCATTCCATGCCATTCCATGCCATTCCATGCCATTCCATGCCACTCAATGCGGTGCCATGCCATTCCATGCCATTCCATGCCATTCCATGCCGTGCCATGCCGTGCCATGCCGTGCCATGCCGGTGCCATGCCGTGCCATGCCGTGCCATGCCGGTGCCATGCCGTGCCATGCCGGTGCCATGCCGGGCCATGCGGTGCCATGCCATTCCATGCCATTCCATGCCATTCCATGCCGTGCCATGCCGTGCCATGCCGGTGCCATGCCGTGCCATGCCGTGCCATGCCGGTGCCATGCCGTCCCATGCCGGTGCCATGCCGGGCCATGCGGTGCCATGCCATTCCATGCCATTCCATGCCATTCCATGCCATTCCATGCCATTCCATGCCATTCCATGCCATTCCATGCCATTCCATGCCATTCCATGCCATTCCATGCCATTCCATGCCATTCCATGCCATTCCATGCCATTCCATGCCATTCCATGCCATTCCATGCCATTCCATGCCATTCCATGCCATTCCATGCCATTCCATGCCATTCCATGCCATTCCATGCCATTCCATGCCATTCCATGCCATTCCATGCCATTCCATGCCATTCCATGCCATTCCATGCCATTCAATGCCGTGCCATGCCGGTGCCATGCCGTGCCATGCCGGTGCCATGCCGTGCCATGCCGGTGCCATGCCGTGCCATGCCGGTGCCATGCCGTGCCATGCCGGTGCCATGCCGGTGCCATGCCGTGCCATGCCGGTGCCATGCCGTGCCATTCCGGTGCCATGCCGTGCCATGCCGGTGCCATGCCGTGCCATGCCGTGCCATGCCGGTGCCATGCCGGTGGAATGCCATTCCATGCCATTCCATGCCATTCCATGCCATTCCATGCCAGTCCATGCCATTCCATGCCATTCCATGCCATTCCATGCCATTCCATGCCATTCCATGCCACTCAATGCGGTGCCATGCGGTGCCATGCCATTCCATGCCATTCCATGCCATTCCATGCCGTGCCATGCCGTGCCATGCCGGTGCCATGCCGTGCCATGCCGTGCCATGCCGGTGCCATGCCGTCCCATGCCGGTGCCATGCCGGGCCATGCGGTGCCATGCCATTCCATGCCATTCCATGCCATTCCATGCCATTCCATGCCATTCCATGCCATTCCATGCCATTCCATGCCATTCCATGCCATTCCATGCCATTCCATGCCATTCCATGCCATTCCATGCCATTCCATGCCATTCCATGCCATTCCATGCCATTCCATGCCATTCCATGCCATTCCATGCCATTCCATGCCATTCCATGCCATTCCATGCCATTCCATGCCATTCCATGCCATTCCATGCCATTCCATGCCATTCCATGCCATTCCATGCCATTCCATGCCATTCCATGCCGTGCCATGCCATTCCATGCCATTCAATACGGTGCAATGCCGTGCCATGCCATTCCATGCCATTCAATGCGGTGCAATGCCGTGCCATGCCGGTGCCATGCCGTGCCATGCCGTGCCATGCCGGTGCCATGCCGGTGCCATGCCGTGCCATGCCGGTGCCATGCCGTGCCATGCCGGTGCCATGCCGTGCCATGCCGTGCCATGCCGGTGCCATGCCGGTGCCATGCCGGGCCATGCGGTGCCATGCCATTCCATGCCATTCCATGCCATTCCATGCCATTCCATGCCAGTCCATGCCAGTCCAAGCCAGTCCATGCCATTCCATGCCATTCCATGCCATTCCATGCCACTCAATGCGGTGCCATGCCGTGCCATGCCATTCCATGCCATTCCATGCCATTCCATGCCATTCCATGCCATTCCATGCCATTCCATGCCATTCCATGCCATTCCATGCCATTCCATGCCATTCCATGCCATTCCATGCCATTCCATGCCATTCCATGCCATTCCATGCCATTCCATGCCATTCCATGCCATTCCATGCCATTCCATGCCATTCCATGCCATTCCATGCCATTCCATGCCATTCCATGCCATTCCATGCCATTCCATGCCATTCCATGCCATTCCATGCCATTCCATGCCATTCCATGCCATTCCATGCCATTCCATGCCATTCCATGCCATTCCATGCCATTCCATGCCATTCCATGCCATTCCATGCCATTCCATGCCATTCCATGCCATTCCATGCCATTCCATGCCATTCCATGCCATTCCATGCCATTCCATGCCATTCCATGCCATTCAATACGGTGCAATGCCGTGCCATGCCATTCCATGCCATTCAATGCGGTGCAATGCCGTGCCATGCCGGTGCCATGCCGTGCCATGCCGTGCCATGCCGTGCCATGCCGTGCCATACCGGTGCCATGCCGTGCCATGCCGGTGCCATGCCGTGCCATGCCGGTGCCATGCCGTGCCATGCCGGTGCCATGCCGTGCCATGCCGGTGCCATGCCGTGCCATGCCGGTGCCATGCCGTGCCATGCCGTGCCAAGCCGTGCCATGCCGGTGCCATGCCGTGCCATGCCGGTGCCATGCCGTGCCATGCCGGTGCCATGCCGTGCCATGCCGGTGCCATGCCGGTGCCATGCCGTGCCATGCCGTGCCATGCCGTGCCATGCCGTGCCATGCCGGTGCCATGCCGTGCCATGCCGGTGCCATGCCGTGCCATGCCGGTGCCATGCCGTGCCATGCCGGTGCCATGGCGTGCCATGCCGGTGCCATGCCGTGCCATGCCGTGCCATGCCGGTGCCATGCCGTGCCATGCCGGTGCCATGCCGTGCCATGCCGTGCCATGCCGGTGCCATGCCGTGCCATGCCGGTGCCATGCCGGTGCCATGCCATTCCATGCCATTCCATGCCATTCCATGCCATTCCATGCCATTCCATGCCATTCCATGCCATTCCATGCCATTCCATGCCATTCCATGCCATTCCATGCCATTCCATGCCATTCCATGCCATTCCATGCCATTCCATGCCATTCCATGCCATTCCATGCCATTCCATGCCATTCCATGCCATTCCATGCCATTCCATGCCATTCCATGCCATTCCATGCCATTCCATGCCATTCCATGCCATTCCATGCCATTCCATGCCATTCCATGCCATTCCATGCCATTCCATGCCATTCCATGCCATTCCATGCCATTCCATGCCATTCCATGCCATTCCATGCCATTCCATGCCATTCCATGCCATTCAATACGGTGCAATGCCGTGCCATGCCATTCCATGCCATTCAATGCGGTGCAATGCCGTGCCATGCCGGTGCCATGCCGTGCCATGCCGTGCCATGCCGTGCCATGCCGTGCCATACCGGTGCCATGCCGTGCCATGCCGGTGCCATGCCGTGCCATGCCGGTGCCATGCCGTGCCATGCCGGTGCCATGCCGTGCCATGCCGGTGCCATGCCGTGCCATGCCGGTGCCATGCCGTGCCATGCCGTGCCAAGCCGTGCCATGCCGGTGCCATGCCGTGCCATGCCGGTGCCATGCCGTGCCATGCCGGTGCCATGCCGTGCCATGCCGGTGCCATGCCGGTGCCATGCCGTGCCATGCCGTGCCATGCCGTGCCATGCCGTGCCATGCCGGTGCCATGCCGTGCCATGCCGGTGCCATGCCGTGCCATGCCGGTGCCATGCCGTGCCATGCCGGTGCCATGGCGTGCCATGCCGGTGCCATGCCGTGCCATGCCGTGCCATGCCGGTGCCATGCCGTGCCATGCCGTGCCATGCCGGTGCCATGCCGTGCCATGCCGGTGCCATGCCGGTGCCATGCCGTGCCATGCCGGTGCCATGCCATTCCATGCCATTCCATGCCATTCCATGCCATTCCATGCCATTCCATGCCATTCCATGCCATTCCATGCCATTCCATGCCATTCAATGCCATTCCATGCCATTCCATGCCATTCCATGCCATTCCATGCCATTCCATGCCATTCCATGCCATTCCATGCCATTCCATGCCATTCCATGCCATTCCATGCCATTCCATGCCATTCCATGCCATTCCATGCCATTCCATGCCATTCCATGCCATTCCATGCCATTCCATGCCATTCCATGCCATTCCATGCCATTCCATGCCATTCCATGCCATTCAATGCCGTGCCATGCCGTGCCATGCCGTGCCATGCCGGTGCCATGCCGTGCCATGCCGGTGCCATGCCGTGCCATGCCGGTGCCATGCCGTGCCATGCCGGTGCCAAGCCGTGCCATGCCGGTGCCATGCCGTGCCATGCCGGTGCCATGCCGTGCCATGCCGGTGCCATGCCGTGCCATGCCGGTGCCATGCCGTGCCATGCCGGTGCCATGCCGTGCCATGCCGGTGCCATGCCGTGCCATGCCGTGCCATGCCGTGCCATGCCGGTGCCATGCCGGTGCCATGCCGGTGCCATGCCATTCCATGCGATGCCGGTGCCATGCCGTGCCATGCCGGTGCCATGCCGTGCCATGCCGGTGCCATGCCGTGCCATGCCGGTGCCATGCCGTGCCATGCCGGTGCCATGCCGGTGCCATGCCATTCCATGCCATTCCATGCCATTCCATGCCATTCCATGCCATTCCATGCCATTCCATGCCATTCCATGCCATTCCATGCCATTCCATGCCATTCCATGCCATTCCATGCCATTCCATGCCATTCCATGCCATTCCATGCCATTCCATGCCATTCCATGCCATTCCATGCCATTCCATGCCATTCCATGCCATTCCATGCCATTCCATGCCATTCCATGCCATTCCATGCCATTCCATGCCATTCCATGCCATTCCATGCCATTCCATGCCATTCCATGCCATTCCATGCCATTCCATGCCATTCCATGCCATTCCATGCCATTCCATGCCATTCCATGCCATTCAATGCCATTCAATGCCATTCCATGCCGTGCCATGCCGTGCCATGCCGTGCCATGCCGTGCCATGCCGTGCCATGCCGTGCCATGCCGTGCCATGCCGTGCCATGCCGGTGCCATGCCGTGCCATGCCGTGCCATGCCGTGCCATGCCGTGCCATGCCGTGCCATGCCGGTGCCATGCCGTGCCATGCCGGTGCCATGCCGGTGCCATGCCGTGCCATGCCGGTGCCATGCCATTCCATGCCATTCCATGCCATTCCATGCCATTCCATGCCATTCCATGCCATTCCATGCCATTCCATGCCATTCCATGCCATTCAATGCCATTCCATGCCATTCCATGCCATTCCATGCCATTCCATGCCATTCCATGCCATTCAATGCCATTCCATGCCATTCCATGCCATTCCATGCCATTCCATGCCATTCCATGCCATTCCATGCCATTCCATGCCATTCCATGCCATTCCATGCCATTCCATGCCATTCCATGCCATTCCATGCCATTCCATGCCATTCCATGCCATTCCATGCCATTCCATGCCATTCCATGCCATTCAATGCCGTGCCATGCCGTGCCATGCCGTGCCATGCCGGTGCCATGCCGTGCCATGCCGGTGCCATGCCGTGCCATGCCGGTGCCATGCCGTGCCATGCCGGTGCCAAGCCGTGCCATGCCGGTGCCATGCCGTGCCATGCCGGTGCCATGCCGTGCCATGCCGGTGCCATGCCGTGCCATGCCGGTGCCATGCCGTGCCATGCCGGTGCCATGCCGTGCCATGCCGGTGCCATGCCGTGCCATGCCGTGCCATGCCGTGCCATGCCGGTGCCATGCCGGTGCCATGCCGGTGCCATGCCATTCCATGCGATGCCGGTGCCATGCCGTGCCATGCCGGTGCCATGCCGTGCCATGCCGGTGCCATGCCGTGCCATGCCGGTGCCATGCCGTGCCATGCCGGTGCCATGCCGGTGCCATGCCATTCCATGCCATTCCATGCCATTCCATGCCATTCCATGCCATTCCATGCCATTCCATGCCATTCCATGCCATTCCATGCCATTCCATGCCATTCCATGCCATTCCATGCCATTCCATGCCATTCCATGCCATTCCATGCCATTCCATGCCATTCCATGCCATTCCATGCCATTCCATGCCATTCCATGCCATTCCATGCCATTCCATGCCATTCCATGCCATTCCATGCCATTCCATGCCATTCCATGCCATTCCATGCCATTCCATGCCATTCCATGCCATTCCATGCCATTCCATGCCATTCCATGCCATTCCATGCCATTCCATGCCATTCCATGCCATTCCATGCCATTCCATGCCATTCCATGCCATTCCATGCCATTCCATGCCATTCCATGCCATTCCATGCCATTCCATGCCATTCAATGCCATTCAATGCCATTCCATGCCGTGCCATGCCGTGCCATGCCGTGCCATGCCGTGCCATGCCGTGCCATGCCGTGCCATGCCGTGCCATGCCGTGCCATGCCGGTGCCATGCCGTGCCATGCCGTGCCATGCCGTGCCATGCCGTGCCATGCCGTGCCATGCCGGTGCCATGCCGGTGCCATGCCGTGCCATGCCGGTGCCATGCCGTGCCATGCCGGTGCCATGCCGGTGCCATGCCGTGCCATGCCGGTGCCATGCCGTGCCATGCCGGTGCCATGCCGTGCCATGCCGGTGCCATGCCGTGCCATGCCGGTGCCATGCCGGTGCCATGCCGTGCCATGCCGGTGCCATGCCGTGCCATGCCGGTGCCATGCCGTGCCATGCCGGTGCCATGCCGGTGCCATGCCGTGCCATGCCGTGCCATGCCGGTGCCATGCCGTGCCATGCCGGTGCCATGCCGTGCCATGCCGGTGCCATGCCGTGCCATGCCGGTGCCATGGCGTGCCATGCCGGTGCCATGCCGTGCCATGCCGTGCCATGCCGGTGCCATGCCGTGCCATGCCGGTGCCATGCCGTGCCATGCCGTGCCATGCCGGTGCCATGCCGTGCCATGCCGGTGCCATGCCGGTGCCATGCCGTGCCATGCCGGTGCCATGCCATTCCATGCCATTCCATGCCATTCCATGCCATTCCATGCCATTCCATGCCATTCCATGCCATTCCATGCCATTCCATGCCATTCCATGCCATTCCATGCCATTCCATGCCATTCCATGCCATTCCATGCCATTCCATGCCATTCCATGCCATTCCATGCCATTCCATGCCATTCCATGCCATTCCATGCCATTCCATGCCATTCCATGCCATTCCATGCCATTCCATGCCATTCCATGCCATTCCATGCCATTCCATGCCATTCCATGCCATTCCATGCCATTCCATGCCATTCCATGCCATTCAATGCCGTGCCATGCCGTGCCATGCCGTGCCATGCCGGTGCCATGCCGTGCCATGCCGTGCCATGCCGGTGCCATGCCGGTGCCATGCCGTGCCATGCCGGTGCCAAGCCGTGCCATGCCGGTGCCATGCCGTGCCATGCCGGTGCCATGCCGTGCCATGCCGGTGCCATGCCGTGCCATGCCGGTGCCATGCCGTGCCATGCCGGTGCCATGCCGTGCCATGCCGTGCCATGCCGTGCCATGCCGGTGCCATGCCGGTGCCATGCCGGTGCCATGCCATTCCATGCGATGCCGGTGCCATGCCATTCCATGCGATGCCGGTGCCATGCCGTGCCATGCCGGTGCCATGCCGTGCCATGCCGGTGCCATGCCGTGCCATGCCGTGCCATGCCGGTGCCATGCCGGTGCCATGCCATTCCCATGCCGGTGCCATGCCATTCCATGCCATTCCATGCCATTCCATGCCATTCCATGCCATTCCATGCCATTCCATGCCATTCCATGCCATTCCATGCCATTCCATGCCATTCCATGCCATTCCATGCCATTCCATGCCATTCCATGCCATTCCATGCCATTCCATGCCATTCCATGCCATTCCATGCCATTCCATGCCATTCCATGCCATTCCATGCCATTCCATGCCATTCCATGCCATTCCATGCCATTCCATGCCATTCCATGCCATTCCATGCCATTCCATGCCATTCCATGCCATTCCATGCCATTCCATGCCATTCCATGCCATTCCATGCCATTCCATGCCATTCCATGCCATTCCATGCCATTCCATGCCATTCAATGCCATTCAATGCCATTCCATGCCGTGCCATGCCGTGCCATGCCGTGCCATGCCGTGCCATGCCGTGCCATGCCGTGCCATGCCGTGCCATGCCGTGCCATGCCGTGCCATGCCGTGCCATGCCGGTGCCATGCCGGTGCCATGCCGTGCCATGCCGTGCCATGCCGTGCCATGCCGTGCCATGCCGTGCCATGCCGGTGCCATGCCGGTGCCATGCCGTGCCATGCCGTGCCATGCCGGTGCCATGCCGTGCCATGCCGGTGCCATGCCGTGCCATGCCGGTGCCATGCCGTGCCATGCCGTGCCATGCCGGTGCCATGCCGTGCCATGCCGGTGCCATGCCGGTGCCATGCCATTCCATGCCATTCCATGCCATTCCATGCCATTCCATGCCATTCCATGCCATTCCATGCCATTCCATGCCATTCCATGCCATTCCATGCCATTCCATGCCATTCCATGCCATTCCATGCCATTCCATGCCATTCCATGCCATTCCATGCCATTCCATGCCATTCCATGCCATTCCATGCCATTCCATGCCATTCCATGCCATTCCATGCCATTCCATGCAATTCCATGCCATTCCATGCCATTCCATGCCATTCCATGCCATTCCATGCCATTCCATGCCATTCCATGCCGGTGCCATGCCATTCCATGCCATTCCATGCCATTCCATGCCATTCCATGCCATTCCATGCCATTCCATGCCATTCCATGCCATTCCATGCCATTCCATGCCATTACATGCCATTCCATGCCATTCCATGCCATTCCATGCCATTCCATGCCATTCCATGCCATTCCATGCCATTACATGCCATTCCATGCCATTCCATGCCATTCCATGCCATTCCATGCCATTCCATGCCATTCCATGCCATTCCATGCCATTCCATGCCATTCCATGCCATTCCATGCCATTCCATGCCATTCCATGCCATTCCATGCCATTCCATGCCATTCCATGCCATTCCATGCCATTCCATGCCATTCCATGCCATTCCATGCCATTCAATGCCGTGCCATGCCGTGCCATGCCGTGCCATGCCGTGCCATGCGGTGCCATGCCATTCCATGCCATTCAATGCCATTCAATGCCATTCCATGCCGTGCCATGCCGTGCCATGCCGGTGCCATGCCGTGCCATGCCGGTGCCATGCCGTGCCATGCCGGTGCCATGCCGTGCCATGCCGGTGCCATGCCGTGCCATGCCGGTGCCATGCCGTGCCATGCCGGTGCCATGCCGTGCCATGCCGGTGCCATGCCGTGCCATGCCGGTGCCATGCCGTGCCATGCCGGTGCCATGCCGGTGCCATGCCGGTGCCATGCCGGTGCCATGCCGGTGCCATGCCGGTGCCATGCCGGTGCCATGCCGGTGCCATGCCGGTGCCATGCCGGTGCCATGCCGGTGCCATGCCGGTGCCATGCCGGTGCCATGCCGGTGCCATGCCGGTGCCATGCCGGTGCCATGCCGGTGCCATGCCGGTGCCATGCCGGTGCCATGCCGGTGCCATGCCGGTGCCATGCCGGTGCCATGCCGGTGCCATGCCGGTGCCATGCCATTCCATGCCATTCCATGCCATTCCATGCCATTCCATGCCATTCCATGCCATTCCATGCCATTCCATGCCATTCCATGCCATTCCGTGCCATGCCGTGCCATGCCGTGCCATGCCGGTGCCATGCCATTCCATGCCGGTGCCATGCCATTCCATGCCATTCCATGCCATTCCATGCTATTCCATGCCATTCCATGCTATTCCATGCCATTCCATGCCATTCCATGCCATTCCATGCCATTCCATGCCATTCCATGCCATTCCATGCCATTCCATGCCATTCCATGCCATTCCATGCCATTCCATGCCATTCCATGCCATTCCATGCCATTCAATGCCGTGCCATGCCGTGCCATGCCGTGCCATGCCGGTGCCATGCCGGTGCCATGCCGGTGCCATGCCGGTGCCATGCCGGTGCCATGCCGGTGCCATGCCGGTGCCATGCCGGTGCCATGCCGGTGCCATGCCGGTGCCATGCCGGTGCCATGCCGGTGCCATGCCGGTGCCATGCCGGTGCCATGCCGGTGCCATGCCGGTGCCATGCCGGTGCCATGCCGGTGCCATGCCGGTGCCATGCCGGTGCCATGCCGGTGCCATGCCGGTGCCATGCCGGTGCCATGCCGGTGCCATGCCGGTGCCATGCCGGTGCCATGCCATTCCATGCCATTCCATGCCATTCCATGCCATTCCATGCAATTCCATGCCATTCCATGCAATTCCATGCCATTCCATGCCATTCCATGCCATTCCATGCCATTCCATGCCATTCCATGCCATTCCATGCCATTCCATGCCATTCCATGCCATTCCATGCCATTCCATGCCATTCCATGCCATTCCATGCCATTCCATGCCATTCCATGCCATTCCATGCCATTCCATGCCATGCCGGTGCCATGCCATTCCATGCCATTCCATGCCATTCCATGCCATTCCATGCCATTCCATGCCATTCCATGCTATTCCATGCCATTCCATGCTATTCCATGCCATTCCATGCCATTCCATGCCATTCCATGCCATTCCATGCCATTCCATGCCATTCCATGCCATTCCATGCCATTCCATGCCATTCAATGCCGTGCCATGCCGTGCCATGCCGTGCCATGCCGGTGCCATGCCGTGCCATGCCGGTGCCATGCCGTGCCATGCCGGTGCCATGCCGTGCCATGCCGGTGCCATGCCGTGCCATGCCGGTGCCATGCCGGTGCCATGCCGTGCCATGCCGGTGCCATGCCGTGCCATGCCGGTGCCATGCCGTGCCATGCCATTCCATGCCATTCCATGCCATTCCATGCCATTCCATGCCATTCCATGCCATTCCATGCCATTCCATGCCATTCCATGCCATTCCATGCCATTCCATGCCATTCCATGCCATTCCGTGCCATGCCGTGCCATGCCGGTGCCATGCCATTCCATGCCATTCCATGCCATTCCATGCCGGTGCCATGCCGTGCCATGCCGGTGCCATGCCGGTGCCATGCCGTGCCATGCCGTGCCATGCCGTGCCATGCCGGTGCCATGCCGGTGCCATGCCGTGCCATGCCGGTGCCATGCCGTGCCATGCCGGTGCCATGCCGTGCCATGCCGGTGCCATGCCGTGCCATGCCGGTGCCATGCCGTGCCATGCCGGTGCCATGCCGTGCCATGCCGGTGCCATGCCGGTGCCATGCCGGTGCCATGCCGGTGCCATGCCGTGCCATGCCAGTGCCATGCCGTGCCATGCCGGTGCCATGCCGTGCCATGCCGGTGCCATGCCGGTGCCATGCCATTCCATGCCATTCCATGCCATTCCATGCCATTCCATGCCATTCCATGCCATTCCATGCCATTCCATGCCATTCCATGCCATTCCATGCCATTCCATGCCATTCCATGCCATTCCATGCCATTCCATGCCATTCCATGCCATTCCATGCCATTCCATGCCATTCCATGCCATTCCATGCCATTCCATGCCATTCCATGCCATTCCATGCCATTCCATGCCATTCCATGCCATTCCATGCCATTCCATGCCATTCCATGCCATTCAATGCCGTGCCATGCGGTGCCATGCCGTGCCATGCGGTGCCATGCCATTCCATGCCATTCCATGCCATTCCATGCCATTCAATGCCATTCAATGCCATTCCATGCCGTGCCATGCCGTGCCATGCCGGTGCCATGCCGTGCCATGCCGGTGCCATGCCGTGCCATGCCGGTGCCATGCCGTGCCATGCCGGTGCCATGCCGTGCCATGCCGGTGCCATGCCGTGCCATGCCGGTGCCATGCCGTGCCATGCCGTGCCATGCCGTGCCATGCCGGTGCCATGCCGTGCCATGCCGGTGCCATGCCGGTGCCATGCCGGTGCCATGCCGTGCCATGCCGGTGCCATGCCGTGCCATGCCGGTGCCATGCCGTGCCATGCCGGTGCCATGCCGTGCCATGCCGGTGCCATGCCGTGCCATGCCGGTGCCATGCCGTGCCATGCCGGTGCCATGCCGTGCCATGCCGTGCCATGCCGTGCCATGCCGGTGCCATGCCGTGCCATGCCGGTGCCATGCCGGTGCCATGCCGGTGCCATGCCGGTGCCATGCCGGTGCCATGCCGGTGCCATGCCGGTGCCATGCCGGTGCCATGCCGGTGCCATGCCATTCCATGCCATTCCATGCAATTCCATGCCATTCCATGCCATTCCATGCCATTCCATGCCATTCCGTGCCATGCCGTGCCATGCCGTGCCATGCCGGTGCCATGCCATTCCATGCCGGTGCCATGCCATTCCATGCCATTCCATGCCATTCCATGCTATTCCATGCCATTCCATGCTATTCCATGCCATTCCATGCCATTCCATGCCATTCCATGCCATTCCATGCCATTCCATGCCATTCAATGCCGTGCCATGCCGTGCCATGCCGTGCCATGCCGGTGCCATGCCGGTGCCATGCCGGTGCCATGCCGGTGCCATGCCGGTGCCATGCCGGTGCCATGCCGGTGCCATGCCGGTGCCATGCCGGTGCCATGCCGGTGCCATGCCGGTGCCATGCCGGTGCCATGCCGGTGCCATGCCGGTGCCATGCCGGTGCCATGCCGGTGCCATGCCGGTGCCATGCCGGTGCCATGCCGGTGCCATGCCGGTGCCATGCCGGTGCCATGCCGGTGCCATGCCGGTGCCATGCCATTCCATGCCATTCCATGCCATTCCATGCCATTCCATGCCATTCCATGCCATTCCATGCCATTCCATGCCATTCCATGCCATTCCATGCCATTCCATGCCATTCCATGCCATTCCGTGCCATGCCGGTGCCATGCCATTCCATGCCATTCCATGCCATTCCATGCCATTCCATGCTATTCCATGCCATTCCATGCCATTCCATGCCATTCCATGCCATTCCATGCCATTCCATGCCATTCCATGCCATTCCATGCCATTCCATGCCATTCAATGCCGTGCCATGCCGTGCCATGCCGGTGCCATGCCGTGCCATGCCGGTGCCATGCCGTGCCATGCCGGTGCCATGCCGTGCCATGCCGGTGCCATGCCGTGCCATGCCGGTGCCATGCCGTGCCATGCCGGTGCCATGCCGTGCCATGCCGGTGCCATGCCGTGCCATGCCGGTGCCATGCCGTGCCATGCCGGTGCCATGCCGTGCCATGCCGGTGCCATGCCGTGCCATGCCGGTGCCATGCCGTGCCATGCCGGTGCCATGCCGTGCCATGCCGGTGCCATGCCGTGCCATGCCGGTGCCATGCCGTGCCATGCCGGTGCCATGCCGTGCCATGCCGGTGCCATGCCGTGCCATGCCGGTGCCATGCCGTGCCATGCCGGTGCCATGCCGTGCCATGCCGGTGCCATGCCGTGCCATGCCGGTGCCATGCCGTGCCATGCCGGTGCCATGCCGTGCCATGCCGGTGCCATGCCGTGCCATGCCGGTGCCATGCCGTGCCATGCCGGTGCCATGCCGTGCCATGCCGGTGCCATGCCGTGCCATGCCGGTGCCATGCCGTGCCATGCCGTGCCATGCCGTGCCATGCCGGTGCCATGCCGTGCCATGCCGGTGCCATGCCGTGCCATGCCGGTGCCATGCCGTGCCATGCCGGTGCCATGCCGTGCCATGCCGGTGCCATGCCGTGCCATGCCGGTGCCATGCCGTGCCATGCCGGTGCCATGCCGTGCCATAGCGGTGCCATGCCGTGCCATAGCGGTGCCATGCCGTGCCATAGCGGTGCCATGCCGTGCCATAGCGGTGCCATGCCGTGCCATGCCGGTGCCATGCCGTGCCATGCCGGTGCCATGCCGTGCCATGCCGGTGCCATGCCGTGCCATGCCGGTGCCATGCCGTGCCATGCCGGTGCCATGCCGTGCCATAGCGGTGCCATGCCGTGCCATGCCGGTGCCATGCCGTGCCATGCCGGTGCCATGCCGTGCCATGCCGTGCCATGCCGGTGCCATGCCGGTGCCATGCCGTGCCATGCCATTCCATGCCATTCCATGCCATTCCATGCCATTCCATGCCATTCCATGCCATTCCATGCCATTCCATGCCATTCCATGCCATTCCATGCCATTCCATGCCATTCCATGCCATTCCATGCCATTCCATGCCGTGCCATGCCGTGCCATGCCGTGCCATGCCGTGCCATGCCGGTGCCATGCCGTGCCATGCCGGTGCCATGCCGGTGCCATGCCGTGCCATGCCGGTGCCATGCCGGTGCCATGCCGTGCCATGCCGTGCCATGCCGTGCCATGCCGTGCCATGCCGTGCCATGCCGGTGCCATGCCGTGCCATGCCGGTGCCATGCCATTTCATGCCATTCCATGCCATTCCATGCCATTCCATGCAATTCCATGCCATTCCATGCCATTCCATGCCATTCCATGCCATTCCATGCCATTCCATGCCATTCCATGCCATTCCATGCCATTCCGTGCCATGCCGTGCCATGCCGTGCCATGCCGGTGCCATGCCATTCCATGCCATTCCATGCCATTCCATGCCATTCCATGCCATTCCATGCCGGTGCCATGCCATTCCATGCCATTCCATGCCATTCCATGCTATTCCATGCCATTCCATGCCATTCCATGCCATTCCATGCCATTCCATGCCATTCCATGCCATTCAATGCCGTGCCATGCCATTCAATGCCGTGCCATGCCGTGCCATGCCGTGCCATGCCGGTGCCATGCCGTGCCATGCCGGTGCCATGCCGTGCCATGCCGGTGCCATGCCGTGCCATGCCGGTGCCATGCCGTGCCATGCCGGTGCCATGCCGTGCCATGCCGGTGCCATGCCGTGCCATGCCGGTGCCATGCCGTGCCATGCCGGTGCCATGCCGTGCCATAGCGGTGCCATGCCGTGCCATGCCGGTGCCATGCCGTGCCATGCCGGTGCCATGCCGTGCCATGCCGGTGCCATGCCGTGCCATGCCGGTGCCATGCCGTGCCATGCCGGTGCCATGCCGTGCCATGCCGGTGCCATGCCGTGCCATGCCGGTGCCATGCCGTGCCATGCCGTGCCATGCCGTGCCATGCCGTGCCATGCCGTGCCATGCCGTGCCATGCCGTGCCATGCCGGTGCCATGCCGGTGCCATGCCGGTGCCATGCCGGTGCCATGCCGGTGCCATGCCGTGCCATGCCGGTGCCATGCCATTCCATGCCATTCCATGCCGGTGCCATGCCGTGCCATGCCGGTGCCATGCCGTGCCATGCCGGTGCCATGCCGGTGCCATGCCGGTGCCATGCCGGTGCCATGCCATTCCATGCCATTCCATGCCATTCCATGCCATTCCATGCCATTCCATGCAATTCCATGCCATTCCATGCCATTCCATGCAATTCCATGCCATTCCATGCCATTCCATGCCATTCCATGCCATTCCATGCCATTCCATGCCATTCCATGCCATTCCATGCCATTCCATGCCATTCCATCCCATTCCATGCCATTCCATGCCATTCCATGCCATTCCATGCCATTCCATGCCGTGCCATGCCGTGCCATGCCGTGCCATGCCGGTGCCATGCCGTGCCATGCCGTGCCATGCCGGTGCCATGCCGTGCCATGCCGGTGCCATGCCGTGCCATGCCGTGCCATGCCGGTGCCATGCCGTGCCATGCCGTGCCATGCCGGTGCCATGCCGTGCCATGCCGGTGCCATGCCGGTGCCATGCCGTGCCATGCCGTGCCATGCCGTGCCATGCCGGTGCCATGCCGTGCCATGCCGTGCCATGCCGGTGCCATGCCGTGCCATGCCGGTGCCATGCCGTGCCATGCCGGTGCCATGCCGGTGCCATGCCGGTGCCATGCCGGTGCCATGCCGGTGCCATGCCGGTGCCATGCCGGTGCCATGCCGGTGCCATGCCGGTGCCATGCCATTCCATGCCATTCCATGCCATTCCATGCCATTCCATGCCATTCCATGCCATTCCATGCCATTCCATGCCATTCCATGCCATTCCATGCCATTCCATGCCATTCCATGCCATTCCATGCCATTCCATGCCATTCCATGCCATTCCATGCAATTCCATGCCATTCCATGCCATTCCATGCCATTCCATGCCATTCCATGCCATTCCATGCCATTCCATGCCATTCCATGCCATTCCATGCCATTCCATGCCATTCCATGCCATTCCATGCCATTCCATGCCATTCCATGCCATTCCATGCAATTCCATGCCATTCCATGCCATTCCATGCCATTCCATGCCATTCCATGCCATTCAATGCCGTGCCATGCCGTGCCATGCCGTGCCATGCCATTCCATGCCATTCCATGCCATTCAATGCCGTGCCATGCCGTGCCATGCCGTGCCATGCCGGTGCCATGCCGTGCCATGCCGGTGCCATGCCGGTGCCATGCCGTGCCATGCCGGTGCCATGCCGTGCCATGCCGGTGCCATGCCGTGCCATGCCGGTGCCATGCCGTGCCATGCCGGTGCCATGCCGGTGCCATGCCGTGCCATGCCGGTGCCATGCCGGTGCCATGCCGTGCCATGCCGGTGCCATGCCGTGCCATGCCGAGCCATGCCGGTGCCATGCCGTGCCATGCCGTGCCATGCCGTGCCATGCCGGTGCCATGCCGGTGCCATGCCATTCCATGCCATTCCATGCCATTCCATGCCATTCCATGCCATTCCATGCCATTCCATGCCATTCCATGCCATTCCGTGCCATGCCGTGCCATGCCGTGCCATGCCGGTGCCATGCCATTCCATGCCATTCCATGCCATTCCATGCCATTCCATGCCATTCCATGCCGGTGCCATGCCATTCCATGCCATTCCATGCCATTCCATGCCATTCCATGCCATTCCATGCCATTCCATGCCATTCCATGCCATTCCATGCCATTCCATGCCATTCCATGCCATTCCATGCCATTCCATGCCATTCCATGCCATTCCATGCCATTCCATGCCATTCCATGCCATTCCATGCCATTCCATGCCATTCCATGCCATTCCATGCCATTCCATGCCATTCCATGCCATTCCATGCCATTCCATGCCATTCCATGCCATTCCATGCCATTCCATGCCGTTCCATGCCATTCAATGCCGTGCCATGCCGTGCCATGCCGTGCCATGCCGGTGCCATGCCGTGCCATGCCGGTGCCATGCCGTGCCATGCCGGTGCCATGCCGTGCCATGCCGGTGCCATGCCGTGCCATGCCGGTGCCATGCCGTGCCATGCCGGTGCCATGCCGGTGCCATGCCGGTGCCATGCCGGTGCCATGCCGGTGCCATGCCGTGCCATGCCGTGCCATGCCGGTGCCATGCCGGTGCCATGCCGTGCCATGCCGGTGCCATGCCGTGCCATGCCGTGCCATGCCGGTGCCATGCCGTGCCATGCCGGTGCCATGCCGTGCCATGCCGGTGCCATGCCGTGCCATGCCGGTGCCATGCCGTGCCATGCCGGTGCCATGCCGGTGCCATGCCGTGCCATGCCGTGCCATGCCGGTGCCATGCCGTGCCATGCCGTGCCATGCCGTGCCATGCCGGTGCCATGCCGTGCCATGCCGTGCCATGCCGGTGCCATGCCGTGCCATGCCGGTGCCATGCCATTCCATGCCATTCCATGCCATTCCATGCCATTCCATGCCATTCCATGCCATTCCATGCCATTCCATGCCATTCCATGCCATTCCATGCCATTCCATGCCATTCCATGCCATTCCATGCCATTCCATGCCATTCCATGCCATTCCATGCCGGTGCCATGCCGGTGCCATGCCGTGCCATGCCGGTGCCATGCCGGTGCCATGCCGGTGCCATGCCGGTGCCATGCCGGTGCCATGCCGGTGCCATGCCGGTGCCATGCCGGTGCCATGCCATTCCATGCCATTCCATGCCATTCCATGCCATTCCATGCCATTCCATGCCATTCCATGCCATTCCATGCCATTCCATGCAATTCCATGCCATTCCATGCCATTCCATGCCATTCCGTGCCATGCCGTGCCATGCCGTGCCATGCCGGTGCCATGCCATTCCATGCCATTCCATGCCATTCCATGCCATTCCATGCCGGTGCCATGCCATTCCATGCCATTCCATGCCATTCCATGCCATTCCATGCCATTCCATGCCATTCCATGCCATTCCATGCCATTCCATGCCATTCCATGCCATTCCATGCCATTCAATGCCGTGCCATGCCGTGCCATGCCGTGCCATGCCGGTGCCATGCCGTGCCATGCCGGTGCCATGCCGTGCCATGCCGGTGCCATGCCGTGCCATGCCTGTGCCATGCCGGTGCCATGCCGTGCCATGCCGGTGCCATGCCGTGCCATGCCGGTGCCATGCCGTGCCATGCCGGTGCCATGCCGGTGCCATGCCGGTGCCATGCCGGTGCCATGCCGGTGCCATGCCGTGCCATGCCGTGCCATGCCGGTGCCATGCCGGTGGAATGCCATTCCATGCCATTCCATGCCATTCCATGCCATTCCATGCCATTCCATGCCAGTCCATGCCATTCCATGCCATTCCATGCCATTCCATGCCATTCCATGCCATTCCATGCCATTCCATGCCACTCAATGCGGTGCCATGCCATTCCATGCCATTCCATGCCATTCCATGCCGTGCCATGCCGTGCCATGCCGTGCCATGCCGGTGCCATGCCGTGCCATGCCGTGCCATGCCGGTGCCATGCCGTGCCATGCCGGTGCCATGCCGGGCCATGCGGTGCCATGCCATTCCATGCCATTCCATGCCATTCCATGCCGTGCCATGCCGTGCCATGCCGGTGCCATGCCGTGCCATGCCGTGCCATGCCGGTGCCATGCCGTCCCATGCCGGTGCCATGCCGGGCCATGCGGTGCCATGCCATTCCATGCCATTCCATGCCATTCCATGCCATTCCATGCCATTCCATGCCATTCCATGCCATTCCATGCCATTCCATGCCATTCCATGCCATTCCATGCCATTCCATGCCATTCCATGCCATTCCATGCCATTCCATGCCATTCCATGCCATTCCATGCCATTCCATGCCATTCCATGCCATTCCATGCCATTCCATGCCATTCCATGCCATTCCATGCCATTCCATGCCATTCAATGCCGTGCCATGCCGGTGCCATGCCGTGCCATGCCGGTGCCATGCCGTGCCATGCCGGTGCCATGCCGTGCCATGCCGGTGCCATGCCGTGCCATGCCGGTGCCATGCCGGTGCCATGCCGTGCCATGCCGGTGCCATGCCGTGCCATTCCGGTGCCATGCCGTGCCATGCCGGTGCCATGCCGTGCCATGCCGTGCCATGCCGGTGCCATGCCGGTGGAATGCCATTCCATGCCATTCCATGCCATTCCATGCCATTCCATGCCAGTCCATGCCATTCCATGCCATTCCATGCCATTCCATGCCATTCCATGCCATTCCATGCCACTCAATGCGGTGCCATGCCATTCCATGCCATTCCATGCCATTCCATGCCGTGCCATGCCGTGCCATGCCGGTGCCATGCCGTGCCATGCCGTGCCATGCCGGTGCCATGCCGTCCCATGCCGGTGCCATGCCGGGCCATGCGGTGCCATGCCATTCCATGCCATTCCATGCCATTCCATGCCATTCCATGCCATTCCATGCCATTCCATGCCATTCCATGCCATTCCATGCCATTCCATGCCATTCCATGCCATTCCATGCCATTCCATGCCATTCCATGCCATTCCATGCCATTCCATGCCATTCCATGCCATTCCATGCCATTCCATGCCATTCCATGCCATTCCATGCCATTCCATGCCATTCCATGCCATTCCATGCCATTCCATGCCATTCCATGCCATTCCATGCCATTCCATGCCATTCCATGCCATTCCATGCCATTCCATGCCATTCCATGCCATTCCATGCCATTCCATGCCATTCCATGCCATTCCATGCCGTGCCATGCCATTCCATGCCATTCAATACGGTGCAATGCCGTGCCATGCCATTCCATGCCATTCAATGCGGTGCAATGCCGTGCCATGCCGGTGCCATGCCGTGCCATGCCGTGCCATGCCGGTGCCATGCCGGTGCCATGCCGTGCCATGCCGGTGCCATGCCGTGCCATGCCGGTGCCATGCCGTGCCATGCCGTGCCATGCCGGTGCCATGCCGGTGCCATGCCGGGCCATGCGGTGCCATGCCATTCCATGCCATTCCATGCCATTCCATGCCATTCCATGCCAGTCCATGCCAGTCCAAGCCAGTCCATGCCATTCCATGCCATTCCATGCCATTCCATGCCACTCAATGCGGTGCCATGCCGTGCCATGCCATTCCATGCCATTCCATGCCATTCCATGCCATTCCATGCCATTCCATGCCATTCCATGCCATTCCATGCCATTCCATGCCATTCCATGCCATTCCATGCCATTCCATGCCATTCCATGCCATTCCATGCCATTCCATGCCATTCCATGCCATTCCATGCCATTCCATGCCATTCCATGCCATTCCATGCCATTCCATGCCATTCCATGCCATTCCATGCCATTCCATGCCATTCCATGCCATTCCATGCCATTCCATGCCATTCCATGCCATTCCATGCCATTCCATGCCATTCCATGCCATTCCATGCCATTCCATGCCATTTCATGCCATTCCATGCCATTCCATGCCATTCCATGCCATTCCATGCCATTCCATGCCATTCCATGCCATTCCATGCCATTCCATGCCATTCCATGCCATTCCATGCCATTCAATACGGTGCAATGCCGTGCCATGCCATTCCATGCCATTCAATGCGGTGCAATGCCGTGCCATGCCGGTGCCATGCCGTGCCATGCCGTGCCATGCCGTGCCATACCGTGCCATGCCGTGCCATGCCGGTGCCATGCCGTGGCATGCCGGTGCCATGCCGTGCCATGCCGGTGCCATGCCGTGCCATGCCGGTGCCATGCCGGTGCCATGCCGTGCCATGCCGGTGCCATGCCGTGCCATGCCGGTGCCATGCCGTGCCATGCCGTGCCATGCCGTGCCATGCCGTGCCATACCGGTGCCATGCCGTGCCATGCCGGTGCCATGCCGTGCCATGCCGGTGCCATGCCGTGCCATGCCGGTGCCATGCCGTGCCATGCCGGTGCCATGCCGTGCCATGCCGGTGCCATGCCGTGCCATGCCGGTGCCATGCCGTGCCATGCCGTGCCAAGCCGTGCCATGCCGGTGCCATGCCGTGCCATGCCGGTGCCATGCCGTGCCATGCCGGTGCCATGCCGTGCCATGCCGGTGCCATGCCGGTGCCATGCCGTGCCATGCCGTGCCATGCCGTGCCATGCCGTGCCATGCCGGTGCCATGCCGTGCCATGCCGGTGCCATGCCGTGCCATGCCGGTGCCATGCCGTGCCATGCCGGTGCCATGGCGTGCCATGCCGGTGCCATGCCGTGCCATGCCGTGCCATGCCGGTGCCATGCCGTGCCATGCCGGTGCCATGCCGTGCCATGCCGTGCCATGCCGGTGCCATGCCGTGCCATGCCGGTGCCATGCCGGTGCCATGCCGTGCCATGCCGGTGCCATGCCATTCCATGCCATTCCATGCCATTCCATGCCATTCCATGCCATTCCATGCCATTCCATGCCATTCCATGCCATTCCATGCCATTCAATGCCATTCCATGCCATTCCATGCCATTCCATGCCATTCCATGCCATTCCATGCCATTCCATGCCATTCCATGCCATTCCATGCCATTCCATGCCATTCCATGCCATTCCATGCCATTCCATGCCATTCCATGCCATTCCATGCCATTCCATGCCATTCCATGCCATTCCATGCCATTCCATGCCATTCCATGCCATTCCATGCCATTCCATGCCATTCCATGCCATTCCATGCCATTCCATGCCATTCAATGCCGTGCCATGCCGTGCCATGCCGTGCCATGCCGGTGCCATGCCGTGCCATGCCGGTGCCATGCCGTGCCATGCCGGTGCCATGCCGTGCCATGCCGGTGCCAAGCCGTGCCATGCCGGTGCCATGCCGTGCCATGCCGGTGCCATGCCGTGCCATGCCGGTGCCATGCCGTGCCATGCCGGTGCCATGCCGGTGCCATGCCGTGCCATGCCGGTGCCATGCCGTGCCATGCCGTGCCATGCCGTGCCATGCCGGTGCCATGCCGGTGCCATGCCGGTGCCATGCCATTCCATGCGATGCCGGTGCCATGCCGTGCCATGCCGGTGCCATGCCGTGCCATGCCGGTGCCATGCCGTGCCATGCCGGTGCCATGCCGTGCCATGCCGTGCCATGCCGGTGCCATGCCGGTGCCATGCCATTCCATGCCATTCCATGCCATTCCATGCCATTCCATGCCATTCCATGCCATTCCATGCCATTCCATGCCATTCCATGCCATTCCATGCCATTCCATGCCATTCCATGCCATTCCATGCCATTCCATGCCATTCCATGCCATTCCATGCCATTCCATGCCATTCCATGCCATTCCATGCCATTCCATGCCATTCCATGCCATTCCATGCCATTCCATGCCATTCCATGCCATTCCATGCCATTCCATGCCATTCCATGCCATTCCATGCCATTCCATGCCATTCCATGCCATTCCATGCCATTCCATGCCATTCCATGCCATTCCATGCCATTCCATGCCATTCCATGCCATTCCATGCCATTCCATGCCATTCCATGCCATTCCATGCCATTCCATGCCATTCCATGCCATTCCATGCCATTCAATGCCATTCAATGCCATTCCATGCCGTGCCATGCCGTGCCATGCCGTGCCATGCCGTGCCATGCCGTGCCATGCCGTGCCATGCCGTGCCATGCCGTGCCATGCCGTGCCATGCCGTGCCATGCCGGTGCCATGCCGTGCCATGCCGTGCCATGCCGTGCCATGCCGTGCCATGCCGTGCCATGCCGGTGCCATGCCGGTGCCATGCCGTGCCATGCCGGTGCCATGCCGTGCCATGCCGGTGCCATGCCGGTGCCATGCCGTGCCATGCCGGTGCCATGCCGTGCCATGCCGGTGCCATGCCGTGCCATGCCGGTGCCATGCCGTGCCATGCCGGTGCCATGCCGGTGCCATGCCGTGCCATGCCGGTGCCATGCCGTGCCATGCCGGTGCCATGCCGTGCCATGCCGGTGCCATGCCGGTGCCATGCCGTGCCATGCCGTGCCATGCCGGTGCCATGCCGTGCCATGCCGGTGCCATGCCGTGCCATGCCGGTGCCATGCCGTGCCATGCCGGTGCCATGGCGTGCCATGCCGGTGCCATGCCGTGCCATGCCGTGCCATGCCGGTGCCATGCCGTGCCATGCCGGTGCCATGCCGTGCCATGCCGTGCCATGCCGGTGCCATGCCGTGCCATGCCGGTGCCATGCCGGTGCCATGCCGTGCCATGCCGGTGCCATGCCATTCCATGCCATTCCATGCCATTCCATGCCATTCCATGCCATTCCATGCCATTCCATGCCATTCCATGCCATTCCATGCCATTCCATGCCATTCCATGCCATTCCATGCCATTCCATGCCATTCCATGCCATTCCATGCCATTCCATGCCATTCCATGCCATTCCATGCCATTCCATGCCATTCCATGCCATTCCATGCCATTCCATGCCATTCCATGCCATTCCATGCCATTCCATGCCATTCCATGCCATTCCATGCCATTCCATGCCATTCCATGCCATTCCATGCCATTCCATGCCATTCCATGCCATTCCATGCCATTCCATGCCATTCAATGCCGTGCCATGCCGTGCCATGCCGTGCCATGCCGGTGCCATGCCGTGCCATGCCGTGCCATGCCGGTGCCATGCCGGTGCCATGCCGTGCCATGCCGGTGCCAAGCCGTGCCATGCCGGTGCCATGCCGTGCCATGCCGGTGCCATGCCGTGCCATGCCGGTGCCATGCCGTGCCATGCCGGTGCCATGCCGTGCCATGCCGGTGCCATGCCGTGCCATGCCGTGCCATGCCGTGCCATGCCGGTGCCATGCCGGTGCCATGCCGGTGCCATGCCATTCCATGCGATGCCGGTGCCATGCCATTCCATGCGATGCCGGTGCCATGCCGTGCCATGCCGGTGCCATGCCGTGCCATGCCGGTGCCATGCCGTGCCATGCCGTGCCATGCCGGTGCCATGCCGGTGCCATGCCATTCCCATGCCGGTGCCATGCCATTCCATGCCATTCCATGCCATTCCATGCCATTCCATGCCATTCCATGCCATTCCATGCCATTCCATGCCATTCCATGCCATTCCATGCCATTCCATGCCATTCCATGCCATTCCATGCCATTCCATGCCATTCCATGCCATTCCATGCCATTCCATGCCATTCCATGCCATTCCATGCCATTCCATGCCATTCCATGCCATTCCATGCCATTCCATGCCATTCCATGCCATTCCATGCCATTCCATGCCATTCCATGCCATTCCATGCCATTCCATGCCATTCCATGCCATTCAATGCCATTCAATGCCATTCCATGCCGTGCCATGCCGTGCCATGCCGTGCCATGCCGTGCCATGCCGTGCCATGCCGGTGCCATGCCGTGCCATGCCGTGCCATGCCGGTGCCATGCCGTGCCATGCCGGTGCCATGCCGTGCCATGCCGGTGCCATGCCGTGCCATGCCGTGCCATGCCGTGCCATGCCGTGCCATGCCGTGCCATGCCGTGCCATGCCGGTGCCATGCCGGTGCCATGCCGTGCCATGCCGTGCCATGCCGGTGCCATGCCGTGCCATGCCGGTGCCATGCCGTGCCATGCCGGTGCCATGCCGTGCCATGCCGTGCCATGCCGGTGCCATGCCGTGCCATGCCGGTGCCATGCCGGTGCCATGCCATTCCATGCCATTCCATGCCATTCCATGCCATTCCATGCCATTCCATGCCATTCCATGCCATTCCATGCCATTCCATGCCATTCCATGCCATTCCATGCCATTCCATGCCATTCCATGCCATTCCATGCCATTCCATGCCATTCCATGCCATTCCATGCCATTCCATGCCATTCCATGCCATTCCATGCCATTCCATGCCATTCCATGCCATTCCATGCCATTCCATGCCATTCCATGCCATTCCATGCAATTCCATGCCATTCCATGCCATTCCATGCCATTCCATGCCATTCCATGCCATTCCATGCCATTCCATGCCGGTGCCATGCCATTCCATGCCATTCCATGCCATTCCATGCCATTCCATGCCATTCCATGCCATTCCATGCCATTCCATGCCATTCCATGCCATTACATGCCATTCCATGCCATTCCATGCCATTCCATGCCATTCCATGCCATTCCATGCCATTCCATGCCATTCCATGCCATTCCATGCCATTCCATGCCATTCCATGCCATTCAATGCCGTGCCATGCCGTGCCATGCCGGTGCCATGCCGTGCCATGCCGGTGCCATGCCGTGCCATGCCGGTGCCATGCCGTGCCATGCCGTGCCAAGCCGTGCCATGCCGGTGCCATGCCGTGCCATGCCGGTGCCATGCCGTGCCATGCCGGTGCCATGCCGTGCCATGCCGGTGCCATGCCGTGCCATGCCGGTGCCATGCCGGTGCCATGCCGTGCCATGCCGTGCCATGCCGTGCCATGCCGTGCCATGCCGGTGCCATGCCGTGCCATGCCGGTGCCATGCCGTGCCATGCCGGTGCCATGCCGTGCCATGCCGGTGCCATGCCGGTGCCATGCCGGTGCCATGCCGGTGCCATGCCGGTGCCATGCCGGTGCCATGCCGGTGCCATGCCGGTGCCATGCCGGTGCCATGCCGGTGCCATGCCGGTGCCATGCCGGTGCCATGCCGGTGCCATGCCGGTGCCATGCCGGTGCCATGCCGGTGCCATGCCGGTGCCATGCCGGTGCCATGCCGGTGCCATGCCATTCCATGCCATTCCATGCCATTCCATGCCATTCCATGCCATTCCATGCCATTCCATGCCATTCCATGCCATTCCGTGCCATGCCGTGCCATGCCGTGCCATGCCGGTGCCATGCCATTCCATGCCGGTGCCATGCCATTCCATGCCATTCCATGCCATTCCATGCTATTCCATGCCATTCCATGCTATTCCATGCCATTCCATGCCATTCCATGCCATTCCATGCCATTCCATGCCATTCCATGCCATTCCATGCCATTCCATGCCATTCCATGCCATTCCATGCCATTCCATGCCATTCCATGCCATTCAATGCCGTGCCATGCCGTGCCATGCCGTGCCATGCCGTGCCATGCCGGTGCCATGCCGGTGCCATGCCGGTGCCATGCCGGTGCCATGCCGGTGCCATGCCGGTGCCATGCCGGTGCCATGCCGGTGCCATGCCGGTGCCATGCCGGTGCCATGCCGGTGCCATGCCGGTGCCATGCCGGTGCCATGCCGGTGCCATGCCGGTGCCATGCCGGTGCCATGCCGGTGCCATGCCGGTGCCATGCCGGTGCCATGCCGGTGCCATGCCGGTGCCATGCCATTCCATGCCATTCCATGCCATTCCATGCCATTCCATGCAATTCCATGCCATTCCATGCAATTCCATGCCATTCCATGCCATTCCATGCCATTCCATGCCATTCCATGCCATTCCATGCCATTCCATGCCATTCCATGCCATTCCATGCCATTCCATGCCATTCCATGCCATTCCATGCCATTCCATGCCATTCCATGCCATTCCATGCCATTCCATGCCATGCCGGTGCCATGCCATTCCATGCCATTCCATGCCATTCCATGCCATTCCATGCCATTCCATGCCATTCCATGCTATTCCATGCCATTCCATGCTATTCCATGCCATTCCATGCCATTCCATGCCATTCCATGCCATTCCATGCCATTCCATGCCATTCCATGCCATTCCATGCCATTCCATGCCATTCAATGCCGTGCCATGCCGTGCCATGCCGTGCCATGCCGGTGCCATGCCGTGCCATGCCGGTGCCATGCCGTGCCATGCCGGTGCCATGCCGTGCCATGCCGGTGCCATGCCGTGCCATGCCGGTGCCATGCCGGTGCCATGCCGTGCCATGCCGGTGCCATGCCGTGCCATGCCGGTGCCATGCCGTGCCATGCCATTCCATGCCATTCCATGCCATTCCATGCCATTCCATGCCATTCCATGCCATTCCATGCCATTCCATGCCATTCCATGCCGTGCCATGCCGTGCCATGCCGTGCCATGCCGGTGCCATGCCGTGCCATGCCGGTGCCATGCCGGTGCCATGCCGTGCCATGCCGGTGCCATGCCGGTGCCATGCCGTGCCATGCCGGTGCCATGCCGTGCCATGCCGGTGCCATGCCGTGCCATGCCGGTGCCATGCCGTGCCATGCCGGTGCCATGCCGTGTCATGCCGGTGCCATGCCGTGCCATGCCGTGCCATGCCGTGTCATGCCGGTGCCATGCCGTGCCATGCCGTGCCATGCCGTGCCATGCCGTGCCATGCCGGTGCCATGCCGGTGCCATGCCGTGCCATGCCGGTGCCATGCCGTGCCATGCCGGTGCCATGCCGTGCCATGCCGGTGCCATGCCGTGCCATGCCGGTGCCATGCCGTGCCATGCCGGTGCCATGCCGTGCCATGCCGGTGCCATGCCGTGCCATGCCGGTGCCATGCCGTGCCATGCCGGTGCCATGCCGTGCCATGCCGGTGCCATGCCGTGCCATGCCGGTGCCATGCCGTGCCATGCCGGTGCCATGCCGGTGCCATGCCGTGCCATGCCGGTGCCATGCCGTGCCATGCCGGTGCCATGCCGTGCCATGCCGGTGCCATGCCGGTGCCATGCCGTGCCATGCCGTGCCATGCCGTGCCATGCCGTGCCATGCCGGTGCCATGCCGTGCCATGCCGGTGCCATGCCGTGCCATGCCGGTGCCATGCCGTGCCATGCCGGTGCCATGGCGTGCCATGCCGGTGCCATGGCGTGCCATGCCGGTGCCATGCCGTGCCATGCCGGTGCCATGCCGTGCCATGCCGGTGCCATGCCGTGCCATGCCGGTGCCATGCCGTGCCATGCCGTGCCATGCCGGTGCCATGCCGGTGCCATGCCGTGCCATGCCGTGCCATGCCGTGCCATGCCGGTGCCATGCCGGTGCCATGCCGTGCCATGCCGGTGCCATGCCGTGCCATGCCGGTGCCATGCCGTGCCATGCCGGTGCCATGCCGTGCCATGCCGGTGCCATGCCGTGCCATGCCGGTGCCATGCCGGTGCCATGCCGTGCCATGCCAGTGCCATGCCGTGCCATGCCGGTGCCATGCCGTGCCATGCCGGTGCCATGCCGGTGCCATGCCATTCCATGCCATTCCATGCCATTCCATGCCATTCCATGCCATTCCATGCCATTCCATGCCATTCCATGCCATTCCATGCCATTCCATGCCATTCCATGCCATTCCATGCCATTCCATGCCATTCCATGCCATTCCATGCAATTCCATGCCATTCCATGCCATTCCATGCCATTCCATGCCATTCCATGCCGGTGCCATGCCATTCCATGCCATTCCATGCCATTCCATGCCATTCCATGCCATTCCATGCCATTCCATGCCATTCCATGCCATTCCATGCCATTCCATGCCATTCCATGCCATTCCATGCCATTACATGCCATTCCATGCCATTCCATGCCATTCCATGCCATTCCATGCCATTCCATGCCATTCCATGCCATTCCATGCCATTCCATGCCATTCCATGCCATTCCATGCCATTCCATGCCATTCCATGCCATTCCATGCCATTCCATGCCATTCCATGCCATTCCATGCCATTCCATGCCATTCCATGCCATTCCATGCCATTCCATGCCATTCCATGCCATTCAATGCCGTGCCATGCGGTGCCATGCCGTGCCATGCGGTGCCATGCCATTCCATGCCATTCCATGCCATTCCATGCCATTCAATGCCATTCAATGCCATTCCATGCCGTGCCATGCCGTGCCATGCCGGTGCCATGCCGTGCCATGCCGGTGCCATGCCGTGCCATGCCGGTGCCATGCCGTGCCATGCCGGTGCCATGCCGTGCCATGCCGGTGCCATGCCGTGCCATGCCGGTGCCATGCCGTGCCATGCCGGTGCCATGCCGTGCCATGCCGGTGCCATGCCGTGCCATGCCGTGCCATGCCGTGTCATGCCGTGCCATGCCGTGCCATGCCGGTGCCATGCCGTGCCATGCCGGTGCCATGCCGTGCCATGCCATTCCATGCCATTCCATGCCATTCCATGCCATTCCATGCAATTCCATGCCATTCCATGCCATTCCATGCCATTCCATGCCATTCCATGCCATTCCATGCCATTCCGTGCCATGCCGTGCCATGCCGGTGCCATGCCATTCCATGCCATTCCATGCCATTCCATGCCGGTGCCATGCCATTCCATGCCATTCCATGCCATTCCATGCCATTCCATGCCATTCCATGCTATTCCATGCCATTCCATGCCATTCCATGCCATTCCATGCCATTCCATGCCATTCCATGCCATTCCATGCCATTCCATGCCATTCCATGCCGGTGCCATGCCATTCCATGCTATTCCATGCCATTCCATGCCATTCCATGCCATTCCATGCCATTCCATGCCGGTGCCATGCCATTCCATGCCATTCCATGCCATTCCATGCCATTCCATGCCATTCCATGCCATTCCATGCCATTCCATGCCATTCCATGCCATTCCATGCCATTCCATGCCATTCCATGCCATTCCATGCCAT
This sequence comes from Cryptus armator, assembly GCA_963971235.1. Classification (NCBI taxonomy): domain Eukaryota; kingdom Metazoa; phylum Arthropoda; class Insecta; order Hymenoptera; family Ichneumonidae; genus Cryptus; species Cryptus armator. Next base: position 43,860 of record CAXARG010000203.1, on the reverse strand, counting down.
TCCATGCCATTCCATGCCATTCCATGCCATTCAATGCCGTGCCATGCCGTGCCATGCCGTGCCATGCGGTGCCATGCCATTCCATGCCATTCCATGCCATTCCATGCCATTCAATGCCATTCAATGCCATTCCATGCCGTGCCATGCCGTGCCATGCCGGTGCCATGCCGTGCCATGCCGGTGCCATGCCGTGCCATGCCGGTGCCATGCCGTGCCATGCCGGTGCCATGCCGTGCCATGCCGGTGCCATGCCGTGCCATGCCGGTGCCATGCCGTGCCATGCCGGTGCCATGCCGTGCCATGCCGGTGCCATGCCGTGCCATGCCGGTGCCATGCCGTGCCATGCCGGTGCCATGCCGTGCCATGCCGGTGCCATGCCGTGCCATGCCGGTGCCATGCCGGTGCCATGCCGTGCCATGCCGGTGCCATGCCGTGCCATGCCGGTGCCATGCCGTGCCATGCCGGTGCCATGCCGGTGCCATGCCGTGCCATGCCGTGCCATGCCGGTGCCATGCCGTGCCATGCCGGTGCCATGCCGTGCCATGCCGGTGCCATGCCGTGCCATGCCGGTGCCATGGCGTGCCATGCCGGTGCCATGGCGTGCCATGCCGGTGCCATGCCGTGCCATGCCGGTGCCATGCCGTGCCATGCCGGTGCCATGCCGTGCCATGCCGGTGCCATGCCGTGCCATGCCGTGCCATGCCGTGCCATGCCGTGCCATGCCGGTGCCATGCCGGTGCCATGCCGTGCCATGCCGTGCCATGCCGTGCCATGCCGGTGCCATGCCGGTGCCATGCCGTGCCATGCCGGTGCCATGCCGTGCCATGCCGGTGCCATGCCGTGCCATGCCGGTGCCATGCCGTGCCATGCCGGTGCCATGCCGTGCCATGCCGGTGCCATGCCGGTGCCATGCCGGTGCCATGCCGGTGCCATGCCGTGCCATGCCAGTGCCATGCCGTGCCATGCCAGTGCCATGCCGTGCCATGCCGGTGCCATGCCGTGCCATGCCGGTGCCATGCCGTGCCATGCCGGTGCCATGCCGGTGCCATGCCATTCCATGCCATTCCATGCCATTCCATGCCATTCCATGCCATTCCATGCCATTCCATGCCATTCCATGCCATTCCATGCCATTCCATGCCATTCCATGCCATTCCATGCCATTCCATGCCATTCCATGCCATTCCATGCAATTCCATGCCATTCCATGCCATTCCATGCCATTCCATGCCATTCCATGCCGGTGCCATGCCATTCCATGCCATTCCATGCCATTCCATGCCATTCCATGCCATTCCATGCCATTCCATGCCATTCCATGCCATTCCATGCCATTCCATGCCATTCCATGCCATTCCATGCCATTACATGCCATTCCATGCCATTCCATGCCATTCCATGCCATTCCATGCCATTCCATGCCATTCCATGCCATTCCATGCCATTCCATGCCATTCCATGCCATTCCATGCCATTCCATGCCATTCCATGCCATTCCATGCCATTCCATGCCATTCCATGCCATTCCATGCCATTCCATGCCATTCCATGCCATTCCATGCCATTCCATGCCATTCCATGCCATTCAATGCCGTGCCATGCGGTGCCATGCCGTGCCATGCGGTGCCATGCCATTCCATGCCATTCCATGCCATTCCATGCCATTCAATGCCATTCAATGCCATTCCATGCCGTGCCATGCCGTGCCATGCCGGTGCCATGCCGTGCCATGCCGGTGCCATGCCGTGCCATGCCGGTGCCATGCCGTGCCATGCCGGTGCCATGCCGTGCCATGCCGGTGCCATGCCGTGCCATGCCGGTGCCATGCCGTGCCATGCCGGTGCCATGCCGTGCCATGCCGGTGCCATGCCGTGCCATGCCGGTGCCATGCCGTGCCATGCCGGTGCCATGCCGTGCCATGCCGGTGCCATGCCGTGCCATGCCGGTGCCATGCCGTGCCATGCCGGTGCCATGCCGTGCCATGCCGGTGCCATGCCGTGCCATGCCGTGCCATGCCGTGCCATGCCGTGCCATGCCGTGCCATGCCGGTGCCATGCCGTGCCATGCCGGTGCCATGCCGTGCCATGCCATTCCATGCCATTCCATGCCATTCCATGCCATTCCATGCAATTCCATGCCATTCCATGCCATTCCATGCCATTCCATGCCATTCCATGCCATTCCATGCCATTCCGTGCCATGCCGTGCCATGCCGGTGCCATGCCATTCCATGCCGGTGCCATGCCATTCCATGCCATTCCATGCCATTCCATGCCATTCCATGCCATTCCATGCCATTCCATGCTATTCCATGCCATTCCATGCCATTCCATGCCATTCCATGCCATTCCATGCCATTCCATGCCATTCCATGCCATTCCATGCCATTCCATGCCGGTGCCATGCCATTCCATGCTATTCCATGCCATTCCATGCCATTCCATGCCATTCCATGCCATTCCATGCCGGTGCCATGCCATTCCATGCCATTCCATGCCATTCCATGCCATTCCATGCCATTCCATGCCATTCCATGCCATTACATGCCATTCCATGCCATTCCATGCCATTCCATGCCATTCCATGCCATTCCATGCCATTCCATGCCATTCCATGCCATTCCATGCAATTCCATGCCATTCCATGCCATTCCATGCCATTCCATGCCATTCCATGCCATTCCATGCCATTCCATGCCGGTGCCATGCCATTCCATGCCATTCCATGCCATTCCATGCCATTCCATGCCATTCCATGCCATTCCATGCCGTTCCATGCCATTCCATGCCATTCCATGCCATTCCATGCCATTCCATGCCATTACATGCCATTCCATGCCATTCCATGCCATTCCATGCCATTCCATGCCATTCCATGCCATTCCATGCCATTCCATGCCATTCCATGCCATTCCATGCCATTCCATGCCATTCCATGCCATTCCATGCCATTCAATGCCGTGCCATGCCGTGCCATGCCGTGCCATGCGGTGCCATGCCATTCCATGCCATTCCATGCCATTCCATGCCATTCAATGCCATTCAATGCCATTCCATGCCGTGCCATGCCGTGCCATGCCGGTGCCATGCCGTGCCATGCCGGTGCCATGCCGTGCCATGCCGGTGCCATGCCGTGCCATGCCGGTGCCATGCCGTGCCATGCCGGTGCCATGCCGTGCCATGCCGGTGCCATGCCGTGCCATGCCGGTGCCATGCCGTGCCATGCCGGTGCCATGCCGTGCCATGCCGGTGCCATGCCGTGCCATGCCGTGCCATGCCGTGCCATGCCGGTGCCATGCCGTGCCATGCCGGTGCCATGCCGGTGCCATGCCGGTGCCATGCCGTGCCATGCCGGTGCCATGCCGTGCCATGCCGGTGCCATGCCGTGCCATGCCGGTGCCATGCCGTGCCATGCCGGTGCCATGCCGTGCCATGCCGGTGCCATGCCGTGCCATGCCGGTGCCATGCCGTGCCATGCCGTGCCATGCCGTGCCATGCCGGTGCCATGCCGTGCCATGCCGGTGCCATGCCGGTGCCATGCCGGTGCCATGCCGGTGCCATGCCGGTGCCATGCCGGTGCCATGCCATTCCATGCCATTCCATGCAATTCCATGCCATTCCATGCCATTCCATGCCATTCCATGCCATTCCATGCCATTCCGTGCCATGCCGTGCCATGCCGTGCCATGCCGGTGCCATGCCATTCCATGCCGGTGCCATGCCATTCCATGCCATTCCATGCCATTCCATGCTATTCCATGCCATTCCATGCTATTCCATGCCATTCCATGCCATTCCATGCCATTCCATGCCATTCCATGCCATTCCATGCCATTCAATGCCGTGCCATGCCGTGCCATGCCGTGCCATGCCGGTGCCATGCCGGTGCCATGCCGGTGCCATGCCGGTGCCATGCCGGTGCCATGCCGGTGCCATGCCGGTGCCATGCCGGTGCCATGCCGGTGCCATGCCGGTGCCATGCCGGTGCCATGCCGGTGCCATGCCGGTGCCATGCCGGTGCCATGCCGGTGCCATGCCGGTGCCATGCCGTGCCATGCCGGTGCCATGCCGTGCCATGCCGGTGCCATGCCGTGCCATGCCGGTGCCATGCCGTGCCATGCCGGTGCCATGCCGTGCCATGCCGGTGCCATGCCGTGCCATGCCGGTGCCATGCCGTGCCATGCCGGTGCCATGCCGTGCCATGCCGGTGCCATGCCGTGCCATGCCGGTGCCATGCCGTGCCATGCCGGTGCCATGCCGTGCCATGCCGGTGCCATGCCGTGCCATGCCGGTGCCATGCCGTGCCATGCCGGTGCCATGCCGTGCCATGCCGGTGCCATGCCGTGCCATGCCGGTGCCATGCCGTGCCATGCCGGTGCCATGCCGTGCCATGCCGGTGCCATGCCGTGCCATGCCGGTGCCATGCCGTGCCATGCCGGTGCCATGCCGTGCCATGCCGGTGCCATGCCGTGCCATGCCGGTGCCATGCCGTGCCATGCCGGTGCCATGCCGTGCCATGCCGTGCCATGCCGTGCCATGCCGGTGCCATGCCGTGCCATGCCGGTGCCATGCCGTGCCATGCCGGTGCCATGCCGTGCCATGCCGGTGCCATGCCGTGCCATGCCGGTGCCATGCCGTGCCATGCCGGTGCCATGCCGTGCCATAGCGGTGCCATGCCGTGCCATAGCGGTGCCATGCCGTGCCATGCCGGTGCCATGCCGTGCCATGCCGGTGCCATGCCGTGCCATGCCGGTGCCATGCCGTGCCATGCCGGTGCCATGCCGTGCCATGCCGGTGCCATGCCGTGCCATGCCGGTGCCATGCCGTGCCATGCCGGTGCCATGCCGTGCCATAGCGGTGCCATGCCGTGCCATGCCGGTGCCATGCCGTGCCATGCCGGTGCCATGCCGTGCCATGCCGGTGCCATGCCGTGCCATGCCGTGCCATGCCGTGCCATGCCGTGCCATGCCGGTGCCATGCCGGTGCCATGCCGTGCCATGCCATTCCATGCCATTCCATGCCATTCCATGCCATTCCATGCCATTCCATGCCATTCCATGCCATTCCATGCCATTCCATGCCATTCCATGCCATTCCATGCCATTCCATGCCATTCCATGCCATTCCATGCCATTCCATGCCATTCCATGCCATTCCATGCCGTGCCATGCCGTGCCATGCCGTGCCATGCCGTGCCATGCCGGTGCCATGCCGTGCCATGCCGGTGCCATGCCGGTGCCATGCCGTGCCATGCCGGTGCCATGCCGGTGCCATGCCGTGCCATGCCGTGCCATGCCGTGCCATGCCGTGCCATGCCGGTGCCATGCCGTGCCATGCCGGTGCCATGCCATTTCATGCCATTCCATGCCATTCCATGCCATTCCATGCAATTCCATGCCATTCCATGCCATTCCATGCCATTCCATGCCATTCCATGCCATTCCATGCCATTCCATGCCATTCCATGCCATTCCGTGCCATGCCGTGCCATGCCGTGCCATGCCGGTGCCATGCCATTCCATGCCATTCCATGCCATTCCATGCCATTCCATGCCATTCCATGCCATTCCATGCCGGTGCCATGCCATTCCATGCCATTCCATGCCATTCCATGCTATTCCATGCCATTCCATGCCATTCCATGCCATTCCATGCCATTCCATGCCATTCCATGCCATTCCATGCCATTCCATGCCATTCAATGCCGTGCCATGCCATTCAATGCCGTGCCATGCCGTGCCATGCCGTGCCATGCCGTGCCATGCCGGTGCCATGCCGTGCCATGCCGGTGCCATGCCGTGCCATGCCGGTGCCATGCCGTGCCATGCCGGTGCCATGCCGTGCCATGCCGGTGCCATGCCGTGCCATGCCGGTGCCATGCCGTGCCATGCCGGTGCCATGCCGTGCCATAGCGGTGCCATGCCGTGCCATGCCGGTGCCATGCCGTGCCATGCCGGTGCCATGCCGGTGCCATGCCGGTGCCATGCCGTGCCATGCCGGTGCCATGCCGGTGCCATGCCGGTGCCATGCCGGTGCCATGCCGGTGCCATGCCGTGCCATGCCGGTGCCATGCCATTCCATGCCATTCCATGCCGGTGCCATGCCGTGCCATGCCGGTGCCATGCCGTGCCATGCCGGTGCCATGCCGGTGCCATGCCGGTGCCATGCCGGTGCCATGCCGGTGCCATGCCGGTGCCATGCCGGTGCCATGCCGGTGCCATGCCATTCCATGCCATTCCATGCCATTCCATGCCATTCCATGCCATTCCATGCAATTCCATGCCATTCCATGCCATTCCATGCAATTCCATGCCATTCCATGCCATTCCATGCCATTCCATGCCATTCCATGCCATTCCATGCCATTCCATGCCATTCCATGCCATTCCATGCCATTCCATGCCATTCCATGCCATTCCATGCCATTCCATCCCATTCCATGCCATTCCATGCCATTCCATGCCATTCCATGCCATTCCATGCCGTGCCATGCCGTGCCATGCCGTGCCATGCCGGTGCCATGCCGTGCCATGCCGGTGCCATGCCGTGCCATGCCGGTGCCATGCCGTGCCATGCCGTGCCATGCCGGTGCCATGCCGTGCCATGCCGGTGCCATGCCGGTGCCATGCCGTGCCATGCCGTGCCATGCCGTGCCATGCCGGTGCCATGCCGTGCCATGCCGTGCCATGCCGGTGCCATGCCGTGCCATGCCGGTGCCATGCCGTGCCATGCCGGTGCCATGCCGGTGCCATGCCGGTGCCATGCCGGTGCCATGCCGGTGCCATGCCGGTGCCATGCCGGTGCCATGCCGGTGCCATGCCGGTGCCATGCCATTCCATGCCATTCCATGCCATTCCATGCCATTCCATGCCATTCCATGCCATTCCATGCCATTCCATGCCATTCCATGCCATTCCATGCCATTCCATGCCATTCCATGCCATTCCATGCCATTCCATGCCATTCCATGCAATTCCATGCCATTCCATGCCATTCCATGCCATTCCATGCCATTCCATGCCATTCAATGCCGTGCCATGCCGTGCCATGCCGTGCCATGCCATTCCATGCCATTCCATGCCATTCCATGCCATTCCATGCCATTCCATGCCATTCCATGCCATTCCATGCCATTCCATGCCATTCCATGCCATTCCATGCCATTCCATGCCATTCCATGCCATTCCATGCCATTCCATGCCATTCAATGCCGTGCCATGCCGTGCCATGCCGTGCCATGCCGGTGCCATGCCGTGCCATGCCGGGTGCCATGCCGTGCCATGCCGGTGCCATGCCGTGCCATGCCGGTGCCATGCCGTGCCATGCCGGTGCCATGCCGTGCCATGCCGGTGCCATGCCGGTGCCATGCCGTGCCATGCCGGTGCCATGCCGGTGCCATGCCGTGCCATGCCGGTGCCATGCCGTGCCATGCCGAGCCATGCCGGTGCCATGCCGTGCCATGCCGTGCCATGCCGTGCCATGCCGGTGCCATGCCGGTGCCATGCCATTCCATGCCATTCCATGCCATTCCATGCCATTCCATGCCATTCCATGCCATTCCATGCCATTCCATGCCATTCCGTGCCATGCCGTGCCATGCCGTGCCATGCCGGTGCCATGCCATTCCATGCCATTCCATGCCATTCCATGCCATTCCATGCCATTCCATGCCGGTGCCATGCCATTCCATGCCATTCCATGCCATTCCATGCCATTCCATGCCATTCCATGCCATTCCATGCCATTCCATGCCATTCCATGCCATTCCATGCCATTCCATGCCATTCCATGCCATTCCATGCCATTCCATGCCATTCCATGCCATTCCATGCCATTCCATGCCATTCCATGCCATTCCATGCCATTCCATGCCATTCCATGCCATTCCATGCCATTCCATGCCATTCCATGCCATTCCATGCCATTCCATGCCATTCCATGCCATTCCATGCCATTCCATGCCATTCCATGCCGTTCCATGCCATTCAATGCCGTGCCATGCCGTGCCATGCCGTGCCATGCCGGTGCCATGCCGTGCCATGCCGGTGCCATGCCGTGCCATGCCGGTGCCATGCCGTGCCATGCCGGTGCCATGCCGTGCCATGCCGGTGCCATGCCGTGCCATGCCGGTGCCATGCCGGTGCCATGCCGGTGCCATGCCGGTGCCATGCCGGTGCCATGCCGTGCCATGCCGTGCCATGCCGGTGCCATGCCGGTGCCATGCCGTGCCATGCCGGTGCCATGCCGTGCCATGCCGTGCCATGCCGGTGCCATGCCGTGCCATGCCGGTGCCATGCCGTGCCATGCCGGTGCCATGCCGTGCCATGCCGGTGCCATGCCGTGCCATGCCGGTGCCATGCCGGTGCCATGCCGTGCCATGCCGTGCCATGCCGGTGCCATGCCGTGCCATGCCGTGCCATGCCGTGCCATGCCGGTGCCATGCCGTGCCATGCCGTGCCATGCCGGTGCCATGCCGTGCCATGCCGGTGCCATGCCATTCCATGCCATTCCATGCCATTCCATGCCATTCCATGCCATTCCATGCCATTCCATGCCATTCCATGCCATTCCATGCCATTCCATGCCATTCCATGCCATTCCATGCCATTCCATGCCATGCCATGCCGGTGCCATGCCGTGCCATGCCGGTGCCATGCCGTGCCATGCCGGTGCCATGCCGTGCCATGCCGGTGCCATGCCGTGCCATGCCGTGCCATGCCGTGCCATGCCGGTGCCATGCCGTGCCATGCCGGTGCCATGCCGGTGCCATGCCGGTGCCATGCCGGTGCCATGCCGGTGCCATGCCGGTGCCATGCCGGTGCCATGCCGGTGCCATGCCGGTGCCATGCCGGTGCCATGCCATTCCATGCCATTCCATGCCATTCCATGCCATTCCATGCAATTCCATGCCATTCCATGCCATTCCATGCCATTCCATGCCATTCCATGCCATTCCATGCCTTTCCATGCCATTCCGTGCCATGCCGTGCCATGCCGTGCCATGCCGGTGCCATGCCATTCCATGCCATTCCATGCCATTCCATGCCGGTGCCATGCCATTCCATGCCATTCCATGCTATTCCATGCCATTCCATGCCATTCCATGCCATTCCATGCCATTCCATGCCATTCCATGCCATTCCATGCCATTCCATGCCATTCCATGCCATTCCATGCCATTCCATGCCATTCCATGCCATTCAATGCCGTGCCATGCCGTGCCATGCCGTGCCATGCCGGTGCCATGCCGGTGCCATGCCGGTGCCATGCCGGTGCCATGCCGGTGCCATGCCGGTGCCATGCCGGTGCCATGCCGGTGCCATGCCGGTGCCATGCCATTCCATGCCATTCCATGCCATTCCATGCCATTCCATGCCATTCCATGCCATTCCATGCCATTCCATGCCATTCCATGCCATTCCATGCCATTCCATGCCATTCCATGCAATTCCATGCCATTCCATGCCATTCCATGCCATTCCATGCCATTCCATGCCATTCCATGCCATTCAATGCCGTGCCATGCCGTGCCATGCCGTGCCATGCCATTCCATGCCATTCCATGCCATTCCATGCCATTCCATGCCATTCCATGCCATTCAATGCCGTGCCATGCCGTGCCATGCCGTGCCATGCCGGTGCCATGCCGTGCCATGCCGGTGCCATGCCGGTGCCATGCCGTGCCATGCCGGTGCCATGCCGTGCCATGCCGGTGCCATGCCGTGCCATGCCGGTGCCATGCCGTGCCATGCCGGTGCCATGCCGGTGCCATGCCGTGCCATGCCGGTGCCATGCCGGTGCCATGCCGTGCCATGCCGGTGCCATGCCGTGCCATGCCGAGCCATGCCGGTGCCATGCCGTGCCATGCCGTGCCATGCCGTGCCATGCCGTGCCATGCCGGTGCCATGCCGGTGCCATGCCATTCCATGCCATTCCATGCCATTCCATGCCATTCCATGCCATTCCATGCCATTCCATGCCATTCCATGCCATTCCGTGCCATGCCGTGCCATGCCGTGCCATGCCGGTGCCATGCCATTCCATGCCATTCCATGCCATTCCATGCCATTCCATGCCATTCCATGCCATTCCATGCCATTCCATGCCGGTGCCATGCCATTCCATGCCATTCCATGCCATTCCATGCCATTCCATGCCATTCCATGCCATTCCATGCCATTCCATGCCATTCCATGCCATTCCATGCCATTCCATGCCATTCCATGCCATTCCATGCCATTCCATGCCATTCCATGCCATTCCATGCCATTCCATGCCATTCCATGCCATTCCATGCCATTCCATGCCATTCCATGCCATTCCATGCCATTCCATGCCATTCCATGCCATTCCATGCCATTCCATGCCATTCCATGCCATTCCATGCCATTCCATGCCATTCAATGCCATTCAATGCCATTCCATGCCGTGCCATGCCGTGCCATGCCGTGCCATGCCGTGCCATGCCGTGCCATGCCGTGCCATGCCGTGCCATGCCGGTGCCATGCCGTGCCATGCCGGTGCCATGCCGTGCCATGCCGGTGCCATGCCGTGCCATGCCGGTGCCAAGCCGTGCCATGCCGGTGCCATGCCGTGCCATGCCGGTGCCATGCCGTGCCATGCCGGTGCCAAGCCGTGCCATGCCGGTGCCATGCCGTGCCATGCCGGTGCCATGCCGTGCCATGCCGGTGCCATGCCGTGCCATGCCGGTGCCATGCCGGTGCCATGCCGTGCCATGCCGTGCCATGCCGTGCCATGCCGTGCCATGCCGGTGCCATGCCGTGCCATGCCGGTGCCATGCCGTGCCATGCCGGTGCCATGCCGTGCCATGCCGGTGCCATGGCGTGCCATGCCGGTGCCATGCCGTGCCATGCCGTGCCATGCCGGTGCCATGCCGTGCCATGCCGGTGCCATGCCGTGCCATGCCGTGCCATGCCGGTGCCATGCCGTGCCATGCCGGTGCCATGCCGGTGCCATGCCGTGCCATGCCGGTGCCATGCCATTCCATGCCATTCCATGCCATTCCATGCCATTCCATGCCATTCCATGCCATTCCATGCCATTCCATGCCATTCCATGCCATTCAATGCCATTCCATGCCATTCCATGCCATTCCATGCCATTCCATGCCATTCCATGCCATTCCATGCCATTCCATGCCATTCCATGCCATTCCATGCCATTCCATGCCATTCCATGCCATTCCATGCCATTCCATGCCATTCCATGCCATTCCATGCCATTCCATGCCATTCCATGCCATTCCATGCCATTCCATGCCATTCCATGCCATTCCATGCCATTCCATGCCATTCCATGCCATTCCATGCCATTCCATGCCATTCCATGCCATTCCATGCCATTCCATGCCATTCCATGCCATTCAATGCCGTGCCATGCCGTGCCATGCCGTGCCATGCCGGTGCCATGCCGTGCCATGCCGGTGCCATGCCGTGCCATGCCGGTGCCATGCCGTGCCATGCCGGTGCCAAGCCGTGCCATGCCGGTGCCATGCCGTGCCATGCCGGTGCCATGCCGTGCCATGCCGGTGCCATGCCGTGCCATGCCGGTGCCATGCCGTGCCATGCCGGTGCCATGCCGTGCCATGCCGGTGCCATGCCGTGCCATGCCGTGCCATGCCGTGCCATGCCGGTGCCATGCCGGTGCCATGCCGGTGCCATGCCATTCCATGCGATGCCGGTGCCATGCCGTGCCATGCCGGTGCCATGCCGTGCCATGCCGGTGCCATGCCGTGCCATGCCGGTGCCATGCCGTGCCATGCCGTGCCATGCCGGTGCCATGCCGGTGCCATGCCATTCCATGCCATTCCATGCCATTCCATGCCATTCCATGCCATTCCATGCCATTCCATGCCATTCCATGCCATTCCATGCCATTCCATGCCATTCCATGCCATTCCATGCCATTCCATGCCATTCCATGCCATTCCATGCCATTCCATGCCATTCCATGCCATTCCATGCCATTCCATGCCATTCCATGCCATTCCATGCCATTCCATGCCATTCCATGCCATTCCATGCCATTCCATGCCATTCCATGCCATTCCATGCCATTCCATGCCATTCCATGCCATTCCATGCCATTCCATGCCATTCCATGCCATTCCATGCCATTCCATGCCATTCCATGCCATTCCATGCCATTCCATGCCATTCCATGCCATTCCATGCCATTCAATGCCATTCAATGCCATTCCATGCCGTGCCATGCCGTGCCATGCCGTGCCATGCCGTGCCATGCCGTGCCATGCCGTGCCATGCCGTGCCATGCCGTGCCATGCCGGTGCCATGCCGTGCCATGCCGTGCCATGCCGTGCCATGCCGTGCCATGCCGTGCCATGCCGGTGCCATGCCGGTGCCATGCCGTGCCATGCCGGTGCCATGCCGTGCCATGCCGGTGCCATGCCGGTGCCATGCCGTGCCATGCCGGTGCCATGCCGTGCCATGCCGGTGCCATGCCGTGCCATGCCGGTGCCATGCCGTGCCATGCCGGTGCCATGCCGGTGCCATGCCGTGCCATGCCGGTGCCATGCCGTGCCATGCCGGTGCCATGCCGTGCCATGCCGGTGCCATGCCGGTGCCATGCCGTGCCATGCCGTGCCATGCCGGTGCCATGCCGTGCCATGCCGGTGCCATGCCGTGCCATGCCGGTGCCATGCCGTGCCATGCCGGTGCCATGGCGTGCCATGCCGGTGCCATGCCGTGCCATGCCGTGCCATGCCGGTGCCATGCCGTGCCATGCCGGTGCCATGCCGTGCCATGCCGTGCCATGCCGGTGCCATGCCGTGCCATGCCGGTGCCATGCCGGTGCCATGCCGTGCCATGCCGGTGCCATGCCATTCCATGCCATTCCATGCCATTCCATGCCATTCCATGCCATTCCATGCCATTCCATGCCATTCCATGCCATTCCATGCCATTCCATGCCATTCCATGCCATTCCATGCCATTCCATGCCATTCCATGCCATTCCATGCCATTCCATGCCATTCCATGCCATTCCATGCCATTCCATGCCATTCCATGCCATTCCATGCCATTCCATGCCATTCCATGCCATTCCATGCCATTCCATGCCATTCAATGCCGTGCCATGCCGTGCCATGCCGTGCCATGCCGGTGCCATGCCGTGCCATGCCGTGCCATGCCGGTGCCATGCCGGTGCCATGCCGTGCCATGCCGGTGCCAAGCCGTGCCATGCCGGTGCCATGCCGTGCCATGCCGGTGCCATGCCGTGCCATGCCGGTGCCATGCCGTGCCATGCCGGTGCCATGCCGTGCCATGCCGGTGCCATGCCGTGCCATGCCGTGCCATGCCGTGCCATGCCGGTGCCATGCCGGTGCCATGCCGGTGCCATGCCATTCCATGCGATGCCGGTGCCATGCCATTCCATGCGATGCCGGTGCCATGCCGTGCCATGCCGGTGCCATGCCGTGCCATGCCGGTGCCATGCCGTGCCATGCCGTGCCATGCCGGTGCCATGCCGGTGCCATGCCATTCCCATGCCGGTGCCATGCCATTCCATGCCATTCCATGCCATTCCATGCCATTCCATGCCATTCCATGCCATTCCATGCCATTCCATGCCATTCCATGCCATTCCATGCCATTCCATGCCATTCCATGCCATTCCATGCCATTCCATGCCATTCCATGCCATTCCATGCCATTCCATGCCATTCCATGCCATTCCATGCCATTCCATGCCATTCCATGCCATTCCATGCCATTCCATGCCATTCCATGCCATTCCATGCCATTCCATGCCATTCCATGCCATTCCATGCCATTCCATGCCATTCCATGCCATTCCATGCCATTCCATGCCATTCCATGCCATTCAATGCCATTCAATGCCATTCCATGCCGTGCCATGCCGTGCCATGCCGTGCCATGCCGTGCCATGCCGTGCCATGCCGTGCCATGCCGTGCCATGCCGTGCCATGCCGGTGCCATGCCGGTGCCATGCCGTGCCATGCCGTGCCATGCCGTGCCATGCCGTGCCATGCCGTGCCATGCCGGTGCCATGCCGGTGCCATGCCGTGCCATGCCGTGCCATGCCGGTGCCATGCCGTGCCATGCCGGTGCCATGCCGTGCCATGCCGGTGCCATGCCGTGCCATGCCGTGCCATGCCGGTGCCATGCCGTGCCATGCCGGTGCCATGCCGGTGCCATGCCATTCCATGCCATTCCATGCCATTCCATGCCATTCCATGCCATTCCATGCCATTCCATGCCATTCCATGCCATTCCATGCCATTCCATGCCATTCCATGCCATTCCATGCCATTCCATGCCATTCCATGCCATTCCATGCCATTCCATGCCATTCCATGCCATTCCATGCCATTCCATGCCATTCCATGCCATTCCATGCCATTCCATGCCATTCCATGCCATTCCATGCCATTCCATGCCATTCCATGCAATTCCATGCCATTCCATGCCATTCCATGCCATTCCATGCCATTCCATGCCATTCCATGCCATTCCATGCCGGTGCCATGCCATTCCATGCCATTCCATGCCATTCCATGCCATTCCATGCCATTCCATGCCATTCCATGCCATTCCATGCCATTCCATGCCATTACATGCCATTCCATGCCATTCCATGCCATTCCATGCCATTCCATGCCATTCCATGCCATTCCATGCCATTCCATGCCATTCCATGCCATTCCATGCCATTCCATGCCATTCCATGCCATTCAATGCCGTGCCATGCCGTGCCATGCCGGTGCCATGCCGTGCCATGCCGGTGCCATGCCGTGCCATGCCGGTGCCATGCCGTGCCATGCCGTGCCAAGCCGTGCCATGCCGGTGCCATGCCGTGCCATGCCGGTGCCATGCCGTGCCATGCCGGTGCCATGCCGTGCCATGCCGGTGCCATGCCGGTGCCATGCCGTGCCATGCCGTGCCATGCCGTGCCATGCCGTGCCATGCCGGTGCCATGCCGTGCCATGCCGGTGCCATGCCGTGCCATGCCGGTGCCATGCCGTGCCATGCCGGTGCCATGGCGTGCCATGCCGGTGCCATGCCGTGCCATGCCGTGCCATGCCGGTGCCATGCCGTGCCATGCCGGTGCCATGCCGTGCCATGCCGTGCCATGCCGGTGCCATGCCGTGCCATGCCGGTGCCATGCCGGTGCCATGCCGGTGCCATGCCGGTGCCATGCCGGTGCCATGCCGGTGCCATGCCGGTGCCATGCCGGTGCCATGCCGGTGCCATGCCGGTGCCATGCCGGTGCCATGCCGGTGCCATGCCGGTGCCATGCCGGTGCCATGCCGGTGCCATGCCGGTGCCATGCCGGTGCCATGCCGGTGCCATGCCGGTGCCATGCCGGTGCCATGCCGGTGCCATGCCGGTGCCATGCCGGTGCCATGCCGGTGCCATGCCGGTGCCATGCCGGTGCCATGCCGGTGCCATGCCGGTGCCATGCCATTCCATGCCATTCCATGCCATTCCATGCCATTCCATGCCATTCCATGCCATTCCATGCCATTCCGTGCCATGCCGTGCCATGCCGTGCCATGCCGGTGCCATGCCATTCCATGCCGGTGCCATGCCATTCCATGCCATTCCATGCCATTCCATGCTATTCCATGCCATTCCATGCTATTCCATGCCATTCCATGCCATTCCATGCCATTCCATGCCATTCCATGCCATTCCATGCCATTCCATGCCATTCCATGCCATTCCATGCCATTCCATGCCATTCAATGCCGTGCCATGCCGTGCCATGCCGTGCCATGCCGTGCCATGCCGGTGCCATGCCGGTGCCATGCCGGTGCCATGCCGGTGCCATGCCGGTGCCATGCCGGTGCCATGCCGGTGCCATGCCGGTGCCATGCCGGTGCCATGCCGGTGCCATGCCGGTGCCATGCCGGTGCCATGCCGGTGCCATGCCGGTGCCATGCCGGTGCCATGCCGGTGCCATGCCGGTGCCATGCCGGTGCCATGCCGGTGCCATGCCGGTGCCATGCCGGTGCCATGCCGGTGCCATGCCGGTGCCATGCCGGTGCCATGCCGGTGCCATGCCATTCCATGCCATTCCATGCCATTCCATGCCATTCCATGCAATTCCATGCCATTCCATGCAATTCCATGCCATTCCATGCCATTCCATGCCATTCCATGCCATTCCATGCCATTCCATGCCATTCCATGCCATTCCATGCCATTCCATGCCATTCCATGCCATTCCATGCCATTCCATGCCATTCCATGCCATTCCATGCCATTCCATGCCATTCCATGCCATGCCGGTGCCATGCCATTCCATGCCATTCCATGCCATTCCATGCCATTCCATGCCATTCCATGCCATTCCATGCTATTCCATGCCATTCCATGCTATTCCATGCCATTCCATGCCATTCCATGCCATTCCATGCCATTCCATGCCATTCCATGCCATTCCATGCCATTCCATGCCATTCCATGCCATTCAATGCCGTGCCATGCCGTGCCATGCCGTGCCATGCCGGTGCCATGCCGTGCCATGCCGGTGCCATGCCGTGCCATGCCGGTGCCATGCCGTGCCATGCCGGTGCCATGCCGTGCCATGCCGGTGCCATGCCGGTGCCATGCCGTGCCATGCCGGTGCCATGCCGTGCCATGCCGGTGCCATGCCGTGCCATGCCATTCCATGCCATTCCATGCCATTCCATGCCATTCCATGCCATTCCATGCCATTCCATGCCATTCCATGCCATTCCATGCCGTGCCATGCCGTGCCATGCCGTGCCATGCCGGTGCCATGCCGTGCCATGCCGGTGCCATGCCGGTGCCATGCCGTGCCATGCCGGTGCCATGCCGGTGCCATGCCGTGCCATGCCGGTGCCATGCCGTGCCATGCCGGTGCCATGCCGTGCCATGCCGGTGCCATGCCGTGCCATGCCGGTGCCATGCCGTGTCATGCCGGTGCCATGCCGTGCCATGCCGTGCCATGCCGTGTCATGCCGGTGCCATGCCGTGCCATGCCGTGCCATGCCGTGCCATGCCGTGCCATGCCGGTGCCATGCCGGTGCCATGCCGTGCCATGCCGGTGCCATGCCGTGCCATGCCGGTGCCATGCCGTGCCATGCCGGTGCCATGCCGTGCCATGCCGGTGCCATGCCGTGCCATGCCGGTGCCATGCCGTGCCATGCCGGTGCCATGCCGTGCCATGCCGGTGCCATGCCGTGCCATGCCGGTGCCATGCCGTGCCATGCCGGTGCCATGCCGGTGCCATGCCGTGCCATGCCGGTGCCATGCCGTGCCATGCCGGTGCCATGCCGTGCCATGCCGGTGCCATGCCGGTGCCATGCCGTGCCATGCCGTGCCATGCCGTGCCATGCCGTGCCATGCCGGTGCCATGCCGTGCCATGCCGGTGCCATGCCGTGCCATGCCGGTGCCATGCCGTGCCATGCCGGTGCCATGGCGTGCCATGCCGGTGCCATGGCGTGCCATGCCGGTGCCATGCCGTGCCATGCCGGTGGCATGCCGTGCCATGCCGGTGCCATGCCGTGCCATGCCGGTGCCATGCCGTGCCATGCCGTGCCATGCCGTGCCATGCCGTGCCATGCCGGTGCCATGCCGGTGCCATGCCGTGCCATGCCGTGCCATGCCGTGCCATGCCGGTGCCATGCCGGTGCCATGCCGTGCCATGCCGGTGCCATGCCGTGCCATGCCGGTGCCATGCCGTGCCATGCCGGTGCCATGCCGTGCCATGCCGGTGCCATGCCGTGCCATGCCGGTGCCATGCCGTGCCATGCCGGTGCCATGCCGGTGCCATGCCGGTGCCATGCCGGTGCCATGCCGTGCCATGCCAGTGCCATGCCGTGCCATGCCGGTGCCATGCCGTGCCATGCCGGTGCCATGCCGGTGCCATGCCATTCCATGCCATTCCATGCCATTCCATGCCATTCCATGCCATTCCATGCCATTCCATGCCATTCCATGCCATTCCATGCCATTCCATGCCATTCCATGCCATTCCATGCCATTCCATGCCATTCCATGCCATTCCATGCCATTCCATGCAATTCCATGCCATTCCATGCCATTCCATGCCATTCCATGCCATTCCATGCCGGTGCCATGCCATTCCATGCCATTCCATGCCATTCCATGCCATTCCATGCCATTCCATGCCATTCCATGCCATTCCATGCCATTCCATGCCATTCCATGCCATTCCATGCCATTCCATGCCATTACATGCCATTCCATGCCATTCCATGCCATTCCATGCCATTCCATGCCATTCCATGCCATTCCATGCCATTCCATGCCATTCCATGCCATTCCATGCCATTCCATGCCATTCCATGCCATTCCATGCCATTCCATGCCATTCCATGCCATTCCATGCCATTCCATGCCATTCCATGCCATTCCATGCCATTCCATGCCATTCCATGCCATTCCATGCCATTCCATGCCATTCAATGCCGTGCCATGCGGTGCCATGCCGTGCCATGCGGTGCCATGCCATTCCATGCCATTCCATGCCATTCCATGCCATTCAATGCCATTCAATGCCATTCCATGCCGTGCCATGCCGTGCCATGCCGGTGCCATGCCGTGCCATGCCGGTGCCATGCCGGTGCCATGCCGTGCCATGCCGGTGCCATGCCGTGCCATGCCGGTGCCATGCCGTGCCATGCCGGTGCCATGCCGTGCCATGCCGGTGCCATGCCGTGCCATGCCGGTGCCATGCCGTGCCATGCCGGTGCCATGCCGTGCCATGCCGGTGCCATGCCGTGCCATGCCGGTGCCATGCCGTGCCATGCCGGTGCCATGCCGTGCCATGCCGTGCCATGCCGTGCCATGCCGTGCCATGCCGTGCCATGCCGGTGCCATGCCGTGCCATGCCGGTGCCATGCCGTGCCATGCCATTCCATGCCATTCCATGCCATTCCATGCCATTCCATGCAATTCCATGCCATTCCATGCCATTCCATGCCATTCCATGCCATTCCATGCCATTCCATGCCATTCCGTGCCATGCCGTGCCATGCCGGTGCCATGCCATTCCATGCCATTCCATGCCATTCCATGCCGGTGCCATGCCATTCCATGCCATTCCATGCCAT
Source organism: Cryptus armator (assembly GCA_963971235.1). Taxonomy (NCBI): domain Eukaryota; kingdom Metazoa; phylum Arthropoda; class Insecta; order Hymenoptera; family Ichneumonidae; genus Cryptus; species Cryptus armator. Next base: position 24,752 of record CAXARG010000203.1, on the reverse strand, counting down.
TCCATGCCATTCCATGCCATTCCATGCTATTCCATGCCATTCCATGCCATTCCATGCCATTCCATGCCATTCCATGCCATTCCATGCCATTCCATGCCATTCCATGCCATTCCATGCCATTCCATGCTATTCCATGCTATTCCATGCCATTCCATGCCATTCCATGCCATTCCATGCCATTCCATGCCGGTGCCATGCCATTCCATGCCATTCCATGCCATTCCATGCCATTCCATGCCATTCCATGCCATTCCATGCCATTACATGCCATTCCATGCCATTCCATGCCATTCCATGCCATTCCATGCCATTCCATGCCATTCCATGCCATTCCATGCCATTCCATGCAATTCCATGCCATTCCATGCCATTCCATGCCATTCCATGCCATTCCATGCCATTCCATGCCATTCCATGCCATTCCATGCCGGTGCCATGCCATTCCATGCCATTCCATGCCATTCCATGCCATTCCATGCCATTCCATGCCATTCCATGCCGTTCCATGCCATTCCATGCCATTCCATGCCATTCCATGCCATTCCATGCCATTCCATGCCATTCCATGCCATTCCATGCCATTCCATGCCATTCCATGCCATTCCATGCCATTCCATGCCATTCCATGCCATTCCATGCCATTCCATGCCATTCCATGCCATTCCATGCCATTCCATGCCATTCCATGCCATTCCATGCCATTCCATGCCATTCCATGCCATTCAATGCCGTGCCATGCCGTGCCATGCCGTGCCATGCGGTGCCATGCCATTCCATGCCATTCCATGCCATTCCATGCCATTCAATGCCATTCAATGCCATTCCATGCCGTGCCATGCCGTGCCATGCCGGTGCCATGCCGTGCCATGCCGGTGCCATGCCGTGCCATGCCGGTGCCATGCCGTGCCATGCCGGTGCCATGCCGTGCCATGCCGGTGCCATGCCGTGCCATGCCGGTGCCATGCCGTGCCATGCCGGTGCCATGCCGTGCCATGCCGGTGCCATGCCGTGCCATGCCGTGCCATGCCGTGCCATGCCGGTGCCATGCCGTGCCATGCCGGTGCCATGCCGTGCCATGCCGGTGCCATGCCGGTGCCATGCCGGTGCCATGCCGTGCCATGCCGGTGCCATGCCGTGCCATGCCGGTGCCATGCCGTGCCATGCCGGTGCCATGCCGTGCCATGCCGGTGCCATGCCGTGCCATGCCGGTGCCATGCCGTGCCATGCCGGTGCCATGCCGTGCCATGCCGGTGCCATGCCGTGCCATGCCGTGCCATGCCGTGCCATGCCGGTGCCATGCCGTGCCATGCCGGTGCCATGCCGGTGCCATGCCGGTGCCATGCCGGTGCCATGCCGGTGCCATGCCGGTGCCATGCCGGTGCCATGCCGGTGCCATGCCATTCCATGCCATTCCATGCAATTCCATGCCATTCCATGCCATTCCATGCCATTCCATGCCATTCCATGCCATTCCGTGCCATGCCGTGCCATGCCGTGCCATGCCGGTGCCATGCCATTCCATGCCGGTGCCATGCCATTCCATGCCATTCCATGCCATTCCATGCTATTCCATGCCATTCCATGCTATTCCATGCCATTCCATGCCATTCCATGCCATTCCATGCCATTCCATGCCATTCCATGCCATTCAATGCCGTGCCATGCCGTGCCATGCCGTGCCATGCCGGTGCCATGCCGGTGCCATGCCGGTGCCATGCCGGTGCCATGCCGGTGCCATGCCGGTGCCATGCCGGTGCCATGCCGGTGCCATGCCGGTGCCATGCCGGTGCCATGCCGGTGCCATGCCGGTGCCATGCCGGTGCCATGCCGGTGCCATGCCGGTGCCATGCCGGTGCCATGCCGGTGCCATGCCGGTGCCATGCCGGTGCCATGCCGGTGCCATGCCGGTGCCATGCCGGTGCCATGCCGGTGCCATGCCGGTGCCATGCCGGTGCCATGCCGGTGCCATGCCGGTGCCATGCCGGTGCCATGCCGGTGCCATGCCGGTGCCATGCCGGTGCCATGCCGGTGCCATGCCGGTGCCATGCCGGTGCCATGCCGGTGCCATGCCATTCCATGCCATTCCATGCCATTCCATGCCATTCCATGCCATTCCATGCCATTCCATGCCATTCCATGCCATTCCATGCCATTCCATGCCATTCCATGCCATTCCATGCCATTCCATGCCATTCCATGCCATTCCATGCCATTCCATGCCATTCCATGCCATTCCATGCCATTCCATGCCATTCCGTGCCATGCCGGTGCCATGCCATTCCATGCCATTCCATGCCATTCCATGCCATTCCATGCCATTCCATGCTATTCCATGCCATTCCATGCTATTCCATGCCATTCCATGCCATTCCATGCCATTCCATGCCATTCCATGCCATTCCATGCCATTCCATGCCATTCCATGCCATTCCATGCCATTCCATGCCATTCCATGCCATTCAATGCCGTGCCATGCCGTGCCATGCCGGTGCCATGCCGTGCCATGCCGGTGCCATGCCGTGCCATGCCGGTGCCATGCCGTGCCATGCCGGTGCCATGCCGTGCCATGCCGGTGCCATGCCGGTGCCATGCCGTGCCATGCCGGTGCCATGCCGTGCCATGCCGGTGCCATGCCGTGCCATGCCGTGCCATGCCGTGCCATGCCGTGCCATGCCGGTGCCATGCCGGTGCCATGCCGTGCCATGCCGGTGCCATGCCGTGCCATGCCGGTGCCATGCCGTGCCATGCCGGTGCCATGCCGTGCCATGCCGGTGCCATGCCGTGCCATGCCGGTGCCATGCCGTGCCATGCCGGTGCCATGCCGTGCCATGCCGGTGCCATGCCGTGCCATGCCGGTGCCATGCCGTGCCATGCCGGTGCCATGCCGGTGCCATGCCGTGCCATGCCGGTGCCATGCCGTGCCATGCCGGTGCCATGCCGTGCCATGCCGGTGCCATGCCGGTGCCATGCCGTGCCATGCCGTGCCATGCCGTGCCATGCCGTGCCATGCCGGTGCCATGCCGTGCCATGCCGGTGCCATGCCGTGCCATGCCGGTGCCATGCCGTGCCATGCCGGTGCCATGGCGTGCCATGCCGGTGCCATGGCGTGCCATGCCGGTGCCATGCCGTGCCATGCCGGTGCCATGCCGTGCCATGCCGGTGCCATGCCGTGCCATGCCGGTGCCATGCCGTGCCATGCCGTGCCATGCCGTGCCATGCCGTGCCATGCCGGTGCCATGCCGGTGCCATGCCGTGCCATGCCGTGCCATGCCGTGCCATGCCGGTGCCATGCCGGTGCCATGCCGTGCCATGCCGGTGCCATGCCGTGCCATGCCGGTGCCATGCCGTGCCATGCCGGTGCCATGCCGTGCCATGCCGGTGCCATGCCGTGCCATGCCGGTGCCATGCCGGTGCCATGCCGGTGCCATGCCGGTGCCATGCCGTGCCATGCCAGTGCCATGCCGTGCCATGCCGGTGCCATGCCGTGCCATGCCGGTGCCATGCCGGTGCCATGCCATTCCATGCCATTCCATGCCATTCCATGCCATTCCATGCCATTCCATGCCATTCCATGCCATTCCATGCCATTCCATGCCATTCCATGCCATTCCATGCCATTCCATGCCATTCCATGCCATTCCATGCCATTCCATGCAATTCCATGCCATTCCATGCCATTCCATGCCATTCCATGCCATTCCATGCCGGTGCCATGCCATTCCATGCCATTCCATGCCATTCCATGCCATTCCATGCCATTCCATGCCATTCCATGCCATTCCATGCCATTCCATGCCATTCCATGCCATTCCATGCCATTCCATGCCATTACATGCCATTCCATGCCATTCCATGCCATTCCATGCCATTCCATGCCATTCCATGCCATTCCATGCCATTCCATGCCATTCCATGCCATTCCATGCCATTCCATGCCATTCCATGCCATTCCATGCCATTCCATGCCATTCCATGCCATTCCATGCCATTCCATGCCATTCCATGCCATTCCATGCCATTCCATGCCATTCCATGCCATTCCATGCCATTCCATGCCATTCCATGCCATTCCATGCCATTCCATGCCATTCAATGCCGTGCCATGCGGTGCCATGCCGTGCCATGCGGTGCCATGCCATTCCATGCCATTCCATGCCATTCCATGCCATTCAATGCCATTCAATGCCATTCCATGCCGTGCCATGCCGTGCCATGCCGGTGCCATGCCGTGCCATGCCGGTGCCATGCCGTGCCATGCCGGTGCCATGCCGTGCCATGCCGGTGCCATGCCGTGCCATGCCGGTGCCATGCCGTGCCATGCCGGTGCCATGCCGTGCCATGCCGGTGCCATGCCGTGCCATGCCGGTGCCATGCCGTGCCATGCCGGTGCCATGCCGTGCCATGCCGGTGCCATGCCGTGCCATGCCGGTGCCATGCCGTGCCATGCCGTGCCATGCCGTGCCATGCCGTGCCATGCCGTGCCATGCCGGTGCCATGCCGTGCCATGCCGGTGCCATGCCGTGCCATGCCATTCCATGCCATTCCATGCCATTCCATGCCATTCCATGCAATTCCATGCCATTCCATGCCATTCCATGCCATTCCATGCCATTCCATGCCATTCCATGCCATTCCGTGCCATGCCGTGCCATGCCGGTGCCATGCCATTCCATGCCATTCCATGCCATTCCATGCCGGTGCCATGCCATTCCATGCCATTCCATGCCATTCCATGCCATTCCATGCCATTCCATGCCATTCCATGCTATTCCATGCCATTCCATGCCATTCCATGCCATTCCATGCCATTCCATGCCATTCCATGCCATTCCATGCCATTCCATGCCATTCCATGCCGGTGCCATGCCATTCCATGCTATTCCATGCCATTCCATGCCATTCCATGCCATTCCATGCCATTCCATGCCGGTGCCATGCCATTCCATGCCATTCCATGCCATTCCATGCCATTCCATGCCATTCCATGCCATTCCATGCCATTACATGCCATTCCATGCCATTCCATGCCATTCCATGCCATTCCATGCCATTCCATGCCATTCCATGCCATTCCATGCCATTCCATGCAATTCCATGCCATTCCATGCCATTCCATGCCATTCCATGCCATTCCATGCCATTCCATGCCATTCCATGCCGGTGCCATGCCATTCCATGCCATTCCATGCCATTCCATGCCATTCCATGCCATTCCATGCCATTCCATGCCGTTCCATGCCATTCCATGCCATTCCATGCCATTCCATGCCATTCCATGCCATTACATGCCATTCCATGCCATTCCATGCCATTCCATGCCATTCCATGCCATTCCATGCCATTCCATGCCATTCCATGCCATTCCATGCCATTCCATGCCATTCCATGCCATTCCATGCCATTCCATGCCATTCAATGCCGTGCCATGCCGTGCCATGCCGTGCCATGCGGTGCCATGCCATTCCATGCCATTCCATGCCATTCCATGCCATTCAATGCCATTCAATGCCATTCCATGCCGTGCCATGCCGTGCCATGCCGGTGCCATGCCGTGCCATGCCGGTGCCATGCCGTGCCATGCCGGTGCCATGCCGTGCCATGCCGGTGCCATGCCGTGCCATGCCGGTGCCATGCCGTGCCATGCCGGTGCCATGCCGTGCCATGCCGTGCCATGCCGTGCCATGCCGGTGCCATGCCGTGCCATGCCGGTGCCATGCCGGTGCCATGCCGGTGCCATGCCGTGCCATGCCGGTGCCATGCCGTGCCATGCCGGTGCCATGCCGTGCCATGCCGGTGCCATGCCGTGCCATGCCGGTGCCATGCCGTGCCATGCCGGTGCCATGCCGTGCCATGCCGGTGCCATGCCGTGCCATGCCGGTGCCATGCCGTGCCATGCCGGTGCCATGCCGTGCCATGCCGTGCCATGCCGTGCCATGCCGGTGCCATGCCGTGCCATGCCGGTGCCATGCCGGTGCCATGCCGGTGCCATGCCGGTGCCATGCCGGTGCCATGCCGGTGCCATGCCGGTGCCATGCCGGTGCCATGCCATTCCATGCCATTCCATGCAATTCCATGCCATTCCATGCCATTCCATGCCATTCCATGCCATTCCATGCCATTCCGTGCCATGCCGTGCCATGCCGTGCCATGCCGGTGCCATGCCATTCCATGCCGGTGCCATGCCATTCCATGCCATTCCATGCCATTCCATGCTATTCCATGCCATTCCATGCTATTCCATGCCATTCCATGCCATTCCATGCCATTCCATGCCATTCCATGCCATTCCATGCCATTCAATGCCGTGCCATGCCGTGCCATGCCGTGCCATGCCGGTGCCATGCCGGTGCCATGCCGGTGCCATGCCGGTGCCATGCCGGTGCCATGCCGGTGCCATGCCGGTGCCATGCCGGTGCCATGCCGGTGCCATGCCGGTGCCATGCCGGTGCCATGCCGGTGCCATGCCGGTGCCATGCCGGTGCCATGCCGGTGCCATGCCGGTGCCATGCCGGTGCCATGCCGGTGCCATGCCGGTGCCATGCCGGTGCCATGCCGGTGCCATGCCGGTGCCATGCCGGTGCCATGCCGGTGCCATGCCGGTGCCATGCCGGTGCCATGCCGGTGCCATGCCGGTGCCATGCCGGTGTCATGCCGGTGCCATGCCGGTGCCATGCCGGTGCCATGCCGGTGCCATGCCGGTGCCATGCCGGTGCCATGCCGGTGCCATGCCGGTGCCATGCCATTCCATGCCATTCCATGCCATTCCATGCCATTCCATGCCATTCCATGCCATTCCATGCCATTCCATGCCATTCCATGCCATTCCATGCCATTCCATGCCATTCCATGCCATTCCATGCCATTCCATGCCATTCCGTGCCATGCCGGTGCCATGCCATTCCATGCCATTCCATGCCATTCCATGCCATTCCATGCTATTCCATGCCATTCCATGCCATTCCATGCCATTCCATGCCATTCCATGCCATTCCATGCCATTCCATGCCATTCCATGCCATTCCATGCCATTCCATGCCATTCCATGCCATTCCATGCCATTCAATGCCGTGCCATGCCGTGCCATGCCGGTGCCATGCCGTGCCATGCCGGTGCCATGCCGTGCCATGCCGGTGCCATGCCGTGCCATGCCGGTGCCATGCCGTGCCATGCCGGTGCCATGCCGTGCCATGCCGGTGCCATGCCGTGCCATGCCGGTGCCATGCCGTGCCATGCCGGTGCCATGCCGTGCCATGCCGGTGCCATGCCGTGCCATGCCGGTGCCATGCCGTGCCATGCCGGTGCCATGCCGTGCCATGCCGGTGCCATGCCGTGCCATGCCGGTGCCATGCCGTGCCATGCCGGTGCCATGCCGTGCCATGCCGGTGCCATGCCGTGCCATGCCGGTGCCATGCCGTGCCATGCCGGTGCCATGCCGTGCCATGCCGGTGCCATGCCGTGCCATGCCGGTGCCATGCCGTGCCATGCCGGTGCCATGCCGTGCCATGCCGGTGCCATGCCGTGCCATGCCGGTGCCATGCCGTGCCATGCCGGTGCCATGCCGGTGCCATGCCGTGCCATGCCGTGCCATGCCGTGCCATGCCGGTGCCATGCCGTGCCATGCCGGTGCCATGCCGTGCCATGCCGGTGCCATGCCGGTGCCATGCCGTGCCATGCCGGTGCCATGCCGTGCCATGCCGGTGCCATGCCGTGCCATGCCGGTGCCATGCCGTGCCATGCCGGTGCCATGCCGTGCCATAGCGGTGCCATGCCGTGCCATAGCGGTGCCATGCCGTGCCATGCCGGTGCCATGCCGTGCCATGCCGGTGCCATGCCGTGCCATGCCGGTGCCATGCCGTGCCATGCCGGTGCCATGCCGTGCCATGCCGGTGCCATGCCGTGCCATAGCGGTGCCATGCCGTGCCATGCCGGTGCCATGCCGTGCCATGCCGGTGCCATGCCGTGCCATGCCGTGCCATGCCGTGCCATGCCGTGCCATGCCGGTGCCATGCCGGTGCCATGCCGGTGCCATGCCGGTGCCATGCCATTCCATGCCATTCCATGCCATTCCATGCCATTCCATGCCATTCCATGCCATTCCATGCCATTCCATGCCATTCCATGCCATTCCATGCCATTCCATGCCATTCCATGCCATTCCATGCCATTCCATGCCATTCCATGCCATTCCATGCCATTCCATGCCATTCCATGCCATTCCATGCCGTGCCATGCCGTGCCATGCCGTGCCATGCCGTGCCATGCCGGTGCCATGCCGTGCCATGCCGGTGCCATGCCGGTGCCATGCCGTGCCATGCCGGTGCCATGCCGGTGCCATGCCGTGCCATGCCGTGCCATGCCGTGCCATGCCGTGCCATGCCGGTGCCATGCCGTGCCATGCCGGTGCCATGCCATTTCATGCCATTCCATGCCATTCCATGCCATTCCATGCAATTCCATGCCATTCCATGCCATTCCATGCCATTCCATGCCATTCCATGCCATTCCATGCCATTCCATGCCATTCCATGCCATTCCGTGCCATGCCGGTGCCATGCCGTGCCATGCCATTCCATGCCATTCCATGCCATTCCATGCCATTCCATGCCATTCCATGCCATTCCATGCCGGTGCCATGCCATTCCATGCCATTCCATGCCATTCCATGCTATTCCATGCCATTCCATGCCATTCCATGCCATTCCATGCCATTCCATGCCATTCCATGCCATTCCATGCCATTCCATGCCATTCAATGCCGTGCCATGCCATTCAATGCCGTGCCATGCCGTGCCATGCCGTGCCATGCCGTGCCATGCCGGTGCCATGCCGTGCCATGCCGGTGCCATGCCGTGCCATGCCGGTGCCATGCCGTGCCATGCCGGTGCCATGCCGTGCCATGCCGGTGCCATGCCGTGCCATGCCGGTGCCATGCCGTGCCATGCCGGTGCCATGCCGTGCCATGCCGGTGCCATGCCGTGCCATAGCGGTGCCATGCCGTGCCATGCCGGTGCCATGCCGTGCCATGCCGGTGCCATGCCGGTGCCATGCCGGTGCCATGCCGTGCCATGCCGGTGCCATGCCGGTGCCATGCCGGTGCCATGCCGGTGCCATGCCGGTGCCATGCCGTGCCATGCCGGTGCCATGCCATTCCATGCCATTCCATGCCGGTGCCATGCCGTGCCATGCCGGTGCCATGCCGTGCCATGCCGGTGCCATGCCGGTGCCATGCCGGTGCCATGCCGGTGCCATGCCGTGCCATGCCGGTGCCATGCCGGTGCCATGCCGGTGCCATGCCGGTGCCATGCCGGTGCCATGCCGGTGCCATGCCATTCCATGCCATTCCATGCCATTCCATGCCATTCCATGCCATTCCATGCAATTCCATGCCATTCCATGCCATTCCATGCAATTCCATGCCATTCCATGCCATTCCATGCCATTCCATGCCATTCCATGCCATTCCATGCCATTCCATGCCATTCCATGCCATTCCATGCCATTCCATGCCATTCCATCCCATTCCATGCCATTCCATGCCATTCCATGCCATTCCATGCCATTCCATGCCGTGCCATGCCGTGCCATGCCGTGCCATGCCGGTGCCATGCCGTGCCATGCCGGTGCCATGCCGTGCCATGCCGGTGCCATGCCGTGCCATGCCGTGCCATGCCGGTGCCATGCCGTGCCATGCCGGTGCCATGCCGTGCCATGCCGTGCCATGCCGTGCCATGCCGGTGCCATGCCGTGCCATGCCGTGCCATGCCGGTGCCATGCCGTGCCATGCCGGTGCCATGCCGTGCCATGCCGGTGCCATGCCGGTGCCATGCCGGTGCCATGCCGGTGCCATGCCGGTGCCATGCCGGTGCCATGCCGGTGCCATGCCGGTGCCATGCCATTCCATGCCATTCCATGCCATTCCATGCCATTCCATGCCATTCCATGCCATTCCATGCCATTCCATGCCATTCCATGCCATTCCATGCCATTCCATGCCATTCCATGCCATTCCATGCCATTCCATGCCATTCCATGCCATTCCATGCCATTCCATGCCATTCCATGCCATTCCATGCCATTCCATGCCATTCAATGCCGTGCCATGCCGTGCCATGCCGTGCCATGCCGGTGCCATGCCGTGCCATGCCGGTGCCATGCCGGTGCCATGCCGTGCCATGCCGGTGCCATGCCGTGCCATGCCGGTGCCATGCCGTGCCATGCCGGTGCCATGCCGTGCCATGCCGGTGCCATGCCGGTGCCATGCCGTGCCATGCCGGTGCCATGCCGGTGCCATGCCGTGCCATGCCGGTGCCATGCCGTGCCATGCCGAGCCATGCCGGTGCCATGCCGTGCCATGCCGTGCCATGCCGTGCCATGCCGGTGCCATGCCGGTGCCATGCCATTCCATGCCATTCCATGCCATTCCATGCCATTCCATGCCATTCCATGCCATTCCATGCCATTCCATGCCATTCCATGCCATTCCGTGCCATGCCGTGCCATGCCGTGCCATGCCGGTGCCATGCCATTCCATGCCATTCCATGCCATTCCATGCCATTCCATGCCATTCCATGCCGGTGCCATGCCATTCCATGCCATTCCATGCCATTCCATGCCATTCCATGCCATTCCATGCCATTCCATGCCATTCCATGCCATTCCATGCCATTCCATGCCATTCCATGCCATTCCATGCCATTCCATGCCATTCCATGCCATTCCATGCCATTCCATGCCATTCCATGCCATTCCATGCCATTCCATGCCATTCCATGCCATTCCATGCCATTCCATGCCATTCCATGCCATTCCATGCCATTCCATGCCATTCCATGCCATTCCATGCCATTCCATGCCGTTCCATGCCATTCAATGCCGTGCCATGCCGTGCCATGCCGTGCCATGCCGGTGCCATGCCGTGCCATGCCGGTGCCATGCCGTGCCATGCCGGTGCCATGCCGTGCCATGCCGGTGCCATGCCGTGCCATGCCGGTGCCATGCCGTGCCATGCCGGTGCCATGCCGTGCCATGCCGGTGCCATGCCGGTGCCATGCCGCTGCCATGCCGGTGCCATGCCGGTGCCATGCCGTGCCATGCCGTGCCATGCCGGTGCCATGCCGGTGCCATGCCGTGCCATGCCGGTGCCATGCCGTGCCATGCCGTGCCATGCCGGTGCCATGCCGTGCCATGCCGGTGCCATGCCGTGCCATGCCGGTGCCATGCCGTGCCATGCCGGTGCCATGCCGTGCCATGCCGGTGCCATGCCGGTGCCATGCCGTGCCATGCCGTGCCATGCCGGTGCCATGCCGTGCCATGCCGTGCCATGCCGTGCCATGCCGGTGCCATGCCGTGCCATGCCGTGCCATGCCGGTGCCATGCCGTGCCATGCCGGTGCCATGCCATTCCATGCCATTCCATGCCATTCCATGCCATTCCATGCCATTCCATGCCATTCCATGCCATTCCATGCCATTCCATGCCATTCCATGCCATTCCATGCCATTCCATGCCATGCCATGCCGGTGCCATGCCGTGCCATGCCGGTGCCATGCCGTGCCATGCCGGTGCCATGCCGTGCCATGCCGGTGCCATGCCGTGCCATGCCGTGCCATGCCGTGCCATGCCGGTGCCATGCCGTGCCATGCCGGTGCCATGCCGGTGCCATGCCGGTGCCATGCCGGTGCCATGCCGGTGCCATGCCGGTGCCATGCCGGTGCCATGCCGGTGCCATGCCGGTGCCATGCCGGTGCCATGCCGGTGCCATGCCATTCCATGCCATTCCATGCCATTCCATGCCATTCCATGCAATTCCATGCCATTCCATGCCATTCCATGCCATTCCATGCCATTCCATGCCTTTCCATGCCATTCCGTGCCATGCCGTGCCATGCCGTGCCATGCCGGTGCCATGCCATTCCATGCCATTCCATGCCATTCCATGCCGGTGCCATGCCATTCCATGCCATTCCATGCTATTCCATGCCATTCCATGCCATTCCATGCCATTCCATGCCATTCCATGCCATTCCATGCCATTCCATGCCATTCCATGCCATTCCATGCCATTCCATGCCATTCCATGCCATTCCATGCCATTCAATGCCGTGCCATGCCGTGCCATGCCGTGCCATGCCGGTGCCATGCCGGTGCCATGCCGGTGCCATGCCGGTGCCATGCCGGTGCCATGCCGGTGCCATGCCGGTGCCATGCCGGTGCCATGCCGGTGCCATGCCATTCCATGCCATTCCATGCCATTCCATGCCATTCCATGCCATTCCATGCCATTCCATGCCATTCCATGCCATTCCATGCCATTCCATGCCATTCCATGCAATTCCATGCCATTCCATGCCATTCCATGCCATTCCATGCCATTCCATGCCATTCCATGCCATTCAATGCCGTGCCATGCCGTGCCATGCCGTGCCATGCCATTCCATGCCATTCCATGCCATTCCATGCCATTCCATGCCATTCAATGCCGTGCCATGCCGTGCCATGCCGTGCCATGCCGGTGCCATGCCGTGCCATGCCGGTGCCATGCCGGTGCCATGCCGTGCCATGCCGGTGCCATGCCGTGCCATGCCGGTGCCATGCCGTGCCATGCCGGTGCCATGCCGTGCCATGCCGGTGCCATGCCGGTGCCATGCCGTGCCATGCCGGTGCCATGCCGGTGCCATGCCGTGCCATGCCGGTGCCATGCCGTGCCATGCCGAGCCATGCCGGTGCCATGCCGTGCCATGCCGTGCCATGCCGTGCCATGCCGGTGCCATGCCGGTGCCATGCCATTCCATGCCATTCCATGCCATTCCATGCCATTCCATGCCATTCCATGCCATTCCATGCCATTCCATGCCATTCCGTGCCATGCCGTGCCATGCCGTGCCATGCCGGTGCCATGCCATTCCATGCCATTCCATGCCATTCCATGCCATTCCATGCCATTCCATGCCGGTGCCATGCCATTCCATGCCATTCCATGCCATTCCATGCCATTCCATGCCATTCCATGCCATTCCATGCCATTCCATGCCATTCCATGCCATTCCATGCCATTCCATGCCATTCCATGCCATTCCATGCCATTCCATGCCATTCCATGCCATTCCATGCCATTCCATGCCATTCCATGCCATTCCATGCCATTCCATGCCATTCCATGCCATTCCATGCCATTCCATGCCATTCCATGCCATTCCATGCCATTCCATGCCATTCCATGCCATTCCATGCCATTCCATGCCATTCCATGCCATTCCATGCCATTCCATGCCATTCCATGCCATTCCATGCCATTCCATGCCATTCCATGCCATTCCATGCCATTCCATGCCATTCCATGCCATTCCATGCCATTCCATGCCATTCCATGCCGTTCCATGCCATTCAATGCCGTGCCATGCCGTGCCATGCCGTGCCATGCCGGTGCCATGCCGTGCCATGCCGGTGCCATGCCGTGCCATGCCGGTGCCATGCCGTGCCATGCCGGTGCCATGCCGTGCCATGCCGGTGCCATGCCGTGCCATGCCGGTGCCATGCCGGTGCCATGCCGGTGCCATGCCGGTGCCATGCCGGTGCCATGCCGTGCCATGCCGTGCCATGCCGGTGCCATGCCGTGCCATGCCGGTGCCATGCCGTGCCATGCCGTGCCATGCCGGTGCCATGCCGTGCCATGCCGGTGCCATGCCGTGCCATGCCGGTGCCATGCCGTGCCATGCCGGTGCCATGCCGTGCCATGCCGGTGCCATGCCGTGCCATGCCGGTGCCATGCCGTGCCATGCCGGTGCCATGCCGGTGCCATGCCGTGCCATGCCGTGCCATGCCGGTGCCATGCCGTGCCATGCCGTGCCATGCCGTGCCATGCCGGTGCCATGCCGTGCCATGCCGGTGCCATGCCGTGCCATGCCGGTGCCATGCCGTGCCATGCCGGTGCCATGCCGGTGCCATGCCATTCCATGCCATTCCATGCCATTCCATGCCATTCCATGCCATTCCATGCCATTCCATGCCATTCCATGCCATTCCATGCCATTCCATGCCATTCCATGCCATTCCATGCCATTCCATGCCATTCCATGCCATTCCATGCCATTCCATGCCATTCCATGCCATTCCATGCCATTCCATGCCATTCCATGCCATTCCATGCCATTCCATGCCATTCCATGCCATTCCATGCCATTCCATGCAATTCCATGCCATTCCATGCCATTCCATGCCATTCCATGCCATTCAATGCCGTGCCATGCCGTGCCATGCCGTGCCATGCCATTCCATGCCATTCCATGCCATTCCATGCCATTCCATGCCATTCCATGCCATTCCATGCCATTCCATGCCATTCCATGCCATTCCATGCCATTCCATGCCATTCCATGCCATTCCATGCCATTCCATGCCATTCCATGCCATTCCATGCCATTCCATGCCATTCCATGCCATTCCATGCCGTTCCATGCCATTCAATGCCGTGCCATGCCGTGCCATGCCGTGCCATGCCGGTGCCATGCCGTGCCATGCCGGTGCCATGCCGTGCCATGCCGGTGCCATGCCGGTGCCATGCCGTGCCATGCCGTGCCATGCCGGTGCCATGCCGTGCCATGCCGTGCCATGCCGTGCCATGCCGGTGCCATGCCGTGCCATGCCGTGCCATGCCGGTGCCATGCCGTGCCATGCCGGTGCCATGCCATTCCATGCCATTCCATGCCATTCCATGCCATTCCATGCCATTCCATGCCATTCCATGCCATTCCATGCCATTCCATGCCATTCCATGCCATTCCATGCCATTCCATGCCATGCCATGCCGGTGCCATGCCGTGCCATGCCGGTGCCATGCCGTGCCATGCCGGTGCCATGCCGTGCCATGCCGGTGCCATGCCGTGCCATGCCGTGCCATGCCGTGCCATGCCGGTGCCATGCCGTGCCATGCCGGTGCCATGCCGGTGCCATGCCGGTGCCATGCCGGTGCCATGCCGGTGCCATGCCGGTGCCATGCCGCTGCCATGCCGGTGCCATGCCGGTGCCATGCCATTCCATGCCATTCCATGCCATTCCATGCCATTCCATGCAATTCCATGCCATTCCATGCCATTCCATGCCATTCCATGCCATTCCATGCCTTTCCATGCCATTCCGTGCCATGCCGTGCCATGCCGTGCCATGCCGGTGCCATGCCATTCCATGCCATTCCATGCCATTCCATGCCGGTGCCATGCCATTCCATGCCATTCCATGCTATTCCATGCCATTCCATGCCATTCCATGCCATTCCATGCCATTCCATGCCATTCCATGCCATTCCATGCCATTCCATGCCATTCCATGCCATTCCATGCCATTCCATGCCATTCAATGCCGTGCCATGCCGTGCCATGCCGTGCCATGCCGGTGCCATGCCGTGCCATGCCGGTGCCATGCCGTGCCATGCCGGTGCCATGCCGGTGCCATGCCGTGCCATGCCGGTGCCATGCCGTGCCATGCCGGTGCCATGCCGGTGCCATGCCGGTGCCATGCCGTGCCATGCCGGTGCCATGCCGTGCCATGCCGGTGCCATGCCGTGCCATGCCGTGCCATGCCGTGCCATGCCGGTGCCATGCCGTGCCATGCCGTGCCATGCCGTGCCATGCCGTGCCATGCCGGTGCCATGCCGTGCCATGCCGGTGCCATGCCGGTGCCATGCCGGTGCCATGCCGGTGCCATGCCGGTGCCATGCCGGTGCCATGCCGGTGCCATGCCGGTGCCATGCCGGTGCCATGCCGGTGCCATGCCATTCCATGCCATTCCATGCCATTCCATGCCATTCCATGCAATTCCATGCCATTCCATGCCATTCCATGCCATTCCATGCCATTCCATGCCATTCCATGCCATTCCATGCCATTCCATGCCATTCCGTGCCATGCCGTGCCATGCCGTGCCATGCCGGTGCCATGCCATTCCATGCCATTCCATGCCATTCCATGCCATTCCATGCCATTCCATGCCATTCCATGCCATTCCATGCCATTCCATGCCATTCCATGCCATTCCATGCCATGCCATGCCGGTGCCATGCCGGTGCCATGCCATTCCATGCCATTCCATGCCATTCCATGCCATTCCATGCCATTCCATGCCATTCCGTGCCATGCCGTGCCATGCCATTCCATGCCATTCCATGCCATTCCATGCCATTCCATGCCATTCCATGCCATTCCATGCCATTCCATGCCATTCCATGCCATTCCATGCCATTCCATGCCATTCCATGCCATTCCATGCCATTCTATGCCATTCCATGCCATTCCATGCCATTCCATGCCATTCCATGCCATTCCATGCCATTCCATGCCATTCAATGCCGTGCCATGCCGTGCCATGCCGTGCCATGCCGGTGCCATGCCGTGCCATGCCGGTGCCATGCCGTGCCATGCCGGTGCCATGCCGTGCCATGCCGGTGCCATGCCGGTGCCATGCCGTGCCATGCCGGTGCCATGCCGGTGCCATGCCGTGCCATGCCGGTGCCATGCCGTGCCATGCCGTGCCATGCCGGTGCCATGCCGTGCCATGCCGTGCCATGCCGTGCCATGCCGGTGCCATGCCGGTGCCATGCCATTCCATGCCATTCCATGCCATTCCATGCCATTCCATGCCATTCCATGCCATTCCATGCCATTCCATGCCATTCCATGCCATTCCGTGCCATGTCGTGCCATGCCGTGCCATGCCGGTGCCATGCCATTCCATGCCATTCCATGCCATTCCATGCCGGTGCCATGCCATTCCATGCCATTCCATGCCATTCCATGCCATTCCATGCCATTCCATGCCATTCCATGCCATTCCATGCCATTCCATGCCATTCCATGCCATTCCATGCCATTCCATGCCATTCCATGCCATTCCATGCCATTCCATGCCATTCCATGCCATTCCATGCCATTCCATGCCATTCCATGCCATTCCATGCCATTCCATGCCATTCCATGCCATTCCATGCCATTCCATGCCATTCCATGCCATTCCATGCCATTCCATGCCATTCCATGCCATTCCATGCCATTCCATGCCATTCCATGCCATTCCATGCCATTCCATGCCATTCCATGCCATTCCATGCCATTCCATGCCATTCCATGCCATTCCATGCCATTCCATGCCATTCCATGCCATTCCATGCCATTCCATGCCATTCCATGCCATTCCATGCCATTCAATGCCGTGCCATGCCGTGCCATGCCGTGCCATGCCGGTGCCATGCCGTGCCATGCCGGTGCCATGCCGGTGCCATGCCGGTGCCATGCCATTCCATGCCATTCCATGCCATTCCATGCCATTCCATGCCATTCCATGCCATTCCATGCCATTCCATGCCATTCCATGCCATGCCATGCCGGTGCCATGCCGTGCCATGCCGGTGCCATGCCGTGCCATGCCGGTGCCATGCCGTGCCATGCCGGTGCCATGCCGTGCCATGCCGGTGCCATGCCGTGCCATGCCGGTGCCATGCCGGTGCCATGCCGGTGCCATGCCGGTGCCATGCCGGTGCCATGCCGGTGCCATGCCGGTGCCATGCCGGTGCCATGCCGGTGCCATGCCGGTGCCATGCCGGTGCCATGCCGGTGCCATGCCGGTGCCATGCCGGTGCCATGCCGGTGCCATGCCGGTGCCATGCCGGTGCCATGCCGGTGCCATGCCGGTGCCATGCCGGTGCCATGCCGGTGCCATGCCATTCCATGCCATTCCATGCAATTCCATGCCATTCCATGCCATTCCATGCCATTCCATGCCATTCCATGCCATTCCATGCCATTCCATGCCATTCCATGCCATTCCGTGCCATGCCGTGCCATGCCGTGCCATGCCGGTGCCATGCCATTCCATGCCATTCCATGCCATTCCATGCCATTCCATGCCATTCCATGCCATTCCATGCCATTCCATGCCATTCCATGCCATTCCATGCCATTCCATGCCATTCCATGCCATTCCATGCCATTCCATGCCATTCCATGCCATTCCATGCCATTCCATGCCATTCAATGCCGTGCCATGCCGTGCCATGCCGTGCCATGCCGGTGCCATGCCGTGCCATGCCGGTGCCATGCCGTGCCATGCCGGTGCCATGCCGTGCCATGCCGGTGCCATGCCGTGCCATGCCGGTGCCATGCCGTGCCATGCCGGTGCCATGCCGTGCCATGCCGGTGCCATGCCGTGCCATGCCGTGCCATGCCGGTGCCATGCCGTGCCATGCCGTGCCATGCCGTGCCATGCCGGTGCCATGCCGGTGCCATGCCATTCCATGCCATTCCATGCCATTCCATGCCATTCCATGCCATTCCATGCCATTCCGTGCCATGCCGTGCCATGCCGTGCCATGCCGGTGCCATGCCATTCCATGCCATTCCATGCCATTCCATGCCGGTGCCATGCCATTCCATGCCATTCCATGCCGGTGCCATGCCATTCCATGCCATTCCATGCCATTCCATGCCATTCCATGCCATTCCATGCCATTCCATGCCATTCCATGCCATTCCATGCCATTCCATGCCATTCCATGCCATTCCATGCCATTCCATGCCATTCCATGCCATTCCATGCCATTCCATGCCATTCCATGCCATTCCATGCCATTCCATGCCATTCCATGCCATTCCATGCCATTCCATGCCATTCCATGCCATTCCATGCCATTCCATGCCATTCCATGCCATTCCATGCCATTCCATGCCATTCCATGCCATTCCATGCCATTCCATGCCATTCCATGCCATTCCATGCCATTCCATGCCATTCCATGCCATTCCATGCCATTCCATGCCATTCCATGCCATTCCATGCCATTCCATGCCATTCCATGCCATTCCATGCCATTCCATGCCATTCCATGCCATTCCATGCCATTCCATGCCTTTCCATGCCATTCCATGCCATTCCATGCCATTCCATGCCATTCCATGCCATTCCATGCCATTCCATGCCATTCCATGCCATTCCATGCCATTCCATGCCATTCCATGCCATTCCATGCCATTCCATGCCATTCCATGCCATTCCATGCCATTCAATGCCGTGCCATGCCGTGCCATGCCATTCCATGCCATTCCATGCCATTCCATGCCATTCCATGCCATTCAATGCCATTCAATGCCATTCCATGCCGTGCCATGCCGTGCCATGCCGTGCCATGCCGTGCCATGCCGTGCCATGCCGTGCCATGCCGTGCCATGCCGGTGCCATGCCGTGCCATGCCGGTGCCATGCCGTGCCATGCCGGTGCCATGCCGTGCCATGCCGGTGCCATGCCGTGCCATGCCGGTGCCATGCCGGTGCCATGCCGGTGCCATGCCGGTGCCATGCCGGTGCCATGCCGGTGCCATGCCGGTGCCATGCCGGTGCCATGCCGGTGCCATGCCGGTGCCATGCCGGTGCCATGCCGGTGCCATGCCGGTGCCATGCCGGTGCCATGCCGGTGCCATGCCGGTGCCATGCCGGTGCCATGCCATTCCATGCCATTCCATGCCATTCCATGCCATTCCATGCCATTCCATGCCATTCCATGCCATTCCATGCCATTCCATGCCATTCCATGCCATTCCATGCAATTCCATGCCATTCCATGCCATTCCATGCCATTCCGTGCCATGCCGTGCCATGCCGTGCCATGCCGGTGCCATGCCATTCCATGCCATTCCATGCCATTCCATGCCATTCCATGCCGGTGCCATGCCATTCCATGCCATTCCATGCCATTCCATGCCATTCCATGCCATTCCATGCCATTCCATGCCATTCCATGCCATTCCATGCCATTCCATGCCATTCCATGCCATTCCATGCCATTCCATGCCATTCCATGCCATTCCATGCCATTCCATGCCATTCCATGCCATTCCATGCCATTCCATGCCATTCCATGCCATTCCATGCCATTCCATGCCATTCCATGCCATTCCATGCCATTCCATGCCATTCCATGCCATTCCATGCCATTCCATGCCATTCCATGCCATTCCATGCCATTCCATGCCATTCAATGCCGTGCCATGCCGTGCCATGCCGTGCCATGCCGGTGCCATGCCGTGCCATGCCGGTGCCATGCCGTGCCATGCCGGTGCCATGCCGTGCCATGCCTGTGCCATGCCGGTGCCATGCCGTGCCATGCCGGTGCCATGCCGTGCCATGCCGGTGCCATGCCGTGCCATGCCGGTGCCATGCCGGTGCCATGCCGGTGCCATGCCGGTGCCATGCCGGTGCCATGCCGTGCCATGCCGTGCCATGCCGGTGCCATGCCGGTGCCATGCCGTGCCATGCCGGTGCCATGCCGTGCCATGCCGTGCCATGCCGGTGCCATGCCGTGCCATGCCGGTGCCATGCCGTGCCATGCCGGTGCCATGCCGTGCCATGCCGGTGCCATGCCGTGCCATGCCGGTGCCATGCCGGTGCCATGCCGGTGCCATGCCGTGCCATGCCGGTGCCATGCCGTGCCATGCCGTGCCATGCCGTGCCATGCCGGTGCCATGCCGTGCCATGCCGTGCCATGCCGGTGCCATGCCGTGCCATGCCGGTGCCATGCCGGTGCCATGCCGGTGCCATGCCGGTGCCATGCCATTCCATGCCATTCCATGCCATTCCATGCCATTCCATGCCATTCCATGCCATTCCATGCCATTCCATGCCATTCCATGCCATTCCATGCCATTCCATGCCATTCCATGCCATTCCATGCCATGCCATGCCGGTGCCATGCCGTGCCATGCCGGTGCCATGCCGGTGCCATGCCGTGCCATGCCGTGCCATGCCGTGCCATGCCGGTGCCATGCCGTGCCATGCCGGTGCCATGCCGGTGCCATGCCGGTGCCATGCCGGTGCCATGCCGGTGCCATGCCGGTGCCATGCCGGTGCCATGCCGGTGCCATGCCGGTGCCATGCCGGTGCCATGCCATTCCATGCCATTCCATGCCATTCCATGCCATTCCATGCCATTCCATGCCATTCCATGCCATTCCATGCAATTCCATGCCATTCCATGCCATTCCATGCCATTCCGTGCCATGCCGTGCCATGCCGTGCCATGCCGGTGCCATGCCATTCCATGCCATTCCATGCCATTCCATGCCATTCCATGCCGGTGCCATGCCATTCCATGCCATTCCATGCCATTCCATGCTATTCCATGCCATTCCATGCCATTCCATGCCATTCCATGCCATTCCATGCCATTCCATGCCATTCCATGCCATTCCATGCCATTCCATGCCATTCCATGCCATTCCATGCCATTCCATGCCATTCCATGCCATTCCATGCCATTCCATGCCATTCCATGCCATTCCATGCCATTCAATGCCGTGCCATGCCGTGCCATGCCGTGCCATGCCGGTGCCATGCCGTGCCATGCCGGTGCCATGCCGTGCCATGCCTGTGCCATGCCGGTGCCATGCCGTGCCATGCCGGTGCCATGCCGTGCCATGCCGGTGCCATGCCGTGCCATGCCGGTGCCATGCCGGTGCCATGCCGTGCCATGCCGGTGCCATGCCGGTGCCATGCCGTGCCATGCCGGTGCCATGCCGTGCCATGCCGTGCCATGCCGTGC
Organism: Cryptus armator; assembly: GCA_963971235.1. Classification (NCBI taxonomy): domain Eukaryota; kingdom Metazoa; phylum Arthropoda; class Insecta; order Hymenoptera; family Ichneumonidae; genus Cryptus; species Cryptus armator. Next base: position 3,175 of record CAXARG010000203.1, on the reverse strand, counting down.
CATGCCGGTGCCATGCCGTGCCATGCCGGTGCCATGCCGTGCCATGCCGTGCCATGCCGTGCCATGCCGGTGCCATGCCGTGCCATGCCGGTGCCATGCCGGTGCCATGCCGTGCCATGCCGTGCCATGCCGGTGCCATGCCGTGCCATGCCGGTGCCATGCCGGTGCCATGCCGGTGCCATGCCATTCCATGCCATTCCATGCCATTCCATGCCATTCCATGCCATTCCATGCCATTCCATGCCATTCCATGCCATTCCATGCCATGCCATGCCGGTGCCATGCCGTGCCATGCCGGTGCCATGCCGTGCCATGCCGGTGCCATGCCGTGCCATGCCGGTGCCATGCCGTGCCATGCCGGTGCCATGCCGTGCCATGCCGGTGCCATGCCGTGCCATGCCGTGCCATGCCGGTGCCATGCCGTGCCATGCCGGTGCCATGCCGGTGCCATGCCGGTGCCATGCCGGTGCCATGCCGGTGCCATGCCGGTGCCATGCCGGTGCCATGCCATTCCATGCCATTCCATGCAATTCCATGCCATTCCATGCCATTCCATGCCATTCCATGCCATTCCATGCCATTCCATGCCATTCCATGCCATTCCATGCCATTCCATGCCATTCCATGCCATTCCGTGCCATGCCGTGCCATGCCGGTGCCATGCCATTCCATGCCATTCCATGCCATTCCATGCCATTCCATGCCATTCCATGCCATTCCATGCCATTCCATGCCATTCCATGCCATTCCATGCCATTCCATGCCATTCCATGCCATTCCATGCCATTCCATGCCATTCCATGCCATTCCATGCCATTCCATGCCATTCCATGCCATTCCATGCCATTCAATGCCGTGCCATGCCGTGCCATGCCGTGCCATGCCGGTGCCATGCCGTGCCATGCCGGTGCCATGCCGGTGCCATGCCGGTGCCATGCCATTCCATGCCATTCCATGCCATTCCATGCCATTCCATGCCATTCCATGCCATTCCATGCCATTCCATGCAATTCCATGCCATTCCATGCCATTCCATGCCATTCCATGCCATTCCATGCCATTCAATGCCGTGCCATGCCGTGCCATGCCGTGCCATGCCATTCCATGCCATTCCATGCCATTCCATGCCATTCCATGCCATTCCATGCCATTCCATGCCATTCCATGCCATTCCATGCCATTCCATGCCATTCCATGCCATTCCATGCCATTCCATGCCATTCCATGCCATTCCATGCCATTCAATGCCGTGCCATGCCGTGCCATGCCGTGCCATGCCGGTGCCATGCCGTGCCATGCCGGTGCCATGCCGTGCCATGCCGGTGCCATGCCGTGCCATGCCGGTGCCATGCCGTGCCATGCCGGTGCCATGCCGGTGCCATGCCGTGCCATGCCGGTGCCATGCCGGTGCCATGCCGTGCCATGCCGGTGCCATGCCGTGCCATGCCGAGCCATGCCGGTGCCATGCCGTGCCATGCCGTGCCATGCCGTGCCATGCCGTGCCATGCCGTGCCATGCCGTGCCATGCCGTGCCATGCCGTGCCATGCCGGTGCCATGCCGGTGCCATGCCATTCCATGCCATTCCATGCCATTCCATGCCATTCCATGCCATTCCATGCCATTCCATGCCATTCCATGCCATTCCGTGCCATGCCGTGCCATGCCGTGCCATGCCGGTGCCATGCCATTCCATGCCATTCCATGCCATTCCATGCCATTCCATGCCATTCCATGCCGGTGCCATGCCATTCCATGCCATTCCATGCCATTCCATGCCATTCCATGCCATTCCATGCCATTCCATGCCATTCCATGCCATTCCATGCCATTCCATGCCATTCCATGCCATTCCATGCCATTCCATGCCATTCCATGCCATTCCATGCCATTCCATGCCATTCAATGCCGTGCCATGCCGTGCCATGCCGTGCCATGCCGGTGCCATGCCGTGCCATGCCGGTGCCATGCCGTGCCATGCCGGTGCCATGCCGTGCCATGCCGGTGCCATGCCGTGCCATGCCGGTGCCATGCCGTGCCATGCCGGTGCCATGCCGTGCCATGCCGGTGCCATGCCGTGCCATGCCGGTGCCATGCCGTGCCATGCCGGTGCCATGCCGTGCCATGCCGGTGCCATGCCGTGCCATGCCGGTGCCATGCCGTGCCATGCCGGTGCCATGCCGTGCCATGCCGTGCCATGCCGGTGCCATGCCGTGCCATGCCGTGCCATGCCGTGCCATGCCGTGCCATGCCGTGCCATGCCGGTGCCATGCCGGTGCCATGCCATTCCATGCCATTCCATGCCATTCCATGCCATTCCATGCCATTCCATGCCATTCCGTGCCATGCCGTGCCATGCCGTGCCATGCCGGTGCCATGCCATTCCATGCCATTCCATGCCATTCCATGCCGGTGCCATGCCATTCCATGCCATTCCATGCCGGTGCCATGCCATTCCATGCCATTCCATGCCATTCCATGCCATTCCATGCCATTCCATGCCATTCCATGCCATTCCATGCCATTCCATGCCATTCCATGCCATTCCATGCCATTCCATGCCATTCCATGCCATTCCATGCCATTCCATGCCATTCCATGCCATTCCATGCCATTCCATGCCATTCCATGCCATTCCATGCCATTCCATGCCATTCCATGCCATTCCATGCCATTCCATGCCATTCCATGCCATTCCATGCCATTCCATGCCATTCCATGCCATTCCATGCCATTCCATGCCATTCCATGCCATTCCATGCCATTCCATGCCATTCCATGCCATTCCATGCCATTCCATGCCATTCCATGCCATTCCATGCCATTCCATGCCTTTCCATGCCATTCCATGCCATTCCATGCCATTCCATGCCATTCCATGCCATTCCATGCCATTCCATGCCATTCCATGCCATTCCATGCCATTCCATGCCATTCCATGCCATTCCATGCCATTCCATGCCATTCCATGCCATTCCATGCCATTCAATGCCGTGCCATGCCGTGCCATGCCATTCCATGCCATTCCATGCCATTCCATGCCATTCCATGCCATTCAATGCCATTCAATGCCATTCCATGCCGTGCCATGCCGTGCCATGCCGTGCCATGCCGTGCCATGCCGTGCCATGCCGTGCCATGCCGGTGCCATGCCGTGCCATGCCGGTGCCATGCCGT
>CAXARG010000202.1:0-30985 GCA_963971235.1 Cryptus armator | reverse complement strand
GCCATTCCATGCCATTCCATGCCATTCCATGCCATTCCATGCCATTCCATGCCATTCCATGCCATTCCATGCCATTCCATGCCATTCCATGCCATTCCATGCCATTCCATGCCATTCCATGCCGTGCCATGCCGTGCCATGCCGTGCCATGCCGGTGCCATGCCGTGCCATGCCGGTGCCATGCCGTGCCATGCCGGTGCCATGCCGTGCCATGCCGGTGCCATGCCGTGCCATGCCGGTGCCATGCCGTGCCATGCCGGTGCCATGCCGTGCCATGCCGGTGCCATGCCGGTGCCATGCCGTGCCATGCCGGTGCCATGCCGTGCCATGCCGGTGCCATGCCGTGCCATGCCGGTGCCATGCCGTGCCATGCCGGTGCCATGCCGTGCCATGCCGGTGCCATGCCGTGCCATGCCGGTGCCATGCCGTGCCATGCCGGTGCCATGCCGTGCCATGCCGGTGCCATGCCGTGCCATGCCATTCCATGCCATTCCATGCCATGCCATGCCATTCCATGCCATTCCATGCCATTCCATGCCATTCCATGCCATTCCATGCCATTCCATGCCATTCCATGCCATTCCATGCCATTCCATGCCATTCCATGCCATTCCATGCCATTCCATGCCATTCCATGCCATTCCATGCCATTCCATGCCATTCCATGCCATTCCATGCCATTCCATGCCATTCCATGCCATTCCATGCCATTCCATGCCATTCCATGCCATTCCATGCCATTCCATGCCATTCCATGCCATTCCATGCCATTCCATGCCATTCCATGCCATTCCATGCCATTCCATGCCATTCCATGCCATTCCATGCCATTCCATGCCATTCCATGCCATTCCATGCCATTCCATGCCATTCCATGCCATTCCATGCCATTCCATGCCATTCCATGCCATTCCATGCCATTCCATGCCATTCCATGCCGGTGCCATGCCGTGCCATGCCGGTGCCATGCCGTGCCATGCCGGTGCCATGCCGTGCCATGCCGGTGCCATGCCGTGCCATGCCGGTGCCATGCCGTGCCATGCCGGTGCCATGCCGGTGCCATGCCGTGCCATGCCGGTGCCAGCCGGTGCCATGCCGGTGCCATGCCGTGCCATGCCGGTGCCATGCCGTGCCATGCCGTGCCATGCCGGTGCCATGCCGTGCCATGCCGGTGCCATGCCGTGCCATGCCGGTGCCATGCCGTGCCATGCCGGTGCCATGCCGTGCCATGCCATTCCATGCCATTCCATGACATTCCATGCCATTCCATGCCATTCCATGCCATTCCATGCCATTCCATGCCATTCCATGCCATTCCATGCCATTCCATGCCATTCCATGCCATTCCATGCCATTCCATGCCATTCCATGCCATTCCATGCCATTCCATGCCATTCCATGCCATTCCATGCCATTCCATGCCATTCCATGCCATTCCATGCCATTCCATGCCATTCCATGCCATTCCATGCCATTCCATGCCATTCAATGCCATTCCATGCCATTCCATGCCGGTGCCATGCCGTGCCATGCCGGTGCCATGCCGTGCCATGCCGGTGCCATGCCGGTGCCATGCCGTGCCATGCCGGTGCCATGCCGTGCCATGCCGGTGCCATGCCGTGCCATGCCGGTGCCATGCCGGTGCCATGCCGTGCCATGACGGTGCCAGCCGGTGCCATGCCGGTGCCATGCCGTGCCATGCCGGTGCCATGCCGTGCCATGCCGTGCCATGCCGGTGCCATGCCGTGCCATGCCGGTGCCATGCCGTGCCATGCCGGTGCCAGCCGGTGCCATGCCGTGCCATGCCGGTGCCATGCCGTGCCATGCCATTCCATGCCATTCCATGACATTCCATGCCATTCCATGCCATTCCATGCCATTCCATGCCATTCCATGCCATTCCATGCCATTCCATGCCATTCCATGCCATTCCATGCCATTCCATGCCATTCCATGCCATTCCATGCCATTCCATGCCATTCCATGCCATTCCATGCCATTCCATGCCATTCCATGCCATTCCATGCCATTCCATGCCATTCAATGCCATTCCATGCCGTGCCATGCCGGTGCCATGCCGTGCCATGCCGGTGCCATGCCGTGCCATGCCGGTGCCATGCCGTGCCATGCCGGTGCCATGCCGTGCCATGCCGGTGCCATGCCGTGCCATGCCGTGCCATGCCGGTGCCATGCCGTGCCATGCCGGTGCCATGCCGTGCCATGCCGGTGCCATGCCGTGCCATGCCGGTGCCATGCCGTGCCATGCCGGTGCCATGCCGTGCCATGCCGGTGCCATGCCGTGCCATGCCGTGCCATGCGGTGCCATGCCATTCCATGCCATTCCATGCCATTCCATGCCATTCCATGCCATTCCATGCCATTCCATGCCATTCCATGCCATTCCATGCCATTCCATGCCATTCCATGCCATTCCATGCCATTCCATGCCATTCCATGCCATTCCATGCCATTCCATGCCATTCCATGCCATTCCATGCCATTCCATGCCATTCCATGCCATTCCATGCCATTCCATGCCATTCCATGCCATTCCATGCCATTCCATGCCATTCCATGCCATTCCATGCCATTCCATGCCATTCCATGCCATTCAATGCCGTGCCATGCCGGTGCCATGCCGTGCCATGCCGGTGCCATGCCGTGCCATGCCGGTGCCATGCCGTGCCATGCCGGTGCCATGCCGTGCCATGCCGGTGCCATGCCGTGCCATGCCGGTGCCATGCCGTGCCATGCCGGTGCCATGCCGTGCCATGCCGTGCCATGCCATTCCATGCCATTCCATGCCAGTCCATGCCAGTCCATGCCAGTCCATGCCATTCCATGCCATTCCATGCCACTCAATGCGGTGCCATGCCGTGCCATGCCGTGCCATTCCGTGCCATTCAATGCCATTCCATGCCATTCAATGCCGTGCCATGCCGTGCCATGCCGTGCCATGCCGTGCCATGCCGTGCCATGCCGTGCCATGCCGTACCATGCCGTGCCATGCGGTGCCATGCCATTCCATGCCATCCCATGCCATTCCATGCCATTCCATGCCATTCAATGCCATTCCATGCCATTCCATGCCATTCCATGCCATTCCATGCCATTCCATGCCATTCCATGCCATTCCATGCCATTCCATGCCATTCCATGCCATTCCATGCCATTCCATGCCATTCCATGCCATTCCATGCTATTCCATGCCGTGCCATGCCGGTGCCATGCCGTGCCATGCCGGTGCCATGCCGTGCCATGCCGGTGCCATGCCGTGCCATGCCGGTGCCATGCCGTGCCATGCCGGTGCCATGCCGTGCCATGCCGGTGCCATGCCGTGCCATGCCGGTGCCATGCCGTGCCATGCCGGTGCCATGCCGTGCCATGCCGGTGCCATGCCGTGCCATGCCGGTGCCATGCCGTGCCATGCCGGTGCCATGCCGTGCCATGCCGGTGCCATGCCGGTGCCATGCCGTGCCATGCCGGTGCCATGCCGTGCCATGCCGGTGCCATGCCGTGCCATGCCGGTGCCATGCCGTGCCATGCCGGTGCCATGCCGTGCCATGCCGGTGCCATGCCGTGCCATGCCGGTGCCATGCCGTGCCATGCCGGTGCCATGCCGTGCCATGCCGGTGCCATGCCGTGCCATGCCGGTGCCATGCCGTGCCATGCCGGTGCCATGCCGTGCCATGCCGGTGCCATGCCGTGCCATGCCGGTGCCATGCCGTGCCATGCCGGTGCCATGCCGTGCCATGCCGGTGCCATGCCGGTGCCATGCCGTGCCATGCCGGTGCCATGCCGTGCCATGCCGGTGCCATGCCGTGCCATGCCGGTGCCATGCCGTGCCATGCCGGTGCCATGCCGTGCCATGCCGGTGCCATGCCGTGCCATGCCGGTGCCATGCCGTGCCATGCCGGTGCCATGCCGTGCCATGCCGGTGCCATGCCGTGCCATGCCGGTGCCATGCCGTGCCATGCCGGTGCCATGCCGTGCCATGCCGGTGCCATGCCGTGCCATGCCGGTGCCATGCCGTGCCATGCCGGTGCCATGCCGTGCCATGCCGGTGCCATGCCGTGCCATGCCGGTGCCATGCCGTGCCATGCCGGTGCCATGCCGTGCCATGCCGGTGCCATGCCGTGCCATGCCGGTGCCATGCCGTGCCATGCCGGTGCCATGCCGTGCCATGCCGGTGCCATGCCGTGCCATGCCGGTGCCATGCCGTGCCATGCCGGTGCCATGCCGTGCCATGCCGGTGCCATGCCGTGCCATGCCGGTGCCATGCCGTGCCATGCCGGTGCCATGCCGTGCCATGCCGTGCCATGCCGTGCCATGCCGGTGCCATGCCGTGCCATGCCGGTGCCATGCCGTGCCATGCCGGTGCCATGCCGTGCCATGCCGGTGCCATGCCGTGCCATGCCGTGCCATGCCGGTGCCATGCCGTGCCATGCCGGTGCCATGCCGTGCCATGCCGTGCCATGCCATTCCATGCCATTCCATGCCATTCCATGCCATTCCATGCCATTCCATGTCATTCCATGCCATTCCATGTCATTCCATGCCATTCCATGCCATTCCATGCCATTCCATGCCATTCCATGCCATTCCATGCCATTCCATGCCATTCCATGCCATTCCATGCCATTCCATGCCATTCCATGCCATTCCATGCCATTCCATGCCATTCCATGCCATTCCATGCCATTCCATGCCATTCCATGCCATTCCATGCCATTCCATGCCATTCCATGCCATTCCATGCCATTCCATGCCATTCAATGCCATTCCATGCCGGTGCCATGCCGTGCCATGCCGGTGCCATGCCGTGCCATGCCGGTGCCATGCCGTGCCATGCCGGTGCCATGCCGTGCCATGCCGTGCCATGCCGTGCCATGCCATTCCATGCCATTCCATGCCATTCCATGCCATTCCATGTCATTCCATGCCATTCCATGCCATTCCATGCCATTCCATGCCATTCCATGCCATTCCATGCCATTCCATGCCATTCCATGCCATTCCATGCCATTCCATGCCATTCCATGCCATTCCATGCCATTCCATGCCATTCCATGCCATTCCATGCCATTCCATGCCATTCCATGCCATTCCATGCCATTCAATGCCATTCCATGCCGGTGCCATGCCGTGCCATGCCGTGCCATGCCGTGCCATGCCGTGCCATGCCGGTGCCATGCCGTGCCATGCCGGTGCCATGCCGTGCCATGCCGGTGCCATGACGTGCCATGCCGGTGCCATGCCGTGCCATGCCGGTGCCATGCCGTGCCATGCCGGTGCCATGCCGTGCCATGCCGGTGCCATGCCGTGCCATGCCGGTGCCATGCCGTGCCATGCCGGTGCCATGCCGTGCCATGCCGGTGCCATGCCGTGCCATGCCGGTGCCATGCCGTGCCATGCCGGTGCCATGCCGTGCCATGCCGGTGCCATGCCGGTGCCATGCCGTGCCATGCCGGTGCCATGCCGTGCCATGCCGGTGCCATGCCGTGCCATGCCGTGCCATGCCGGTGCCATGCCGTGCCATGCCGGTGCCATGCCGTGCCATGCCGGTGCCATGCCGTGCCATGCCGTGCCATGCCGTGCCATGCCGTGCCATGCCGTGCCATGCCGGTGCCATGCCGTGCCATGCCGGTGCCATGCCGTGCCATGCCGGTGCCATGCCGTGCCATGCCGGTGCCATGCCGTGCCATGCCGTGCCATGCCGTGCCATGCCGTGCCATGCCGGTGCCATGCCGTGCCATGCCGGTGCCATGCCGTGCCATGCCGGTGTCATGCCGTGCCATGCCGTGCCATGCCGTGCCATGCCGTGCCATGCCATTCCATGCCATTCCATGCCATTCCATGCCATTCCATGCCATTCCATGCCATTCCATGCCATTCCATGCCATTCCATGCCATTCCATGCCATTCCATGCCATTCCATGCCATTCCATGCCATTCCATGCCATTCCATGCCATTCCATGCCATTCCATGCCATTCCATGCCATTCCATGCCATTCAATGCCATTCCATGCCGTGCCATGCCGGTGCCATGCCGTGCCATGCCGGTGCCATGCCGTGCCATGCCGGTGCCATGCCGTGCCATGCCGGTGCCATGCCGTGCCATGCCGGTGCCATGCCGTGCCATGCCGTGCCATGCCGGTGCCATGCCGTGCCATGCCGGTGCCATGCCGTGCCATGCCGGTGCCATGCCGTGCCATGCCGGTGCCATGCCGTGCCATGCCGGTGCCATGCCGTGCCATGCCGGTGCCATGCCGTGCCATGCCGGTGCCATGCCGTGCCATGCCGTGCCATGCGGTGCCATGCCATTCCATGCCATTCCATGCCATTCCATGCCATTCCATGCCATTCCATGCCATTCCATGCCATTCCATGCCATTCCATGCCATTCCATGCCATTCCATGCCATTCCATGCCATTCCATGCCATTCCATGCCATTCCATGCCATTCCATGCCATTCCATGCCATTCCATGCCATTCCATGCCATTCCATGCCATTCCATGCCATTCCATGCCATTCCATGCCATTCCATGCCATTCCATGCCATTCCATGCCATTCCATGCCATTCCATGCCATTCCATGCCATTCAATGCCGTGCCATGCCGGTGCCATGCCGTGCCATGCCGGTGCCATGCCGTGCCATGCCGGTGCCATGCCGTGCCATGCCGGTGCCATGCCGTGCCATGCCGGTGCCATGCCGTGCCATGCCGGTGCCATGCCGTGCCATGCCGGTGCCATGCCGTGCCATGCCGTGCCATGCCATTCCATGCCATTCCATGCCAGTCCATGCCAGTCCATGCCAGTCCATGCCATTCCATGCCATTCCATGCCACTCAATGCGGTGCCATGCCGTGCCATGCCGTGCCATTCCGTGCCATTCAATGCCATTCCATGCCATTCAATGCCGTGCCATGCCGTGCCATGCCGTGCCATGCCGTGCCATGCCGTGCCATGCCGTGCCATGCCGTACCATGCCGTGCCATGCGGTGCCATGCCATTCCATGCCATCCCATGCCATTCCATGCCATTCCATGCCATTCAATGCCATTCCATGCCATTCCATGCCATTCCATGCCATTCCATGCCATTCCATGCCATTCCATGCCATTCCATGCCATTCCATGCCATTCCATGCCATTCCATGCCATTCCATGCCATTCCATGCCATTCCATGCTATTCCATGCCGTGCCATGCCGGTGCCATGCCGTGCCATGCCGGTGCCATGCCGTGCCATGCCGGTGCCATGCCGTGCCATGCCGGTGCCATGCCGTGCCATGCCGGTGCCATGCCGTGCCATGCCGGTGCCATGCCGTGCCATGCCGGTGCCATGCCGTGCCATGCCGGTGCCATGCCGTGCCATGCCGGTGCCATGCCGTGCCATGCCGGTGCCATGCCGGTGCCATGCCGTGCCATGCCGGTGCCATGCCGTGCCATGCCGGTGCCATGCCGTGCCATGCCGGTGCCATGCCGTGCCATGCCGGTGCCATGCCGTGCCATGCCGGTGCCATGCCGTGCCATGCCGGTGCCATGCCGTGCCATGCCGGTGCCATGCCGTGCCATGCCGGTGCCATGCCGTGCCATGCCGGTGCCATGCCGTGCCATGCCGGTGCCATGCCGTGCCATGCCGGTGCCATGCCGTGCCATGCCGGTGCCATGCCGTGCCATGCCGGTGCCATGCCGTGCCATGCCGGTGCCATGCCGTGCCATGCCGGTGCCATGCCGTGCCATGCCGGTGCCATGCCGTGCCATGCCGGTGCCATGCCGTGCCATGCCGGTGCCATGCCGTGCCATGCCGGTGCCATGCCGTGCCATGCCGGTGCCATGCCGTGCCATGCCGGTGCCATGCCGTGCCATGCCGGTGCCATGCCGTGCCATGCCGGTGCCATGCCGTGCCATGCCGGTGCCATGCCGTGCCATGCCGGTGCCATGCCGTGCCATGCCGTGCCATGCCGTGCCATGCCGGTGCCATGCCGTGCCATGCCGGTGCCATGCCGTGCCATGCCGGTGCCATGCCGTGCCATGCCGGTGCCATGCCGTGCCATGCCGTGCCATGCCGGTGCCATGCCGTGCCATGCCGGTGCCATGCCGTGCCATGCCGTGCCATGCCATTCCATGCCATTCCATGCCATTCCATGCCATTCCATGCCATTCCATGTCATTCCATGCCATTCCATGTCATTCCATGCCATTCCATGCCATTCCATGCCATTCCATGCCATTCCATGCCATTCCATGCCATTCCATGCCATTCCATGCCATTCCATGCCATTCCATGCCATTCCATGCCATTCCATGCCATTCCATGCCATTCCATGCCATTCCATGCCATTCCATGCCATTCCATGCCATTCCATGCCATTCCATGCCATTCCATGCCATTCCATGCCATTCCATGCCATTCCATGCCATTCCATGCCATTCAATGCCATTCCATGCCGGTGCCATGCCGTGCCATGCCGGTGCCATGCCGTGCCATGCCGGTGCCATGCCGTGCCATGCCGGTGCCATGCCGTGCCATGCCGTGCCATGCCGTGCCATGCCATTCCATGCCATTCCATGCCATTCCATGCCATTCCATGTCATTCCATGCCATTCCATGCCATTCCATGCCATTCCATGCCATTCCATGCCATTCCATGCCATTCCATGCCATTCCATGCCATTCCATGCCATTCCATGCCATTCCATGCCATTCCATGCCATTCCATGCCATTCCATGCCATTCCATGCCATTCCATGCCATTCCATGCCATTCCATGCCATTCAATGCCATTCCATGCCGGTGCCATGCCGTGCCATGCCGTGCCATGCCGTGCCATGCCGTGCCATGCCGGTGCCATGCCGTGCCATGCCGGTGCCATGCCGTGCCATGCCGGTGCCATGACGTGCCATGCCGGTGCCATGCCGTGCCATGCCGGTGCCATGCCGTGCCATGCCGGTGCCATGCCGTGCCATGCCGGTGCCATGCCGTGCCATGCCGGTGCCATGCCGTGCCATGCCGGTGCCATGCCGTGCCATGCCGGTGCCATGCCGTGCCATGCCGGTGCCATGCCGTGCCATGCCGGTGCCATGCCGTGCCATGCCGGTGCCATGCCGGTGCCATGCCGTGCCATGCCGGTGCCATGCCGTGCCATGCCGGTGCCATGCCGTGCCATGCCGTGCCATGCCGGTGCCATGCCGTGCCATGCCGGTGCCATGCCGTGCCATGCCGGTGCCATGCCGTGCCATGCCGTGCCATGCCGTGCCATGCCGTGCCATGCCGTGCCATGCCGGTGCCATGCCGTGCCATGCCGGTGCCATGCCGTGCCATGCCGGTGCCATGCCGTGCCATGCCGGTGCCATGCCGTGCCATGCCGTGCCATGCCGTGCCATGCCGTGCCATGCCGGTGCCATGCCGTGCCATGCCGGTGCCATGCCGTGCCATGCCGGTGTCATGCCGTGCCATGCCGTGCCATGCCGTGCCATGCCGTGCCATGCCATTCCATGCCATTCCATGCCATTCCATGCCATTCCATGCCATTCCATGCCATTCCATGCCATTCCATGCCATTCCATGCCATTCCATGCCATTCCATGCCATTCCATGCCATTCCATGCCATTCCATGCCATTCCATGCCATTCCATGCCATTCCATGCCATTCCATGCCATTCCATGCCATTCCATGCCATTCCATGCCATTCCATGCCATTCCATGCCATTCCATGCCGTGCCATGCCGTGCCATGCCGTGCCATGCCGGTGCCATGCCGTGCCATGCCGGTGCCATGCCGTGCCATGCCGGTGCCATGCCGTGCCATGCCGGTGCCATGCCGTGCCATGCCGGTGCCATGCCGTGCCATGCCGGTGCCATGCCGTGCCATGCCGGTGCCATGCCGGTGCCATGCCGTGCCATGCCGGTGCCATGCCGTGCCATCCCGGTGCCATGCCGTGCCATGCCGTGCCATGCCGTGCCATGCCGTTCCATGCCATTCCATGCCATTCCATGCCATTCCATGCCATTCCATGCCATTCCATGCCATTCCATGCCATTCCATGCCATTCCATGCCATTCCATGCCATTCCATGCCATTCCATGCCATTCCATGCCATTCCATGCCATTCCATGCCATTCCATGCCATTCCATGCCATTCCATGCCATTCCATGCCATTCCATGCCATTCCATGCCATTCCATGCCATTCCATGCCATTCCATGCCATTCCATGCCATTCCATGCCATTCCATGCCATTCCATGCCATTCCATGCCATTCCATGCCATTCCATGCCATTCCATGCCATTCCATGCCATTCCATGCCATTCCATGCCATTCCATGCCATTCCATGCCATTCCATGCCATTCCATGCCATTCCATGCCATTCCATGCCATTCCATGCCATTCCATGCCATTCCATGCCATTCCATGCCATTCAATGCCATTCCATGCCATTCCATGCCGGTGCCATGCCGTGCCATGCCGGTGCCATGCCGTGCCATGCCGGTGCCATGCCGTGCCATGCCGGTGCCATGCCGTGCCATGCCGGTGCCATGCCGTGCCATGCCGGTGCCATGCCGTGCCATGCCGGTGCCATGCCGGTGCCATGCCGTGCCATGCCGGTGCCAGCCGGTGCCATGCCGGTGCCATGCCGTGCCATGCCGGTGCCATGCCGTGCCATGCCGTGCCATGCCGGTGCCATGCCGTGCCATGCCGGTGCCATGCCGTGCCATGCCGGTGCCATGCCGTGCCATGCCGTGCCATGCCATTCCATGCCATTCCATGCCATTCCATGACATTCCATGCCATTCCATGCCATTCCATGCCATTCCATGCCATTCCATGCCATTCCATGCCATTCCATGCCATTCCATGCCATTCCATGCCATTCCATGCCATTCCATGCCATTCCATGCCATTCCATGCCATTCCATGCCATTCCATGCCATTCCATGCCATTCCATGCCATTCCATGCCATTCCATGCCATTCAATGCCATTCCATGCCGTGCCATGCCGGTGCCATGCCGTGCCATGCCGGTGCCATGCCGTGCCATGCCGGTGCCATGCCGTGCCATGCCGGTGCCATGCCGTGCCATGCCGGTGCCATGCCGTGCCATGCCGGTGCCATGCCGTGCCATGCCGTGCCATGCCGGTGCCATGCCGTGCCATGCCGGTGCCATGCCGTGCCATGCCGGTGCCATGCCGTGCCATGCCGGTGCCATGCCGTGCCATGCCGGTGCCATGCCGTGCCATGCCGGTGCCATGCCGTGCCATGCCGTGCCATGCGGTGCCATGCCATTCCATGCCATTCCATGCCATTCCATGCCATTCCATGTCATTCCATGCCATTCCATGCCATTCCATGCCATTCCATGCCATTCCATGCCATTCCATGCCATTCCATGCCATTCCATGCCATTCCATGCCATTCCATGCCATTCCATGCCATTCCATGCCATTCCATGCCATTCCATGCCATTCCATGCCATTCCATGCCATTCCATGCCATTCCATGCCATTCCATGCCATTCCATGCCATTCCATGCCATTCAATGCCGTGCCATGCCGGTGCCATGCCGTGCCATGCCGGTGCCATGCCGTGCCATGCCGGTGCCATGCCGTGCCATGCCGGTGCCATGCCGTGCCATGCCGGTGCCATGCCGTGCCATGCCGGTGCCATGCCGTGCCATGCCGGTGCCATGCCGTGCCATGCCGTGCCATGCCATTCCATGCCATTCCATGCCAGTCCATGCCAGTCCATGCCAGTCCATGCCATTCCATGCCATTCCATGCCACTCAATGCGGTGCCATGCCGTGCCATGCCGTGCCATTCCGTGCCATTCAATGCCATTCCATGCCATTCAATGCCGTGCCATGCCGTGCCATGCCGTGCCATGCCGTGCCATGCCGTGCCATGCCGTGCCATGCCGTGCCATGCCGTACCATGCCGTGCCATGCGGTGCCATGCCATTCCATGCCATCCCATGCCATTCCATGCCATTCCATGCCATTCAATGCCATTCCATGCCATTCCATGCCATTCCATGCCATTCCATGCCATTCCATGCCATTCCATGCCATTCCATGCCATTCCATGCCATTCCATGCCATTCCATGCCATTCCATGCCATTCCATGCTATTCCATGCCGTGCCATGCCGGTGCCATGCCGTGCCATGCCGGTGCCATGCCGTGCCATGCCGGTGCCATGCCGTGCCATGCCGGTGCCATGCCGTGCCATGCCGGTGCCATGCCGTGCCATGCCGGTGCCATGCCGTGCCATGCCGGTGCCATGCCGTGCCATGCCGGTGCCATGCCGGTGCCATGCCGTGCCATGCCGGTGCCATGCCGTGCCATGCCGGTGCCATGCCGTGCCATGCCGTGCCATGCCGTGCCATGCCGTGCCATGCCGTGCCATGCCATTCCATGCCATTCCATGCCATTCCATGCCATTCCATGCCATTCCATGCCATTCCATGCCATTCCATGCCATTCCATGCCATTCCATGCCATTCCATGCCATTCCATGCCATTCCATGCCATTCCATGCCATTCCATGCCATTCCATGCCATTCCATGCCATTCCATGCCATTCCATGCCATTCCATGCCATTCCATGCCATTCCATGCCATTCCATGCCATTCCATGCCATTCCATGCCATTCCATGCCATTCCATGCCATTCCATGCCATTCCATGCCATTCCATGCCATTCCATGCCATTCCATGCCATTCCATGCCATTCCATGCCATTCCATGCCATTCCATGCCATTCCATGCCATTCCATGCCATTCCATGCCATTCCATGCCATTCCATGCCATTCCATGCCATTCCATGCCATTCCATGCCATTCAATGCCATTCCATGCCGGTGCCATGCCGTGCCATGCCGGTGCCATGCCGTGCCATGCCGGTGCCATGCCGTGCCATGCCGGTGCCATGCCGTGCCATGCCGGTGCCATGCCGTGCCATGCCGTGCCATGCCGGTGCCATGCCGTGCCATGCCGGTGCCATGCCGTGCCATGCCGGTGCCATGCCGTGCCATGCCGTGCCATGCCGTGCCATGCCGGTGCCATGCCGTGCCATGCCGTGCCATGCCATTCCATGCCATTCCATGCCATTCCATGACATTCCATGCCATTCCATGCCATTCCATGCCATTCCATGCCATTCCATGCCATTCCATGCCATTCCATGCCATTCCATGCCATTCCATGCCATTCCATGCCATTCCATGCCATTCAATGCCATTCCATGCCGTGCCATGCCGGTGCCATGCCGTGCCATGCCGGTGCCATGCCGTGCCATGCCGGTGCCATGCCGTGCCATGCCGGTGCCATGCCGTGCCATGCCGGTGCCATGCCGTGCCATGCCGGTGCCATGCCGTGCCATGCCGGTGCCATGCCGTGCCATGCCGGTGCCATGCCGTGCCATGCCGGTGCCATGCCGTGCCATGCCGGTGCCATGCCGTGCCATGCCGTGCCATGCCGGTGCCATGCCGTGCCATGCCGGTGCCATGCCGTGCCATGCCGGTGCCATGCCGTGCCATGCCGGTGCCATGCCGTGCCATGCCGGTGCCATGCCGTGCCATGCCGGTGCCATGCCGTGCCATGCCGGTGCCATGCCGTGCCATGCCGGTGCCATGCCGTGCCATGCCGGTGCCATGCCGTGCCATGCCGGTGCCATGCCGTGCCATGCCGTGCCATGCCGTGCCATGCCGGTGCCATGCCGTGCCATGCCGGTGCCATGCCGTGCCATGCCGGTGCCATGCCGTGCCATGCCGGTGCCATGCCGTGCCATGCCGGTGCCATGCCGTGCCATGCCGGTGCCATGCCGTGCCATGCCGTGCCATGCCGGTGCCATGCCGTGCCATGCCGGTGCCATGCCGTGCCATGCCGGTGCCATGCCGTGCCATGCCGTGCCATGCCGTGCCATGCCGTGCCATGCCATTCCATGCCATTCCATGCCATTCCATGCCATTCCATGCCATTCCATGCCATTCCATGTCATTCCATGCCATTCCATGTCATTCCATGCCATTCCATGCCATTCCATGCCATTCCATGCCATTCCATGCCATTCCATGCCATTCCATGCCATTCCATGCCATCCCATGCCATTCCATGCCATTCCATGCCATTCCATGCCATTCCATGCCATTCCATGCCATTCCATGCCATTCCATGCCATTCCATGCCATTCCATGCCATTCCATGCCATTCCATGCCATTCCATGCCATTCCATGCCATTCCATGCCATTCCATGCCATTCCATGCCATTCCATGCCATTCCATGCCATTCCATGCCATTCCATGCCATTCAATGCCATTCCATGCCGGTGCCATGCCGTGCCATGCCGGTGCCATGCCGTGCCATGCCGGTGCCATGCCGTGCCATGCCGGTGCCATGCCGTGCCATGCCGTGCCATGCCGTGCCATGCCGGTGCCATGCCGTGCCATGCCGTGCCATGCCGTGCCATGCCGGTGCCATGCCGTGCCATGCCGGTGCCATGCCGTGCCATGCCGGTGCCATGCCGTGCCATGCCGTGCCATGCCGGTGCCATGCCGTGCCATGCCGGTGCCATGCCGTGCCATGCCGTGCCATGCCGTGCCATGCCGTGCCATGCCGTGCCATGCCGTGCCATGCCGTGCCATGCCGTGCCATGCCATTCCATGCCATTCCATGCCATTCCATGCCATTCCATGCCATTCCATGCCATTCCATGCCATTCCATGCCATTCCATGCCATTCCATGCCATTCCATGCCATTCCATGCCATTCCATGCCATTCCATGCCATTCCATGCCATTCCATGCCATTCCATGCCATTCCATGCCATTCCATGCCATTCCATGCCATTCCATGCCATTCCATGCCATTCCATGTCATTCCATGCCATTCCATGTCATTCCATGCCATTCCATGCCATTCCATGCCATTCCATGCCATTCCATGCCATTCCATGCCATTCCATGCCATTCCATGCCATTCCATGCTATTCCATGCCGTGCCATGCCGGTGTCATGCCGTGCCATGCCGGTGCCATGCCGTGCCATGCCGGTGCCATGCCGTGCCATGCCGTGCCATGCCGGTGCCATGCCGTGCCATGCCGGTGCCATGCCGTGCCATGCCGGTGCCATGCCGTGCCATGCCGGTGCCATGCCGTGCCATGCCGGTGCCATGCCGTGCCATGCCGGTGCCATGCCGTGCCATGCCGGTGCCATGCCGTGCCATGCCGGTGCCATGCCGTGCCATGCCGGTGCCATGCCGTGCCATGCCGGTGCCATGCCGTGCCATGCCGGTGCCATGCCGGTGCCATGCCGTGCCATGCCGGTGCCATGCCGTGCCATGCCGGTGCCATGCCGTGCCATGCCGGTGCCATGCCGTGCCATGCCGGTGCCATGCCGTGCCATGCCGGTGCCATGCCGTGCCATGCCGGTGCCATGCCGTGCCATGCCGGTGCCATGCCGTGCCATGCCGGTGCCATGCCGTGCCATGCCGGTGCCATGCCGTGCCATGCCGGTGCCATGCCGTGCCATGCCGGTGCCATGCCGTGCCATGCCGGTGCCATGCCGTGCCATGCCGGTGCCATGCCGGTGCCATGCCGTGCCATGCCGGTGCCATGCCGTGCCATGCCGGTGCCATGCCGTGCCATGCCGGTGCCATGCCGTGCCATGCCGGTGCCATGCCGTGCCATGCCGGTGCCATGCCGTGCCATGCCGGTGCCATGCCGTGCCATGCCGTGCCATGCCGTGCCATGCCGGTGCCATGCCGTGCCATGCCGGTGCCATGCCGTGCCATGCCGGTGCCATGCCGTGCCATGCCGGTGCCATGCCGTGCCATGCCGGTGCCATGCCGTGCCATGCCGTGCCATGCCGGTGCCATGCCGTGCCATGCCGGTGCCATGCCGTGCCATGCCGGTGCCATGCCGTGCCATGCCGTGCCATGCCGTGCCATGCCATTCCATGCCATTCCATGCCATTCCATGCCATTCCATGTCATTCCATGCCATTCCATGTCATTCCATGCCATTCCATGCCATTCCATGCCATTCCATGCCATTCCATGCCATTCCATGCCATTCCATGCCATTCCATGCCATTCCATGCCATTCCATGCCATTCCATGCCATTCCATGCCATTCCATGCCATTCCATGCCATTCCATGCCATTCCATGCCATTCCATGCCATTCCATGCCATTCCATGCCATTCCATGCCATTCCATGCCATTCCATGCCATTCCATGCCATTCCATGCCATTCCATGCCATTCCATGCCATTCCATGCCATTCAATGCCATTCCATGCCGGTGCCATGCCGTGCCATGCCGGTGCCATGCCGTGCCATGCCGGTGCCATGCCGTGCCATGCCGTGCCATGCCGGTGCCATGCCGTGCCATGCCGGTGCCATGCCGTGCCATGCCGTGCCATGCCATTCCATGCCATTCCATGCCATTCCATGACATTCCATGCCATTCCATGCCATTCCATGCCATTCCATGCCATTCCATGCCATTCCATGCCATTCCATGCCATTCCATGCCATTCCATGCCATTCCATGCCATTCCATGCCATTCCATGCCATTCCATGCCATTCCATGCCATTCCATGCCATTCCATGCCATTCCATGCCATTCCATGCCATTCCATGCCATTCCATGCCATTCCATGCCATTCCATGCCATTCAATGCCATTCCATGCCGTGCCATGCCGGTGCCATGCCGTGCCATGCCGGTGCCATGCCGTGCCATGCCGGTGCCATGCCGTGCCATGCCGGTGCCATGCCGTGCCATGCCGGTGCCATGCCGTGCCATGCCGGTGCCATGCCGGTGCCATGCCGTGCCATGCCGGTGCCATGCCGTGCCATGCCGGTGCCATGCCATTCCATGCCATTCCATGCCATTCCATGCCATTCCATGTCATTCCATGCCATTCCATGTCATTCCATGCCATTCCATGTCATTCCATGCCATTCCATGCCATTCCATGCCATTCCATGCCATTCCATGCCATTCCATGCCATTCCATGCCATTCCATGCCATTCCATGCCATTCCATGCTATTCCATGCCGTGCCATGCCGGTGTCATGCCGTGCCATGCCGGTGCCATGCCGTGCCATGCCGGTGCCATGCCGTGCCATGCCGTGCCATGCCGGTGCCATGCCGTGCCATGCCGGTGCCATGCCGTGCCATGCCGGTGCCATGCCGTGCCATGCCGGTGCCATGCCGTGCCATGCCGGTGCCATGCCGTGCCATGCCGGTGCCATGCCGTGCCATGCCGGTGCCATGCCGTGCCATGCCGGTGCCATGCCGTGCCATGCCGGTGCCATGCCGTGCCATGCCGGTGCCATGCCGTGCCATGCCGGTGCCATGCCGTGCCATGCCGGTGCCATGCCGGTGCCATGCCGTGCCATGCCGGTGCCATGCCGTGCCATGCCGGTGCCATGCCGTGCCATGCCGGTGCCATGCCGTGCCATGCCGGTGCCATGCCGTGCCATGCCGGTGCCATGCCGTGCCATGCCGGTGCCATGCCGTGCCATGCCGGTGCCATGCCGTGCCATGCCGGTGCCATGCCGTGCCATGCCGGTGCCATGCCGTGCCATGCCGGTGCCATGCCGTGCCATGCCGGTGCCATGCCGTGCCATGCCGGTGCCATGCCGTGCCATGCCGGTGCCATGCCGTGCCATGCCGGTGCCATGCCGTGCCATGCCGGTGCCATGCCGTGCCATGCCGGTGCCATGCCGTGCCATGCCGGTGCCATGCCGTGCCATGCCGGTGCCATGCCGTGCCATGCCGGTGCCATGCCGTGCCATGCCGTGCCATGCCGTGCCATGCCGGTGCCATGCCGTGCCATGCCGGTGCCATGCCGTGCCATGCCGGTGCCATGCCGTGCCATGCCGTGCCATGCCGGTGCCATGCCGTGCCATGCCGGTGCCATGCCGTGCCATGCCGGTGCCATGCCGTGCCATGCCGGTGCCATGCCGTGCCATGCCATTCCATGCCATTCCATGCCATTCCATGTCATTCCATGCCATTCCATGCCATTCCATGCCATTCCATGCCATTCCATGCCATTCCATGCCATTCCATGCCATTCCATGCCATTCCATGCCATTCCATGCCATTCCATGCCATTCCATGCCATTCCATGCCATTCCATGCCATTCCATGCCATTCCATGCCATTCAATGCCATTCCATGCCGGTGCCATGCCGTGCCATGCCGTGCCATGCCGTGCCATGCCGGTGCCATGCCGTGCCATGCCGGTGCCATGCCGTGCCATGCCGGTGCCATGACGTGCCATGCCGGTGCCATGCCGTGCCATGCCGGTGCCATGCCGTGCCATGCCGGTGCCATGCCGTGCCATGCCGGTGCCATGCCGTGCCATGCCGGTGCCATGCCGTGCCATGCCGGTGCCATGCCGTGCCATGCCGGTGCCATGCCGTGCCATGCCGGTGCCATGCCGTGCCATGCCGGTGCCATGCCGGTGCCATGCCGTGCCATGCCGGTGCCATGCCGTGCCATGCCGGTGCCATGCCGTGCCATGCCGTGCCATGCCGGTGCCATGCCGTGCCATGCCGGTGCCATGCCGTGCCATGCCGGTGCCATGCCGTGCCATGCCGGTGCCATGCCGTGCCATGCCGTGCCATGCCGTGCCATGCCGTGCCATGCCGGTGCCATGCCGTGCCATGCCGGTGCCATGCCGTGCCATGCCGGTGCCATGCCGTGCCATGCCGGTGCCATGCCGTGCCATGCCGTGCCATGCCGTGCCATGCCGTGCCATGCCGGTGCCATGCCGTGCCATGCCGGTGCCATGCCGTGCCATGCCGGTGTCATGCCGTGCCATGCCGTGCCATGCCGTGCCATGCCGTGCCATGCCGTGCCATGCCATTCCATGCCATTCCATGCCATTCCATGCCATTCCATGCCATTCCATGCCATTCCATGCCATTCCATGCCATTCCATGCCATTCCATGCCATTCCATGCCATTCCATGCCATTCCATGCCATTCCATGCCATTCCATGCCATTCCATGCCATTCCATGCCATTCCATGCCATTCCATGCCATTCCATGCCATTCCATGCCATTCCATGCCATTCCATGCCATTCCATGCCGTGCCATGCCGTGCCATGCCGTGCCATGCCGGTGCCATGCCGTGCCATGCCGGTGCCATGCCGTGCCATGCCGGTGCCATGCCGTGCCATGCCGGTGCCATGCCGTGCCATGCCGGTGCCATGCCGTGCCATGCCGGTGCCATGCCGTGCCATGCCGGTGCCATGCCGTGCCATGCCGGTGCCATGCCGGTGCCATGCCGTGCCATGCCGGTGCCATGCCGTGCCATGCCGGTGCCATGCCGTGCCATGCCGGTGCCATGCCGTGCCATGCCGGTGCCATGCCGTGCCATGCCGGTGCCATGCCGTGCCATGCCGGTGCCATGCCGTGCCATGCTGGTGCCATGCCGTGCCATGCCGGTGCCATGCCGTGCCATGCCGGTGCCATGCCGTGCCATGCCGTGCCATGCCGTGCCATGCCGTGCCATGCCGTGCCATGCCGTGCCATGCCGTGCCATGCCGGTGCCATGCCGTGCCATGCCGGTGCCATGCCGTGCCATGCCGGTGCCATGCCGTGCCATGCCGTGCCATGCCATTCCATGCCATTCCATGCCATTCCATGACATTCCATGCCATTCCATGCCATTCCATGCCATTCCATGCCATTCCATGCCATTCCATGCCATTCCATGCCATTCCATGCCATTCCATGCCATTCCATGCCATTCCATGCCATTCCATGCCATTCCATGCCATTCCATGCCATTCCATGCCATTCCATGCCATTCCATGCCATTCCATGCCATTCCATGCCATTCCATGCCATTCAATGCCATTCCATGCCGTGCCATGCCGGTGCCATGCCGTGCCATGCCGGTGCCATGCCGTGCCATGCCGGTGCCATGCCGTGCCATGCCGGTGCCATGCCGTGCCATGCCGGTGCCATGCCGGTGCCATGCCGTGCCATGCCGGTGCCATGCCGGTGCCATGCCGGTGCCATGCCGGTGCCATGCCGTGCCATGCCGGTGCCATGCCGTGCCATGCCGGTGCCATGCCGTGCCATGCCGGTGCCATGCCGTGCCATGCCGGTGCCATGCCGTGCCATGCCGGTGCCATGCCGTGCCATGCCGGTGCCATGCCGTGCCATGCCGTGCCATGCCGTGCCATGCCGTGCCATGCCGGTGCCATGCCGTGCCATGCCGGTGCCATGCCGTGCCATGCCGGTGCCATGCCGTGCCATGCCGGTGCCATGCCGTGCCATGCCGGTGCCATGCCGTGCCATGCCGGTGCCATGCCGTGCCATGCCGGTGCCATGCCGTGCCATGCCGGTGCCATGCCGTGCCATGCCGGTGCCATGCCGTGCCATGCCGGTGCCATGCCGTGCCATGCCGGTGCCATGCCGTGCCATGCCGGTGCCATGCCGTGCCATGCCGGTGCCATGCCGTGCCATGCCGGTGCCATGCCGTGCCATGCCGGTGCCATGCCGTGCCATGCCGGTGCCATGCCGTGCCATGCCGGTGCCATGCCGTGCCATGCCGGTGCCATGCCGTGCCATGCCGGTGCCATGCCGTGCCATGCCGGTGCCATGCCGTGCCATGCCGGTGCCATGCCGTGCCATGCCGGTGCCATGCCGTGCCATGCCGGTGCCATGCCGTGCCATGCCGGTGCCATGCCGTGCCATGCCGGTGCCATGCCGTGCCATGCCGGTGCCATGCCGTGCCATGCCGGTGCCATGCCGTGCCATGCCGGTGCCATGCCGTGCCATGCCGGTGCCATGCCGTGCCATGCCGGTGCCATGCCGTGCCATGCCGGTGCCATGCCGTGCCATGCCGGTGCCATGCCGTGCCATGCCGTGCCATGCCGTGCCATGCCGGTGCCATGCCGTGCCATGCCGGTGCCATGCCGTGCCATGCCGGTGCCATGCCGTGCCATGCCGGTGCCATGCCGTGCCATGCCGGTGCCATGCCGTGCCATGCCGGTGCCATGCCGTGCCATGCCGTGCCATGCCGGTGCCATGCCGTGCCATGCCGGTGCCATGCCGTGCCATGCCGTGCCATGCCGTGCCATGCCGTGCCATGCCATTCCATGCCATTCCATGCCATTCCATGCCATTCCATGTCATTCCATGCCATTCCATGTCATTCCATGCCATTCCATGCCATTCCATGCCATTCCATGCCATTCCATGCCATTCCATGCCATTCCATGCCATTCCATGCCATTCCATGCCATTCCATGCCATTCCATGCCATTCCATGCCATTCCATGCCATTCCATGCCATTCCATGCCATTCAATGCCATTCCATGCCGGTGCCATGCCGTGCCATGCCGGTGCCATGCCGTGCCATGCCGGTGCCATGCCGTGCCATGCCGTGCCATGCCGGTGCCATGCCGTGCCATGCCGGTGCCATGCCGTGCCATGCCGTGCCATGCCATTCCATGCCATTCCATGCCATTCCATGACATTCCATGCCATTCCATGCCATTCCATGCCATTCCATGCCATTCCATGCCATTCCATGCCATTCCATGCCATTCCATGCCATTCCATGCCATTCCATGCCATTCCATGCCATTCCATGCCATTCCATGCCATTCCATGCCATTCCATGCCATTCCATGCCATTCCATGCCATTCCATGCCATTCCATGCCATTCCATGCCATTCCATGCCATTCCATGCCATTCCATGCCATTCCATGCCATTCCATGCCATTCAATGCCATTCCATGCCGTGCCATGCCGGTGCCATGCCGTGCCATGCCGGTGCCATGCCGTGCCATGCCGGTGCCATGCCGTGCCATGCCGGTGCCATGCCGTGCCATGCCGGTGCCATGCCGTGCCATGCCGGTGCCATGCCGTGCCATGCCGGTGCCATGCCGTGCCATGCCGGTGCCATGCCGGTGCCATGCCGTGCCATGCCGGTGCCATGCCGTGCCATGCCGGTGCCATGCCATTCCATGCCATTCCATGCCATTCCATGCCATTCCATGTCATTCCATGCCATTCCATGTCATTCCATGCCATTCCATGCCATTCCATGCCATTCCATGCCATTCCATGCCATTCCATGCCATTCCATGCCATTCCATGCCATTCCATGCTATTCCATGCCGTGCCATGCCGGTGTCATGCCGTGCCATGCCGGTGTCATGCCGTGCCATGCCGGTGCCATGCCGTGCCATGCCGGTGCCATGCCGTGCCATGCCGTGCCATGCCGGTGCCATGCCGTGCCATGCCGGTGCCATGCCGTGCCATGCCGGTGCCATGCCGTGCCATGCCGGTGCCATGCCGTGCCATGCCGGTGCCATGCCGTGCCATGCCGGTGCCATGCCGTGCCATGCCGGTGCCATGCCGTGCCATGCCGGTGCCATGCCGTGCCATGCCGGTGCCATGCCGTGCCATGCCGGTGCCATGCCGGTGCCATGCCGTGCCATGCCGGTGCCATGCCGTGCCATGCCGGTGCCATGCCGTGCCATGCCGGTGCCATGCCGTGCCATGCCGGTGCCATGCCGTGCCATGCCGGTGCCATGCCGTGCCATGCCGGTGCCATGCCGTGCCATGCCGGTGCCATGCCGTGCCATGCCGGTGCCATGCCGTGCCATGCCGGTGCCATGCCGTGCCATGCCGGTGCCATGCCGTGCCATGCCGGTGCCATGCCGTGCCATGCCGGTGCCATGCCGTGCCATGCCGGTGCCATGCCGTGCCATGCCGGTGCCATGCCGTGCCATGCCGGTGCCATGCCGTGCCATGCCGGTGCCATGCCGTGCCATGCCGGTGCCATGCCGTGCCATGCCGGTGCCATGCCGTGCCATGCCGGTGCCATGCCGTGCCATGCCGGTGCCATGCCGTGCCATGCCGGTGCCATGCCGTGCCATGCCGGTGCCATGCCGTGCCATGCCGGTGCCATGCCGTGCCATGCCGGTGCCATGCCGTGCCATGCCGGTGCCATGCCGTGCCATGCCGGTGCCATGCCGTGCCATGCCGTGCCATGCCGTGCCATGCCGGTGCCATGCCGTGCCATGCCGGTGCCATGCCGTGCCATGCCGGTGCCATGCCGTGCCATGCCGTGCCATGCCGGTGCCATGCCGTGCCATGCCGGTGCCATGCCGTGCCATGCCGGTGCCATGCCGTGCCATGCCATTCCATGTCATTCCATGCCATTCCATGCCATTCCATGCCATTCCATGCCATTCCATGCCATTCCATGCCATTCCATGCCATTCCATGCCATTCCATGCCATTCCATGCCATTCCATGCCATTCCATGCCATTCCATGCCATTCCATGCCATTCCATGCCATTCCATGCCATTCAATGCCATTCCATGCCGGTGCCATGCCGTGCCATGCCGTGCCATGCCGTGCCATGCCGGTGCCATGCCGTGCCATGCCGGTGCCATGACGTGCCATGCCGGTGCCATGCCGTGCCATGCCGGTGCCATGCCGTGCCATGCCGGTGCCATGCCGTGCCATGCCGGTGCCATGCCGTGCCATGCCGGTGCCATGCCGTGCCATGCCGGTGCCATGCCGTGCCATGCCGGTGCCATGCCGTGCCATGCCGGTGCCATGCCGTGCCATGCCGGTGCCATGCCGTGCCATGCCGGTGCCATGCCGGTGCCATGCCGTGCCATGCCGGTGCCATGCCGTGCCATGCCGGTGCCATGCCGTGCCATGCCGTGCCATGCCGGTGCCATGCCGTGCCATGCCGGTGCCATGCCGTGCCATGCCGGTGCCATGCCGTGCCATGCCGGTGCCATGCCGTGCCATGCCGTGCCATGCCGTGCCATGCCGTGCCATGCCGGTGCCATGCCGTGCCATGCCGGTGCCATGCCGTGCCATGCCGGTGCCATGCCGTGCCATGCCGGTGCCATGCCGTGCCATGCCGTGCCATGCCGTGCCATGCCGTGCCATGCCGGTGCCATGCCGTGCCATGCCGGTGCCATGCCGTGCCATGCCGGTGTCATGCCGTGCCATGCCGTGCCATGCCGTGCCATGCCGTGCCATGCCGTGCCATGCCATTCCATGCCATTCCATGCCATTCCATGCCATTCCATGCCATTCCATGCCATTCCATGCCATTCCATGCCATTCCATGCCATTCCATGCCATTCCATGCCATTCCATGCCATTCCATGCCATTCCATGCCATTCCATGCCATTCCATGCCATTCCATGCCATTCCATGCCATTCCATGCCATTCCATGCCATTCCATGCCATTCCATGCCATTCCATGCCATTCCATGCCATTCCATGCCATTCCATGCCATTCCATGCCATTCCATGCCATTCCATGCCATTCCATGCCGTGCCATGCCGTGCCATGCCGTGCCATGCCGGTGCCATGCCGTGCCATGCCGGTGCCATGCCGTGCCATGCCGGTGCCATGCCGTGCCATGCCGGTGCCATGCCGTGCCATGCCGGTGCCATGCCGTGCCATGCCGGTGCCATGCCGTGCCATGCCGGTGCCATGCCGTGCCATGCCGGTGCCATGCCGTGCCATGCCGGTGCCATGCCGTGCCATGCCGGTGCCATGCCGTGCCATGCCGGTGCCATGCCGGTGCCATGCCGTGCCATGCCGGTGCCATGCCGTGCCATGCCGGTGCCATGCCGTGCCATGCCGGTGCCATGCCGTGCCATGCCGGTGCCATGCCGTGCCATGCCGGTGCCATGCCGTGCCATGCCGGTGCCATGCCGTGCCATGCCGGTGCCATGCCGTGCCATGCCGGTGCCATGCCGTGCCATGCCGTGCCATGCCGTGCCATGCCGTGCCATGCCGTGCCATGCCGGTGCCATGCCGTGCCATGCCGTGCCATGCCGTGCCATGCCGGTGCCATGCCGTGCCATGCCGGTGCCATGCCGTGCCATGCCGGTGCCATGCCGTGCCATGCCGTGCCATGCCATTCCATGCCATTCCATGCCATTCCATGACATTCCATGCCATTCCATGCCATTCCATGCCATTCCATGCCATTCCATGCCATTCCATGCCATTCCATGCCATTCCATGCCATTCCATGCCATTCCATGCCATTCCATGCCATTCCATGCCATTCCATGCCATTCCATGCCATTCCATGCCATTCCATGCCATTCCATGCCATTCCATGCCATTCCATGCCATTCCATGCCATTCCATGCCATTCAATGCCATTCCATGCCGTGCCATGCCGGTGCCATGCCGTGCCATGCCGGTGCCATGCCGTGCCATGCCGGTGCCATGCCGTGCCATGCCGGTGCCATGCCGTGCCATGCCGTGCCATGCCGGTGCCATGCCGTGCCATGCCGGTGCCATGCCGGTGCCATGCCGTGCCATGCCGGTGCCATGCCGGTGCCATGCCGTGCCATGCCGGTGCCATGCCGTGCCATGCCGGTGCCATGCCGTGCCATGCCGGTGCCATGCCGTGCCATGCCGGTGCCATGCCGTGCCATGCCGGTGCCATGCCGTGCCATGCCGGTGCCATGCCGTGCCATGCCGGTGCCATGCCGTGCCATGCCGGTGCCATGCCGTGCCATGCCGGGGCCATGCCGTGCCATGCCGTGCCATGCCGGTGCCATGCCGTGCCATGCCGGTGCCATGCCGTGCCATGCCGGTGCCATGCCGTGCCATGCCGGTGCCATGCCGTGCCATGCCGGTGCCATGCCGTGCCATGCCGGTGCCATGCCGTGCCATGCCGGTGCCATGCCGTGCCATGCCGGTGCCATGCCGTGCCATGCCGGTGCCATGCCGGTGCCATGCCGTGCCATGCCGGTGCCAGCCGGTGCCATGCCGGTGCCATGCCGTGCCATGCCGGTGCCATGCCGTGCCATGCC
This sequence comes from Cryptus armator, assembly GCA_963971235.1. Lineage (NCBI taxonomy): Eukaryota > Metazoa > Arthropoda > Insecta > Hymenoptera > Ichneumonidae > Cryptus > Cryptus armator. The sequence goes on along the minus strand of CAXARG010000202.1, from coordinate 5,112 downwards.
GTGCCATGCCGGTGCCATGCCGTGCCATGCCGGTGCCATGCCGTGCCATGCCGGTGCCATGCCGTGCCATGCCGTGCCATGCCATTCCATGCCATTCCATGCCATTCCATGACATTCCATGCCATTCCATGCCATTCCATGCCATTCCATGCCATTCCATGCCATTCCATGCCATTCCATGCCATTCCATGCCATTCCATGCCATTCCATGCCATTCCATGCCATTCCATGCCATTCCATGCCATTCCATGCCATTCAATGCCATTCCATGCCGTGCCATGCCATTCCATGCCATTCCATGCCATTCCATGCCATTCCATGCCATTCCATGCCATTCAATGCCATTCCATGCCGGTGCCATGCCGTGCCATGCCGGTGCCATGCCGTGCCATGCCGGTGCCATGCCGTGCCATGCCGGTGCCATGCCGTGCCATGCCGGTGCCATGCCGTGCCATGCCGGTGCCATGCCGTGCCATGCCGGTGCCATGCCGTGCCATGCCGGTGCCATGCCGTGCCATGCCGGTGCCATGCCGTGCCATGCCGGTGCCATGCCGTGCCATGCCGGTGCCATGCCGTGCCATGCCGGTGCCATGCCGTGCCATGCCGGTGCCATGCCGTGCCATGCCGTGCCATGCCGGTGCCATGCCGTGCCATGCCGGTGCCATGCCGTGCCATGCCGTGCCATGCCGTGCCATGCCGTGCCATGCCGTGCCATGCCATTCCATGCCATTCCATGCCATTCCATGCCATTCCATGCCATTCCATGCCATTCCATGCCATTCCATGCCATTCCATGCCATTCCATGCCATTCCATGCCATTCCATGCCATTCCATGCCATTCCATGCCATTCCATGCCATTCCATGCCATTCCATGCCATTCCATGCCATTCCATGCCATTCCATGCCATTCCATGCCATTCCATGCCATTCCATGCCATTCCATGCCATTCCATGCCATTCCATGCCATTCCATGCCATTCCATGCCATTCCATGCCATTCCATGCCATTCCATGCCATTCCATGCCATTCCATGCCATTCCATGCCATTCAATGCCATTCCATGCCGGTGCCATGCCGTGCCATGCCGGTGCCATGCCGTGCCATGCCGGTGCCATGCCGTGCCATGCCGGTGCCATGCCGTGCCATGCCGGTGCCATGCCGTGCCATGCCGTGCCATGCCGGTGCCATGCCGTGCCATGCCGGTGCCATGCCGTGCCATGCCGGTGCCATGCCGTGCCATGCCGTGCCATGCCGGTGCCATGCCGTGCCATGCCGTGCCATGCCATTCCATGCCATTCCATGCCATTCCATGACATTCCATGCCATTCCATGCCATTCCATGCCATTCCATGCCATTCCATGCCATTCCATGCCATTCCATGCCATTCCATGCCATTCCATGCCATTCCATGCCATTCAATGCCATTCCATGCCGTGCCATGCCGGTGCCATGCCGTGCCATGCCGGTGCCATGCCGTGCCATGCCGGTGCCATGCCGTGCCATGCCGGTGCCATGCCGTGCCATGCCGGTGCCATGCCGTGCCATGCCGGTGCCATGCCGTGCCATGCCGGTGCCATGCCGTGCCATGCCGTGCCATGCCGTGCCATGCCGTGCCATGCCGGTGCCATGCCGTGCCATGCCGGTGCCATGCCGTGCCATGCCGGTGCCATGCCGTGCCATGCCGGTGCCATGCCGTGCCATGCCGGTGCCATGCCGTGCCATGCCGGTGCCATGCCGTGCCATGCCGGTGCCATGCCGTGCCATGCCGGTGCCATGCCGTGCCATGCCGGTGCCATGCCGTGCCATGCCGGTGCCATGCCGTGCCATGCCGGTGCCATGCCGTGCCATGCCGGTGCCATGCCGTGCCATGCCGTGCCATGCCGTGCCATGCCGGTGCCATGCCGTGCCATGCCGGTGCCATGCCGTGCCATGCCGGTGCCATGCCGTGCCATGCCGGTGCCATGCCGTGCCATGCCGTGCCATGCCGGTGCCATGCCGTGCCATGCCGGTGCCATGCCGTGCCATGCCGGTGCCATGCCGTGCCATGCCGTGCCATGCCGTGCCATGCCGTGCCATGCCATTCCATGCCATTCCATGCCATTCCATGCCATTCCATGCCATTCCATGTCATTCCATGCCATTCCATGTCATTCCATGCCATTCCATGCCATTCCATGCCATTCCAGGCCATTCCATGCCATTCCATGCCATTCCATGCCATTCCATGCCATTCCATGCCATTCCATGCCATTCCATGCCATTCCATGCCATTCCATGCCATTCCATGCCATTCCATGCCATTCCATGCCATTCCATGCCATTCCATGCCATTCCATGCCATTCCATGCCATTCCATGCCATTCCATGCCATTCCATGCCATTCCATGCCATTCAATGCCATTCCATGCCGGTGCCATGCCGTGCCATGCCGGTGCCATGCCGTGCCATGCCGGTGCCATGCCGTGCCATGCCGGTGCCATGCCGTGCCATGCCGGTGCCATGCCGTGCCATGCCGGTGCCATGCCGTGCCATGCCGGTGCCATGCCGTGCCATGCCGGTGCCATGCCGTGCCATGCCGGTGCCATGCCGTGCCATGCCGGTGCCATGCCGTGCCATGCCGGTGCCATGCCGTGCCATGCCGTGCCATGCCGGTGCCATGCCGTGCCATGCCGGTGCCATGCCGTGCCATGCCGTGCCATGCCGTGCCATGCCGTGCCATGCCGTGCCATGCCATTCCATGCCGTTCCATGCCATTCCATGCCATTCCATGCCATTCCATGCCATTCCATGCCATTCCATGCCATTCCATGCCATTCCATGCCATTCCATGCCATTCCATGCTATTCCATGCCGTGCCATGCCGGTGCCATGCCGTGCCATGCCGGTGCCATGCCGTGCCATGCCGTGCCATGCCGGTGCCATGCCGTGCCATGCCGGTGCCATGCCGTGCCATGCCGGTGCCATGCCGTGCCATGCCGGTGCCATGCCGTGCCATGCCGGTGCCATGCCGTGCCATGCCGGTGCCATGCCGTGCCATGCCGGTGCCATGCCGTGCCATGCCGGTGCCATTCCATGCCATTCCATGCCATTCCATGCCATTCCATGCCATTCCATGCCATTCCATGCCATTCCATGCCATTCCATGCCATTCCATGCCATTCCATGCCATTCCATGCCATTCCATGCCATTCCATGCCATTCAATGCCATTCCATGCCGGTGCCATGCCGTGCCATGCCGGTGCCATGCCGTGCCATGCCGGTGCCATGCCGTGCCATGCCGGTGCCATGCCGTGCCATGCCGGTGCCATGCCGTGCCATGCCGGTGCCATGCCGTGCCATGCCGGTGCCATGCCGTGCCATGCCGTGCCATGCCGTGCCATGCCGGTGCCATGCCGTGCCATGCCGGTGCCATGCCGTGCCATGCCGGTGCCATGCCGTGCCATGCCGGTGCCATGCCGTGCCATGCCGGTGCCATGCCGTGCCATGCCGGTGCCATGCCGTGCCATGCCGTGCCATGCCGTGCCATGCCGTGCCATGCCGGTGCCATGCCGTGCCATGCCGGTGCCATGCCGTGCCATGCCGGTGCCATGCCGTGCCATGCCGTGCCATGCCGTGCCATGCCGTGCCATGCCATTCCATGCCATTCCATGCCATTCCATGCCATTCCATGCCATTCCATGCCATTCCATGTCATTCCATGCCATTCCATGTCATTCCATGCCATTCCATGCCATTCCATGCCATTCCATGCCATTCCATGCCATTCCATGCCATTCCATGCCATTCCATGCCATCCCATGCCATTCCATGCCATTCCATGCCATTCCATGCCATTCCATGCCATTCCATGCCATTCCATGCCATTCCATGCCATTCCATGCCATTCCATGCCATTCCATGCCATTCCATGCCATTCCATGCCATTCCATGCCATTCCATGCCATTCCATGCCATTCCATGCCATTCCATGCCATTCCATGCCATTCCATGCCATTCCATGCCATTCAATGCCATTCCATGCCGGTGCCATGCCGTGCCATGCCGGTGCCATGCCGTGCCATGCCGGTGCCATGCCGTGCCATGCCGGTGCCATGCCGTGCCATGCCGGTGCCATGCCGTGCCATGCCGTGCCATGCCGGTGCCATGCCGTGCCATGCCGGTGCCATGCCGTGCCATGCCGGTGCCATGCCGTGCCATGCCGTGCCATGCCGGTGCCATGCCGTGCCATGCCGGTGCCATGCCGTGCCATGCCGGTGCCATGCCGTGCCATGCCGGTGCCATGCCGTGCCATGCCGGTGCCATGCCGTGCCATGCCGGTGCCATGCCGTGCCATGCCGGTGCCATGCCGTGCCATGCCGGTGCCATGCCGTGCCATGCCGGTGCCATGCCGTGCCATGCCGGTGCCATGCCGTGCCATGCCGTGCCATGCCGTGCCATGCCGGTGCCATGCCGTGCCATGCCGGTGCCATGCCGTGCCATGCCGGTGCCATGCCGTGCCATGCCGGTGCCATGCCGTGCCATGCCGGTGCCATGCCGTGCCATGCCGGTGCCATGCCGTGCCATGCCGTGCCATGCCGGTGCCATGCCGTGCCATGCCGGTGCCATGCCGTGCCATGCCGGTGCCATGCCGTGCCATGCCGTGCCATGCCGTGCCATGCCGTGCCATGCCATTCCATGCCATTCCATGCCATTCCATGCCATTCCATGCCATTCCATGCCATTCCATGTCATTCCATGCCATTCCATGTCATTCCATGCCATTCCATGCCATTCCATGCCATTCCATGCCATTCCATGCCATTCCATGCCATTCCATGCCATTCCATGCCATCCCATGCCATTCCATGCCATTCCATGCCATTCCATGCCATTCCATGCCATTCCATGCCATTCCATGCCATTCCATGCCATTCCATGCCATTCCATGCCATTCCATGCCATTCCATGCCATTCCATGCCATTCCATGCCATTCCATGCCATTCCATGCCATTCCATGCCATTCCATGCCATTCCATGCCATTCCATGCCATTCCATGCCATTCCATGCCATTCCATGCCATTCAATGCCATTCCATGCCGGTGCCATGCCGTGCCATGCCGGTGCCA